>JASUUH010000154.1:0-480509 GCA_030449925.1 Citropsis articulata
ACTATCATTACACTTGCATATTGACATCAGTAGCACTAGAAAACCAACAACAATAGTGTTGTAAGCTTTATTGTTGGTGGATTTCATATCTCCACAGAACTTGAAGAACCCTCTTCCCTTTCTTTCTTAGCTTTTGGATCTTCATCATCAAGAGCACTATCAACCCCTTATTGGATGGGAATTGCTCACCCTTTGATACTCCACAGATAGAAGTGATTTTCACCATCGAATTTCTCAAGATCCAATCTAGTACTTGCCATTTGAAGATCCAGAACAACCAGCATAGGCTCTGATACCAATTTCTTATGAAATCAGAGCAATCATAAATCTAAATCAACTATGAACAAATAAAGAAAACTAAAAGAACAAATCTTATCAAAGAAATCAACAAAGAAGAAGAAGGATTTGTCATATAGAGATAATATGGTTTAGTACTAAAGCACATACATCCATTATTAACAAACAACAAGCGTGAAACTTTTATTGAGTATGATCAATTATAGAGGGAGCTTGAGAATATTAAGATTAAATCTTTCCTACTGAGAATTTTTTATCTCCATCTCTAAATAATACAAAATCTTCATCTAAGTGCTGCTACAACTATCTTGTTCGTTTTATACTTAACTTCAGAAGCCAACTGTCTGATGTGATAGCTTTAAATACCAATAAGTCCCACACATGCTAGCTTAGCTTCTCACCTCAATAACAAACAATATAATATAACTAACTAGCTTCACAGAACATTTCCAATATCTGAAACTACGTCGAGGATAGTTATAAGTGTATTGAATTAAATATTTTAATGAATTTTATTTTGGCATATGTTATTTGTTGATCATTTTTTAAAATTAAATTATTTTTTTTTTAGACTTAACCCCCTACTAAAAGGAATTCCTGGCGCTACCACTATATAAGTGGAAAGGGATTAGATTGCAATTTGACTAAATAAGAGAATAAAAAATGATAATAAAAAATTAAGGATAGATATGAAGAAAAAGGAAAAATATTAAATTTGCACAATTATTATCATTGGATTCTTGAAAGCAAGGAAAAAAAATGAAGAAAAAGTTTAGAAGAGAATCTAGATTCCATATTGTGAAGCTTTCTTCATATATGTATCTCATTGTGTGGCAGAAATGATGAGAATTGACTCTATTTCTCTATTTGAATGGGGTTAAATATGATGTAAAGCTAACCATGAGAAAGAAAATTATGTAGGAGCTAACTAGGTTAACTGGAAATTAATTAGGTTGCCAGTAGGTTATGAAAAAACAATGAACAAGAAAGGCATGCTTATTAGGGGCAGATTTACAGCTCGGCCTAGCCAAAAAAGTTATTTAAAACCCCTAATATTTTAGGATTTTTCACAAAAGAATCAATTAAATTTTAACTTTTTTTAAAGTATGTTTCTAAATTAATCTCTTTTAAGACAACTAAAATAATTGATAGAGTGGGATAGCGGAAGTGAATTGATTTGGTAGATTAATATTAGATATCGTTCTAGAACCACACAAAGTTATTGCAACTAGTTATGCTCTAATCGAGGTATAATGATCTCGTTCTAATTTAAATGACTCAATGGGATTTTGATAACATGTTAAAAGAGTGCTTTTTATTTAATATTATAGAAACGATAACATGATCTCTTTTTTTTATAATAGGATAAAACAACTTCCATGATCAAATTACCTTAAAAGGGAAACTAATGGTTATTTTTTTGACTAAATAACTTAATTGACTTAATTTTCAGTTAAGTCATTAAGTATGTTTGTTTTTTTCAACTTAATGAAGATTTTCAGCAATTAAATCATTAAGTTATTAAGCTAATTTTTTCTAGCTTTTTACGTAATGTAAAAAATTTGAATACTATTATTAAAAGATATTTTCCAAAACATCCTTATCTATTTAATTAATTTTCATCCTTGGCTAAATAAAATTTAATAAATAGCGTTATTACCCATTTGTATATAACTTATAATAATATATAGTGGTGGAGTATTATCATTTTTATCTTTTTATTTTGTTCAAATTAGCGTTATTTATCTTCATAATGTTTTATAAATATTTTTCATATAAAAACATCACGAACTATAATAAAATTGATTAACATATATAATACAAAATATTAAAGAGTTGTACTCAATTAAATATGATTTATGTTATGATAATTTATTACCTTATTTATATTCTTTGAGATGTTTGTTATTTGTATAATATTTTAATTTGTAAGGGCATAAATGCAAAAATATTGGGTTTCAAATTTTTAAAGTTAAAAAAGCAAACTTAATATTTATTTTTAGCTATTCAGTAAAAAAAAATGCTATTCAGATTCGTATATTCAAATTTTATTAAAAATTCAGACTAATTCAAGTTTATTTAAATTTTGCATAAAATAACAATGTTTACACACCTAAATCACAACTATAATCGAAATAAAAGGATCATAACCGACTCTAATTAAAATAAAAATATCAAAAGACCTAAAATGAAAAATTTTAAAATCCTAAAATAATGCTTACATCGATCACTTCCTCTTAAAGGAATTTTTTTTTTTTTTGGGTGGTGGATCTGATGGAGATGAATGTGGAAGTCAGAAAAGTTATGTGACTAACATGTAATTTCTCGATACCAAGAGATGGAGTAAGCAGCGTAAGGCATCGATAGGGTAGATAAATACAAGTTATCATTCTAGAACCGATCAAGCTAATGTGATTAGGTTATGCTCTAATCGAAGTGTGATTAGATGTGGCTCTAATCCAAACAACTCAATGAGATTTTGATAATGCATTAAGCTCGATTAGATGAAGCTCCAGTCCAAATGACTCTACAAAGTAGATTTTGATTGATAATCGTAAAACGAATGTTAAAAAGTATTAATCAAAAATTGTGAATAATAATAAGACCTCCCTATTTATAATAGGGTAAACGTACGACTCCCTAAGTTACCTTAAAAAGAAATTAAATCACAATTATATTAAAAATAAAAGAGTAAAGTGCATACCATAATTCATTCTAGTTAACATATAAAATATCGAAAGACCTACAATAAAAAAATTCTAAAAATTAAAATAACATACTATATTAAATCACTACTAAAAAAATAGTATTTATTGACATTAAAATAGTGTCAATAATTACTTTTAGTGACACTTGTTAATTATGCCAGTAATTTGGTATTCAGAAAATTAGTAACACTTGCTTGTGGTGTCAATAATTACTATTACTACAATATCTCTAATATTACGACACTATAGTATTGGTAATTGCTGATATTATATTAGTATCTATGATTACTATTACTATAATATCACTGTTTAGTTTATTTAAAAATAAAAATTTAAATTAGCTCATTACCTATTGATTTATTGTTAAAATTAAAAGGCACCATAAAATAACAAAAAAATACTCGATTTATATTACAAAATCTTTCATTTCAAGTTTAGATATTATTAACATATATTACAATTGTATCAAATACAAATTAAAACAAATACCAAAAGAAACATACAAATTCACAATATCTCAAATATAGTTTGAAATGCACAGAAGTAAATATTCAGATTGAAAAAAAAAATACAAGTATCTAGTTTGCAACAAAATTCTCCTCATTGCCTCGTCACCTTCTTCATTGTTTTCCCACCTATAACTGTAACATATAGATTTAATTAGCATGCTGCATAAATTAAGTCTTGGACATTTACAAGCAAAAATATACTCATACATTACATGATTATTGTATGTTACAAATAATTTGGCAACATGTGCAGGCCACTCATCAGAAAGTTATGAAAGATCATCAATAGGGTACTCATCACATCCAACATCAAATCCAACTACTAACGAACTAGTATATATTACAAACTTCAAAGCTAAAATAATAATCTATAACCAATTACTCGACATTTTCTATAAATTACAAAAAACAATAACATATAATAAGCAGTACCAACACACTTAAATTTTAACAATAATTACCAAAGATCCTGAAAAGCTTAGAATTGATATTAATCCATTTTATCTTAAGTATTCTTAGGCTATCACTATTGAATTAAATAAGTATCCATAAGCCAAAAAAGGGAAAAGGTATGGTACCAAACTCTTGCAACATTTTGCAATTTCCTATCAAATCTTCAAGACATAATTATAACAATCTAGAGCCAAAATACAACATGACCTTTCTAGAAACTTCACTCAACATAAAGAAAACAAAACATATTCAGTTATTGAGGTAAAACAATTAAAAAGGCTTAAGGTCATTGAGGTAAAGAAACCAAAAGGAAAGATTGAAGAAAGATCATTAGATCAATTATAATGATCTCTCAATCGTTCACTTAGGCACGATGTACTGTCAATTATTTACAAAGGGTGTAAACAACTCCCCGCACCCCAGGGCAATCTATAAAACTCATCTAACCGATTCGATAATAAATCTAATATCTAAGAATTCAACCCAAAATTCGCAAAATCTCCCTATAAATATAATGTTCAAATCTGCAATTTACAAACAACACTCTTAAAATAATCCAATATGCAACCATCCTCTAAAACCAACTTCTCATATCAATATACTAAATATCACCCAAATCATTTAATCTTAAAATACAATGATTATCCTTATTCACAAAATACAATAAATAATACAATTCGTAATATCACCAATATAAAAGAAATTTACGATTCCTAGCACTATCACATGGCCTAGGTATCAAAATAATTATCGTTGCTGGGCCAACTGATATACCTGTAAATCTCCTTGGGGGGAATAATAAAAAAAGAGTGAGCATAAAACTCAGTGAGCTCAGTGAGTGGATAGTAGGTTTTCAAATTAAACAGTTTAAAATATAAATGAATATTTCTCTAAACAATCTCATAAAAATATCATAAAAATTGAAAATAACTTATTTAATTTAAATCATGTCTCAAAAAATAATATCACATAATTCTAAATAAAATCATTAAAATCATAACATTTATAATCTCAAATATAGAATACTGAAAGCCATCACCAAACAAGTACCTATGGGAAATAATCTCATCATATCCGAACCTCGACGGACTGGCAATCAGGGAACAATCATGCCCCAGATCTACAACGGCTAGAACAGGGAAATACCATTTCACATCTCATATCACATCACATCTGTGCACATAATCTGGTCCCCAAAGGATAAAGCGCCCAAGTACACAGCCCAAAGCCTCTGTGTGTACTCAGACGGGCCCCAAAGGCCTATATCACATCTGTATCATCATATCTCATTTGTATTATTTGTATCTCAATATCTATATCTCTGTAATCATCATACTGCATGCATATACTTCCAAAAGGCAAAAACGCCCAAAAACACGGCCCAAAGCCTCTATGTGTGTTTAGATGGGCCCCAAAAGGCCTCTCATCTCATATCATCTGTATCACTATATTCATCTTATATCATCTGTATCACTGTATCTGAAAGGAAATGGTACTGTCTAATGATTTTATAAACAATCTCTTATACACATGTACATAAACATGTAATCACATCTGAAATCTCATTTCCTTTCTATTTAACATATCTCAAATCCATTCAATTCTATTGTCATGCATTTACTCAAAAACGATAATAAACTCATTAATCAAACTCATTTTTAATAACAACAAATATTAACACGTAGATAAAAATTTACTTTTTACGAAATCCTCAAATCAAAGCATTTTATACTCGTTTGTCAAAATATACTGTACTGTATCATAAAATCAGGATGTACTAAGAAAATAAGTTTTGTATATTTCACTCACAGTGATGTTGTCCAAACCCGGTATCACCAACGTCCGTTGGTTGATTCTCGTTTGCGGATCCTCCTAATTAAATAAACGACAAAATTATTATCCGTGACATGAAATACAACTAACAGTATGAACTAAAGCTCAAAAACAACTTCCGGGTAAATAAAATTACTAAAATACCCCTGACATCGAAATTTACCGAATTACTGTCGGAACTATAATTTATCGAATTATCCTCTAAATCTTAAATTACTAATTTGTGCACGATTCGAATCACAAAATTAATCACAAGTTTCAAATTTACGAAATTACCCTCGAAGTGCGAAATTACCGAAATGCCTTAATAACTTAAATTACTGAATTACCCTCGAATTCTCAAATTACCTCCCTGCCATAATCAGAAATTACCAAATTATCTATTATTTTTAGAAATTACAAATTTACCCCAATGTTTTAAGAAATTACTGAATTACCCCTACCAGCCAACGGTGACCGGACTTCAGTCAACGGCGACGGAAGCCTGTGTCCGATAGTTCAAACCTCACGAGTCCAACGGCAAAGGCGATGACCTCGCACGCGGCAACGACGGCGGATCAAAGCTCCCAAATCGCGAGCTTCCAAGTTACCGATCGCTGGCAATACGAGGAGTGGAACCCAACAGTGACGCAGCCTAATTTCGCGAAATCGACGACGATGGTGACGGGTTCTGGCCACGACTTTTCGAGCTAATTCATCATCGCTCGACCGTTTTCACCGAGAGACGGCATGGGCACGTAGCTCATCTCGCAAGCTTCAACCCACTAAGCTTGCTCGAGTGGTGGCCGAAAATGGGAGAACTCGGGTCGCTTCTCGGTGGGGGTTCGACCCATTTCTCTTTTTCCTCTCTTACGTAATCTTCTCTTTTTCTCTCTCTTTTTTTAATAAAGGATTGGACAAAAGGTGAAAAAAATAAAATGGGGTGGACATTGGTGGTGGAGCTTATTTGTGCCAAGGTGATAATTCTTTATGTTTGTCTCTCAAAATAGCTAAAAAAGTATAATTATATTCTCATTTTTATGGGTAGGGAGGTGAAGCCCATTAATAGAAATTCTGAATCCAAAATACAGATATAGAATATAGGACGATAAAATAAATATGCTATATTTTCAATAAACTATCAGGCAACGATTAAATTAAGCATTACCTCAAATAGTTCAGCTCCTCACCATGGGAGGCAGATAAAACGCCAGTTCTATAAAAGTCAACAAGTGCTAGCTAGGAAGCATTTCTTTTGACTTCTTCCATAGTTTGCTGAAGAATTTTGCTGTGCATTTATAGAATAGAAAAATGTATTAAGATTAAAATTTTAAATTCTATTTGAAATTTAACCCAAAAATAAAAAAAAGTATAGAGACTACATACATAAACTTCAACCAAGCATGTAATCTAACCTAGGTGGTAATGCCCTGTTAGCATCATACAAAAGGCTTGCTTACAAACCTCCATTATTAATCTATGACCTAAAAGGACATGTTACAATAGTACATCTAATATGTATGGTATAATACATCATCAACAAGAATACTCTCCCCACATCTGAGCACACATCTCAACCTATCCACTTTACAATTTTTTCCAAGAAATATTTCACTCCATATGTGGTAGCAAATTATAACTTGGTAGAATAAAGTTTTTAGTATAAACTTTTTTAGGGCCTTGATTAATCAAAGCAATTTATTCCAAAAGAAAAGAAAAGAGAGTACAATAGTAAAGGAAAGCCCAAGCCCATGATGTGAGCACAACTAGAATCAAGGAACAAATCTAACACTAGTAAATCGAGGAACAAATCTAATAGAAATTGACATACATAATCATTCCAAAGTCCACAAAAGGTAAATATAATCCAGAAACATTACAGACTGTTATAGGTACAAAAATATTCCCAAATAAAAACTGCTAATGAACAAGTATTTCCAAGTTAATAGAAATGATATATTCACAAATTGGGCCCATGATGCTACCAACAACTTTCTAGTCAAAGAACTATTGATTAGTCACTATATAAACACTAGTAAAACACTAGTAAATAAACTCAAAAAAATAAAAAAGACAGCATAGGAATATCCAACTACCATTAAAGCAACATTCAATACTTGAATAGTCAACCATCTCCATTGGCCGTGAAATATCCCTAATTTCCATCTAGGCCAATATATTATAAGTCCCGATTTGAAACTAGTAAATGCTCTGCCCAAAAACTGACACAAATACGCATTCCTAAAAAACATAATTTTATTAAATAAACTCCGTAAGGATGCGAGACTGGCTGAGCTAATGAGTCACAACTGCCATGTCACGGCGAACGCACCGTGTGGCAAAGCACGAATCGGCACATAGTGTGGATGTTTCGCGGAAGACTAGCTAAGGAGCGGTGACGCGCTCGCTGACTGTACAGGGGTTGACAGTCACGACGCACTGGCTAACGACAAATTGGCTGAGTGACGACGCGCTGGAGAGAGAGATGGTGGCTGCTGAGACTCAGAGAGAGCGAGAGTTTAGAAGATGAAGTTGACTTAGATTAGATTTAGGGATTTGCCGACTTAGGGCTTTTTTATTTTCTATATATACATTTCTTTTGTATTATATTATTGTTTTTCTCTTTAACTTAGAAGCTTGATTTTTGAGAGCTTTTGGGATCGAGTTCTAATTTGGACAAGATTAGAATTATTTTGATTTTTTTACTGATATCGTGGTGTTAGAAATTTTTGATGTCTAACTAATTAACACTATTGTATCAGTAATTTCTAATAAGCAATGCTTATATGTTAAACACTTTTAAATACTAATACTTTATAATTAAGTGTCACGAGCTAAGTATCAGTAAAGACTATTTTTCTAGTAGTGAATAATTTTTTGACGATAAGTAAGTTATTCTTGTATTTGGATCTTCAGAATTCAGTATTAAAGAGTAATTTATTATTTTAATTGGAGTTAAAGATTTATTTTATTAAATATTATATTTTGTTTAGATAGAAATTCTTGGTGTTCCATTACTTGATTTATGCGTTTTTTAAACTTTTTTTATGTATATTGACATTCAGACATATATATACGAATTTATAATTTAGTAGGCATAAACAATGATCCTAGATCCCTGATGCTTATGCTGGATTAATTTTTTTAATTGGAATCTGCATAATAATTCAGATTTAACGACACAAATATTTTATTCACATGGCACAGTAATAAAAGAAGCAGAAGAGTTGTCTGATAACACAGATGGTTACTCGCATCTTTGTTTAATTACAATCGATTAGGCCTCGCCTGAACACATATTTTTTTTTTTTTTTTAGTTTTAAGATCTGGGATCCTAACCGCTTAACCGCACGAGACCTGCCAATCACAACCCACTGAAGGCCGAACCGAGTGCGCTCTCCCAACAACGCGACTTTCCCGCGACTTAACCTAATAAACCTACCAAACCACTCATGACCCATCACAAGTAGAGCCAACACTTTGTTGGTTTGAACACATTTTTTTAACTAGGCGTATAATCAAGAAACAAATAAAACAGCAGAATACATGCTTTTTATTCGAAATCAACAAATACTTCATTAAAACATCAATACCCTGTCTCATGATGAACTCAATCCAAAGCGATCAGAGCAAATCATGCATTATGGTGAAACATGAGATAAAAAATTGAGATTACAAGTCAAGCTGTTCAGATTACAGTGCGATTTTAATTTTCGTTAATGACAGATTTACCGACTGTTTGTAGAGCGCGCCACAAAATAATCAATCATCTTAAAACGAGAATACATTCAAATAACACAGGAAGCACAAGTGACACAAAGATTTTTATTATAACACATGCAGATGATTACTCTCATCTTAATTTATTTGTAATCAGGCATTGCCTGATGAACACACTTTTCAAGAAAACGCATAGTGAAGAAACAAAACAAAATAACAGAAGCAAACGCAATCTTGCATAGACTAGCAACACAAGCTTTTTATTGGAAATCATTAACAAGTACTCAATAAAAACATCAACACCCTTTATGAAATCTCACGAACTCATCCAAAGCGATCACAGCAAATCATCCATGATGACGATGCATGAATTAAGTGTTGGCCTTAATCACTGAAACAACAAGAAACTGGACTTCAACAACCAGGGTTTCATTGCTTGGAAGGTATCCCTTGGTGGTGTCATACAGATCATCCCTCGACAAAAATTTGGAAGACTCTTTTTCCGCTGCCGAGTTGAAAAAATACTTAACTGCAACAAAATATTGTTCGATGTATAATTAATATGCGTTAGCCAGCTCTTGTTTATGTAATAAGCCAGGGTTCAAATACATATAAAGCTAGTAAAGAGTTGATGCCGGTAAAGGCGGGTACTCACCTGTTTGTTCAGCGCCAGCTCTATTCCTGCTGTATTGGTTGGGTATTTTGAACTTAAATTCTGCATAAACTGGCTTCTTAGGTGTAACGTTTTGATAATCAGCTAGCTTTAATGAAACAGTAAGATAGTTGCCTCTATCAGCTCCAGATCCTGCCGGATAAACCACCAGTTGCCTATATTTTACCCAATAGAATTAAAAAATGACACCTTAAGGTTTGGCAAAATAATCACAGAGACCTCTTGTTTTATAGAATGGTCATACAAACTTCACGGTTTGTCCAAACAGTGGGCAGTAGGTGAATCTGTGTGACCATTTATTAAACTAAAAGTGCATACTCACCAATTTCTTTCCCCAACAGTGAATTCACCTGAGCGCTGAACGGTATCACCTACAGAACCGAATGCTGGGATGGTAAAACGATAAGTTCCATCATCAGGTTCACTAACCAAGGAAAGAATTTCCTCAGAGCCAGTTGGTTTAACAACATAGACCTCAGCACCAAATACACAACTTTCATCAACAAGGTACCCATTTGAAGGTTCATTAAAAGTTGCAAGGTCAAGAAATTTGCCGAAGCCCCATTCATCCTTGCGCCTATCAAATCGCCTCATTGGGGCTTTAGCATCCTGAACCACCAAGTACTGGTTCGATAGCTGATCGTACACAAACAATTTGTAGTACACATTAACATTCCAAGTACCATCAGAATGGGGATTGCTGTCATCCATTTTCAGGTAAAGGGAAAGGTGGTCCCTGCCACCATCATTCTTTTTTCCATTGGGATAGAAAACCAATTTCCTGCCATAAACAAAAATAATTAATAAATTAAACTTATAAAAACTAATTAACAAATGTAATATAATACATTTATTTTTATTTCTACAAGCAATGCAAAGGCTGGAGGCATGCTTGCATGGATGGGCGTACCAATTGTAACCCCCGGATTTGAAAACACCAGATTCAAAACTTTCAACAGTTGATTCGGATAGCAGCTTGAATGACTCTATTTTCAGTGAGTAGTCAGCTGGAGGAAGACTTCTTTTCTCCCTTAATATTGCTAAAATTCACATGAAGATATATATATATATGTGAGAACACTGTACGTAGCAATGACTATAATTAATGCGATGATAATTTAAATGATACAAACTAAGATTATTCGAAAAACAGTAATTAGCACAAAACGTACCGTTGTCGCCCATGGTAGAATTTCCGAAAAGGTGAAAGGATTTGATGAACTCAAAAGGCAGGCAGGAAATTTGTGAAATTAGCTTTTGATGGATATTCCTGGATTAGCTACCACAAGCTATATATAGGCAGATTCTAAGATTTAACAAAGTCTGGAGAAAGCGAAGCAAGTCTTTCTTTATTAACAAATTCCCCTAACACAGGTGTGATCATGTTTAAGTCCTAAATCCACTTGCAAATTATGGAATTCCAACAAGTTCAATTAATCTAATAAAAAAATTGCTTCATTATTGACATTCATTTATAATTGGTTGGTTGATGTATTTGAATACGGTAAATGCGTATTTACTTCTTATTTTAATCAATCAAATCAACTCAACCCAATCCAACCCGATAATTTAATAATTGAATTTGTTTGGGTTCAACATATTTATTTGGTTAGGTTGGTTGATTTTTTATCAACTCAGAAAGTAGCAGGTTGAGTTGAGTTTTCATATATCTAATCCAGCCGAATCCATGCCCAACCCTAACAATATAGCTGAATATTTTTGGTAACGTAAACTAGGGTTTATGAGAAGTGATATTCTCGAAGGCTTTTGTCAGGACCATACGTGGGATAACATCGCTTAGGTGCCAATAGGTCAGAACCTATTGGCTCAGAAAGCTCTCTAGGATCGGTTCTACGTTAACTCTTGCATCACGAGGCCTTTTTTTATGGACATAAGTTCCCACAAGTCACCTACCTAGTTAAGGGTTCAATGTAATTTTGGCCTTACTTTAATGAATTCGTGCCTTTCAAACTATAACCTATAGTAATTGTCCTGAATAGCTGTTTTGTCCACTAAGTATTATGTACCTTTGGGACGTGTAAATCGGCGGACCAAGCACCGGATCGACTGTCGTTTTTAGGCAGCAATGCTTAGCCCCTTGATCATATGTAATGTGTGAACTGGATAACGTAAAGCATATCTTTCTTTATTAACAAATCCCAAAAGTCTATGATTAAGTTAAGGTCATTCTCAATCAAATTAATTACCATATGGAATATCAACAAGTTCAGGTCTTTCTTTAACTTTTTTTGTTAGGTAAGGTCATTATAATAAATTTACTCTTTAAAACGAAGACTTGATTTGAGTTCTATGCGATTAGATAAAACTAATTTAATAGATTGGAATCATAGAACTTCAAGCCTTGTTTGACTTAATAACTTTCAAATCCCTATGGTTTAATTATGTTTTCTCAATGAAGGAAATAATTTAGTTTGCCCGTTTAATAAAATGAGACACCGATAGAGTTTTTTCTTTTTGTTGGTCATTCTAGATCAAGTAGCCAATTATGTAGTTTCAACAAGTTTTATTAATCTAATGAAAAAAGAAGATGTTTTAGTAATGACAATCACATAACATTAAAAAAAGACTAGCATGCCAATATTAATAATAAATTTCATTCTTTAATAATTTTTGTTAGGTCAAGACGAAGGTCTTAATAATAAATGAGTAGATGTTAATCTGCTGCCTTTATTCATCTTTGGACTCTTAATACTAGATGAACGTTCAAATTCCTAATCCTGCAATACTAGATGAACTTTGAAGAAAATTAATCTGGTGTCATTATTCATCTTTGAACTCTGAATTTATACAAAGACTCTAACAGAAAACGACAAAGTCACAGCTAAAACAAAGCAACAAGTGCTCACTTAGTGGACACTTCTACAAGTAAATAAAAACTAAAGATTTATTTTGACTATAACAACAACTACCCCTAACCAATAGGACTCCGTAGCAGCTGCGTGAAAGTTTCAGATGTTGACATCAAAGATGACTACTATAGCACAAACCGTAATTAAAGCCAATAGAGTCATTAGCTATATTAGTAATAAATATCATATTGTAGTTTTTTTTTTTTTTTTGGTTAAGTAATGTCATTATATATAATAAATTTAGCCTGTATTAGCCAATATTAATAAATTTCATTCTTTAATAATTTCAATTAGGGCTCGTAATAAAACTTTAATTAAGGAAAGTCAATGTAAATTAAGCCTATGCTAGTCAATAGTGTCGATTAATCTGCTAAGATAAATAGAATAAGAAGAATCGAACTTGTCAAAATTAATCATTTTAGAATTTTATTTATTTATTTTTCTCCCTAAGATAGTGGACAGGATTCAAGGGGTTTTGATTTCTCAGGATTTGAGTCGTAAGATTAGGGTTATGATTTATAAAATTGTGATTTAATGAAGGGTTTGATTTTGTAAGCATAGGATTTTTGAAAAATACTTCTCTGTTTTTTAATTTTGGTTTCTATTTCTGTTATAATTTTATTACTTGATGGTGTAAATTCAAGGACAACATTGTCATTTTGCTAATATTCTATTAAAGTTACTAACGGCGTTAAGTTGGAGGTAGAAAAGTTTTCGAAAAATGGCGAAACTCAGGGTAGACTGTAGATAATTTTTTCTAAATAAAAAAAGAAAAGAAACATTTAATTAGAGGACATACGTACCATGAACCTTATGTCAATGCCCCACCGAAATGGGCTAAGACAAAGAAGACAGAAGACAAAGGAGGAAGAAGAAAAAGAAGAAAGAGGAAGAAAATTAGGTGCGGGGCCGAAAATGAAGAAGGAAAAAAATATTAATAAAATAAAATATTATTAAAATAAAAGATGAATAGTAGCATAGAGGGCCTCTCCCCCATTTGTTTCATCGAAAAAAATAATTTTCTCTTCTTCTTCAGATCAAGTTTAAGAGAAGAATAAGTGAGTGAGAGATTGGGTGTATTGGGTTTTGGTTAGTGAGTTAAAATATTACAAATACTTGTAATCCTCATATCACTAGTAAAATATTTTCCTTCTATTTTCATCCGTGGACGTAGGCTAAAAGCCGAACCACGTAATTTTGATGTCCCGTGTGATTATTATGTCTCATTATTTTCTCAATTTCACTTTAGTTGTGTGTCTGCTTCACCCATCAATTTTCTAAAAGTGGTATTAGAGCTATTGGTTGTAATTTTTAGAGTCGAGTACTATTCACGTATATGATATATGTATCAGACTGCTCATGTGAAACGGTGGGAGTGATCCAAAAATTTTACGGTACAGAGTAGGGAATAGTGGTGTGAGTAGTGCAACTGTGTAGTTTTGTACATGTCTAGGAAAGTTCTGTTACAAAAGCGATAAGAGCCTAAGAGTCTGGGTTTTAAATGGGACCGTTGTGACCCCTCCAGTCTTTTCTGGGAACTTTCCTGGTGTGCATTCTCACATACACTAGTTTGTGTGTAGTATTTAACAACAAAATAGTAGCAAAATATGAAATTAAGAAGTTCTACCGGAATAATTTCGTTGTGGAAAATGAAGATGAGGGCAGTTTTGAGGAAAAATAATTGCTTGGCAGCAATTGGAGAAAGGCCTATAGAGATAACTGATGATGATAAGTGGAATGAGATGGACGGCAACGCCATTACTGATATACACTTGTCACTTGCAGATGGGGTGTTATCTAGTGTGGCAGAGAAAAAGACAGCAAAGGAAATCTAGGATATTCTCACAAAATTGTACGAAGTTAAGTCACTGCACAATAAAATCTTCTTAAAGAGGAGACTTTATACTGTTCGAATGGCGTAATCTACTTTGATCGACCATATCAACACTTTGAAGACTCTATTTTCACAACTCACAACGTTGGGTCATAATATAGAGGAAAATGAACGTACACAGCTTCTACTTCAAAGTCTACCAGATTCATATGATCAACTCATCATCAATCTGACAAACAACAATCCTGCGGACGGTCTAGTTTTCGATGATATTGCAGCCTCCGTATTAAACGAGGAAAGAGGACGGAAAAGTAAAGAAGATAGACAAGCAAGTTCGCAGCAAGTGGAGGCGCTATCGGTGACGAGAGGGAGATCAACGGAACGTGGCCCCAGTGGGAGTCACAATCATGGTAGATCAAAATTCAGAAGTAAGAAGAATGTTAAATGTTACAACTGTAGCAAGAATGGACACGCCAAAAAAGAGTGTTGGAGTAACCAGAAGAGAAGAGAGGGCAAAGAACTTGAGTCATCAAATGCTCAGGGGTGTGTAGCAAGTACCTTAGATAATGGCGAAATTCTCTACAATGAGGCAATAACTGTTTCAGAAAGCAGAAAATGACTATCTGACGTCTGGCTCATAGACTCAGGAGTTACCTGGCACGTGACCTCTCGGAGAGAATGGTTCGACACATATAAACATATCTCATGAGGATCTATATATACGGGAGATGATCACGCCTTGAAGATCTCTGGTATTAGTACTATCAAAATCAAAATGTTTGATGGTACAATTCGCACAATTGGGGAGGTACGACATGTCAAAGGTCTGAAGAAAAATCTATTGTCATTGGGACAAATAGATAGTCATGGGTGTAAAACTCATGTTGAAAATGAGATCATAAAGATAGTTAAAGGTGCACTTGTATTGATGAAGGCAGAAAATATCGGTGCTAATCTGTTCATGCTTAAAGGAGAAATACTACAGGAAGCTGATGCGTGTGCCGCGTCAAATGGAGAAGAATCAACGATGATGTGACATCTCAAACTTAGCCATATGTCGAACAAGGTTTGAAGATTCTCTCGAAATAAAAATTACTCTGTGGCTCAAATCAAGAAGTTTACCATTTGAGCATTGTATTACAAGTAAGCAAAATATATTAAAGTTTAGTAGATCTGTTAGAATAAATACATTCTAGACTTAGTTCATTCGATGTTTGGGAATCACGGATATTTCCATGGGAGGTGCAAAGTACTTGGTGACTTTCATTGATGATTATTCTAGGAGATGTTGGGTGTGTCCAATTAAGAAAAGTCGATGTATTTTCGGTTTAAAGAATACAAAGCATGGGTAGAACTTGAATCTGGTAAAAGGATTAAGGGCTTGAGGACAGATAATGGTGGAGAGTTTACAGACGGCGAGTTTCTTACTTTTTATAAGCAAGAAGGTATTCGAAGACAATTCATGGTGGCATACACTCCTCAATAAAATGGAATGGCAGAGCGGATGAACAAAACTCTTACATTAAGAATAAGAGCGATGTTGAGGACTGCTGGTCTACCCAATTCATTCTAGGCAGAAGCAGCTAAAACCGCCTGTTATATAGTAAATCGGTCGCCATCCACAATAATTGGGCTGAAAACAGCGGTGGAGATGTGGACAGAAAAGCCAGCAGATTACTCTCACCTACATGCATTTGGGTGTCCTGTGTACGTGATGTACAATGCCCAAGAAAGAATAAAGCTGGATCCAAAATCTAGAAGATGTATCTTCTTGGGATATGCTGATGGAGTAAATGGGGTATCGTCTGTGGAACCCTACTGCCCACAAGATTGTCATCAGTAGAGATGTTATCTTTGTAGAAGATCAACTGCAAAGGATAGTTGAGGATGGTAGCACTGCAAAAGAAAAGTCAGAGACTGTGCCAATTTATGTGGAAAAGAATCTAGAAGATTCAGATTCTTTTGAAGCAGCACCAGGGCACGAGGAACAAGAACCAATCGAGTCCGAGGCTCTAGAAATTTGACGGTCAACTCGTGAGAGACGACTGCCAGTGTGGCACTCGGATTATGTCACAGAGATTAATATTGCATACTGTCTTTTAACGAAAGATGAAGAACCATCAACTCTCCATGAAGCTTTAAACAGCTCAAGATGTTGCTTTATGGATGGCAACAATACATGAAGAAATTGAGGCTCTACACAAGAATAAGACATAGGAACTTGTACCACTACCACACGGAAGAAAAGTCATTAGTAACAAATGGGTCTACAAGATTAAACGTGATAGCAATGACCAAGTGGAGCGGTATCGTGCAAGATTGGCGGTAAAAGGAAATGCTTAGAAAGAAGGTATTGACTTCAACGAAATATTTTCTCCGGTGGTTCGACTTACGACAGTCAGAATAATCTTGGAGATGTGTGCTACATTTGATCTACATCTAGAGCAGTTAGATGTGAAAACTGCATTTCTTCATGGAGAACTTGAAGAAGAAATTTATATGCTCCAACCAGAAGGTTTTGCTGAAAAGGGAAAGGAGAACTTGGTTTGCAGGTTGAACAAATCTCTATACGGTCTTAAACAGGCGCCAAGGTGTTGGTATAAGAGATTTGATTCCTTCATCATGAGCCTTGGTTATAACAGACTCAGTTCAGACCATTGTGCATAAGAGTTTGAAGATAATGATTTTATCATTTTGTTGTTGTATGTGAATGACATGTTAGTAACAGGCCCTAACAAAGATCGAGTCCAAGAATTCAAGGCACAGTTGGCTAGGGAGTTCGAAATGAAGGACTTGGGACCAGCAAATAAGATTTTAGGGATGCAAATTTACCGAGACAGAAATAACAGGAATATTTGGCTTTCTCAGAAGAACTATTTAAAGAAAATCTTGCGGCGTTTCAACATGCAAGATTGTAAGTCAAATTCTACCCCATTTCCTGTTAATTTCAAATTATCCTCAAGTATGTGTCCTAGCAATGAAGCAGAGAGGAAAGAAATGTCTCGAGTGCCGTATGCATCAGCAGTGGAAAGTTTAATATTCGCTATGATTTGTACAAGACCAGACATTGCACAAGCAGTGGGAGCAGTCAGTCGATACATGGAAAATCCTGGTGTAGAGCATTGGATAGCTGTGAAGAAGATTCTAAGATACATCAGAGAAACCTCAGATGTTGCATTATGTTACGGAGGATCAGAGTTTATTGTCAGGGATTACGTGGATTCAAATTTTACACGAGACATTGATAAAAGGAAATCCACTACTGGCTATATGTTTACAATTGCGGAGCAGCTGTAAGCTAGGTTTCAAAATTACAGACTATTGTGTCTCTATCTACAATGGAAGTAGAATATATGGCGGCTACACAAGCTTGCAAGGAAGGTTTTTTGAATACAAAGGTTATTGGAGGAGCTCAGGTACAAACAACAGAAAATTCGTGTGTTTTGTGACAGTCAGAGTGCCTTGCACATTGCAAGGAATCCAGCTTTTCATTCCACGACAAAGCACATAGGAGTTTAGTATCACTTCGTTCGAGAAGTAGTAAAAGATGGAAGTGTGGATTTGCAGAAAATCCATACTAAGGATAACCTAGAAGATGTTTTGACCAAGCTGATAAATGCTGCACATTGCAAGGAATCCAGCTTTTCATTCCACGACAAAGCACATAGGAGTTTAGTATCACTTCGTTCGAGAAGTAGTAGAAGATGGAAGTGTGGATTTGCAGAAAATCCATACTAAGGATAACCTAGAAGATGTTTTGACCAAGCTGATAAATGCTGACAAGTTTATCTGGAGTAGATCCTCTTGTGGCCTAGCAGAGACATAAGCGGCATAATAATGGTAAAACAGAAAGGATAGTGTAGAGATTGATTGATTCCCAATCTAATCTCCAAGTAGGAGAATGTCAATGCCCCACCGAAAAGGGCAAAGACAAAGAAGAAAGAAGACAAATGAGGAAGAAGAAAAAAAAGAAAGAGAAGAAGAAAAAGAAGAAAAAGAAGAAGAAAAAGAAGAAAGACAAAGAAAATTAGGTGCCAGGCCGAAAATGAAGAAGAAAAAAATATATTAATAAAATAAAAATAAAAGATGAATAGTAGTCATTTTATGGCTATAAATAGAGGGCCTCTCCCTCATGTTTCATCAAAAAAAATAATTTTCTCTTCTTCTTCAGATCAATTTTAAGAGAAGAATAAGTGAGTGAGAGATTGGGTGTATTGGGTTTTGGGTAGTGAGTCAAAATATTACAAATACTTGTAATCCTCATATCACTAGTAAAATAGTTTCCTTCTGCTTTTGCCCATGAACGATGCAAAAGCCCACGTAATTTCCGGTGTCCTGTGATTATTATGTCTCATTATTTTCAATTTCACTTTAGTTGTGTCTGCTTCACCCATTAATTTTCTAACACCTTACCCCTCATCAAATGCAAATACAGTAGGTCACAAAGAACATAGACGTCATTTTTCCCTATACCTGAAAATAGATGAAAGCAATTCTTACTTTAATGCTGCCTGAAGTGTTAATGTCTACTACAGATTGTTTGTGTATGATAAGATTAGGAAGGATATTTGGTAGTCCAAGATGCTAAATCTCCAGTGAGGACCTATGATCAGCAGACAAGTGAATAGGGCTTCGGTAAATTTCTTACCCTAGCAGAATTTAATCAACATTTAAAAGGGTACTTTCTTAGTGATACATGTACATTGGTGCTGAGGTTCATGTTATTAAACCTACCCACACTGAGGGAACTCTTTCCAAGGAGGACTCGCTTGCTGTTTTTAGAGAAAGAGGAATTGATCGTGGCTGCAACCAATTCGTTAATTGCTTAATCACTGCTTTCATCAAATCAATTAAAACTCTTATTATCAATCGTGTACCCTTTTTAGGTCTCCCACTGGATTTGGAATAAAGTCTTTGTTTCATCGCTGGTTCCTCTTCGTATCTGCATTTTCATTGTTATTTTGGAATGAAGGTTTAGCTTCAGAATTCAAGATGTTGTCGCTCTTTCTGTTTTTGGCTTGTTGCATTTTGTTATTACGAGGTGTAAGTCTGGTAAAAGTTTAAGATTGAGTGTAATTGTCTCTTTTTAATCAATAAATAAATTTTTTTGCTTATTTCCACGGTTCCACCAATGTGGTTGACCAAGAAAAAAAGTTTTATTTTGTAACTTCCTAATGTGACACCTATACCAAGCTAACATATTTTATTTTAGAAAGAGCGGGGATATTTTCACCTTTCTTATTGTGTAGACTCACTCATTTCTTGGAAAATATGTACAATATGTTTTCATTATTTTTAATAAATACAAATTAGTAAAAAATTAGTGCATTTAATTAATTAATGCTTCTTGCAATTTTTCCTTACTTTGGTTTCTCTGAGCAATTTGTACCACTAAGGTTGCTTTAACATAAATTTCATTTGACTATTTTATCCTTACGACATAAAAGGGTAATTATTAGCCATCCATTCTAAATTTACATTTTGTTCAAAAATACCATAAAAGTTAGAATTTGTTCAATCATCCGTCCTAAGTTTGTAATTTCTATCAACCATCCAAAAAAAAAAAAATCACCTTTACAAAATGACCACCATTGTCATTTGTTTGTTTCTATTTGATCATTTTGTACGGGTTTTTTTTATTTTGTCTCTTTGCTTCTATTTTTATCATTTTGTTTCTATTTTACTATGTTGATACATTTTGTAAACTTAGGGTGAAATTAAAATCAAATAAACTAAAACTTTTCTAGTATTTTTTAATGCAAAGTAAACTTAAGGTGGGTGGTTGATAATTTTCTTTACATAAAATGACCAAATTAATTGACCTAAGAATATTTATTAATTCTTGTATACAATAATTCAGGTATTTAATCTTGTGATCAATAATCTAATGTTTTTGTTTGAAATAAAATAGTTTTCAATACCGTATATGTAAATGACATGAATTTGATACCCCATAATTTACATGAGTATTGTACCTTAAAGACATTATGTTGGTTGATTTAAAAATTAATAATCGTAGTAATAAATTAGTATTGATACATCATTTAGAAATAATAAATTTTGTATAAAATAAAAAAAATTGAAGATAAAGTAAAGTTTTGGTGCATTTACCTTATTAAGGTAGAATGATAAATTTAAACTTCGGGTAAAAAGCAAACTTTAGCAGTCAAATATAATAAAATATGTAAGTTAGAAAAATATAAATTAAGATAAATTTAATTAATTAGTTCTAAAAATTCTTCTTTATTTGACTTTTTTTAAAAAATAATGTGATCTTTATGTAATTACTTTCTAAAAGTGGGGTAGCTTTACAAAAATTTGGGGGTGAAAATATTATCGACCTTTTAGAAGGAAGTAGGGGAATACTTTTTAGAAGAAACTTACAAAATAAATCACCACACTCTTTTAAAGTTTCTAGTATAAGCTTATTATTTTAATAAAAGAATTAAATCATATTTTTCCATAAACAATAATATAAAAATCATAAATCTAACATATTACCACAAAAAAAGTTCAATTTAAAATTAAAGTCTGGGAATAAAGACTGGAAAGGATTTATGACATCATAAATAGACTTTTACAATGTTTTAAACTATTTATAGCACCGTATCATTTTGGATCTGAAGCTAACACTTATCACCACTTCAAATCACTTAATTTCTATTACACACAGTAGAGCATACACACACACACACACATATTATAGTAAGAATTTTATTATTTTTTTATAACTATTATTAATTTCCTTATTTTTTAATGAGTTGAATTTTTTTCAATAAAATTAAATTTGTATGCTTTAAAAAAAAATTTCTGGAAAATTTATCAAATTTTCTGGAAAATTTATCAAATTTTCTCTAAAAAAAAAAAATAAACTTATGTCCATTTTAGTCATTGTACATAAAACAAACACTTTAGTAATAAAATTTACTAAATGAAAATATTTTACTTTTGAAACTCACGACAATCACAACAACATAGTTTATTGAATACTTAGCTGCATGTTTGTTTAGTGGTTTATTTCATACGCATAATAAAAGTAATTTATTTCATCAGTTGCAACAATCTTCAATTGGACCGAAATCTTTCCATAAATTACGAGTTATAACAATCCCAAATTAGTCGAAATCTTTCTATCAACAGAAAATTTGTGAAACATTTTAAGTAATTTTTATACTACTGTTAAGAGGCCTTGTAAAAGGAATGGGCTAAGGCCTCAAATGCCCTTTAGCTGGCCGGGGAATGTTCTTTCCTCCTTAATTTTTTTATTGATCCCATTGCAGGATACATTGACTTTGTAATCTGCTCATATAACGGCATCGTCATTAGATGTGCTCCATGCTAAAGCACGTTATATTCAAAATGTTATATGGACCACCTATGTTATAGCCTTCTTTTATTTTTAAGTTAAATCCATTTGTAATCTTTGTTTATTTATTTTATTGACAATTGGATTTTTGAATGGATTGTATAAGTTACGTGTTCATGCCATGAAAAATTATTCAAGAAAAAAAAATTGCAGGAAGTCTGTAGAGAGAGGCGCGACCTATATATATATATACACACACACGCACTCATTTTTGCCTTGATTACTTCAACTGAAGTCTTTATTTAATCATATGTTCCTCTATGATCTATAATTATTTGTATTTTCAATTCCAGTTTCAAACATAATGGAGTGCTCAAGATGTTGCTAATTTGTGTTTTTGGCTTTATGCATAGTGTTACTTTGGGTACGGTTACGACCCTTCATTGAGTGAAATTTCCTTTTCAATTAGTAAAAAGACTAAATAAATTGTTGCTCTATGTACATATATATGCACAAAATAAAATGCGAATTTAACGTGTTACGTATCGTTAATCATTTTATAATGTTGAAAATCATTTTGTTGGATTGCAAAATATTGATTTGAAAAATTCTTTGAAGAATATAAATCTTGTTATATTTATTAATGAAATTTACAGAGTTATTGATACAAATGAAGACTAACTAGCCATTGCAAGGCTTAATAACATCAAAGGAGAATAAGTGAATACTTCCTAAGCTACTGCACAATATCTTTATAAAATAAGAATGAAATATTCGTACATGATATTGGCATTTCAGTTTAAAATCGTGGTAAAGATATTCCTTGACAAATAACTTTGACTTGAGCAAGTTGTGTGAAGTGATAAACCCCTTGTTGATTTGGCTGTTGATGACTTTCCTTTGGATAATTTCATCAGCTTACTTAACATCCCCCCTCAAGATGGCAAATGACATTTGATGAATGCCAAGCTTCTATCTGAAATCGCGGAACATGGCTTTTGACAGAGCCTTTGTGAAAATATCCACAACTTGTAATGGAGAAGGGACAAACTTTGTAACCAAGGCACCATCGGCAGCCTTTTCTCTAATAAAGTGATAATCTAATTCTAGGTGCTTCGTTCGAGCATGAAAAACTGGGTTAATAGTTATATGCAAGGCACTTAAATTATCACTTAATATTTGTGGAAGTTGAGCAAGAGGAATGCCAATTACTCGGTAGGGATGTGCGGTCCATGTGAGTTCTGTTGCTGTGGATGCAAGGGCTCAGTACTCAGCTTCAGCAATGGATCTAGCGAATTTTGGTTGCCATTTTGAAGACCATGAGATTCAATTTGCGCCCGTGTAGACAATATAACCCTGATACTTCTTCGATTGTCTAGATAGCCTCCCTAACTAGCATCACAAAAGGCAATAATATTGAAAGAGCTCTGCTAAAGAAATCTGATCCCATATTCCAAGTTCCCTTTAAAGTACCTGAGAATACATTTAACAGCACGTAAATTAGCCTCGTGGGTGTTTGAAAACGCTGACATGCCTTACTAACTGCATAAACGATGTCTGGCCTTGTTAGAGTGCTACATTGGAGCCCTCCAACTAATCTTCTATATTTAGTTGCATTGAGAGATTGTAGTTAGCAGGGTTGGCTTCTTGTTTGATGGCCATAGGAGTTGACAAACTGGTGCTTTCCAGCATCTTTATTTTGGCCAGCAAGTCTTTTGTGTATCTTGTTTGAGAAACATAGGTACAGAGTTGCAGAATCTCAACCCTGAAAAGGAATAGAGTTTGTCCCAAATCCTTTACAGCAAACTCAGTGCTTAGTCCATGAATAAGTTGGTCAAGTAGAAAATTATTGTTGCCCGTCACCACTATATCATCAACATAACTTAACATTAAGATTAAGGAGTCATCATTATGAAATGTAAACAAGAAGAGTCGGCTCTACCGCATATGAAACCCAATTGAAGCAAGTAATGAGAAAGCCCGTCAAACTAAAGCACGGGTGCTTGTTTAAGGCCATACAATGACTTGTTAATGTTACACACATAATTTTACACAGCATTCAATGTTCGTTGACGATTCTCAAAATATTGCTGATTAAACAAAATTTTATCGGATCTTCAATAAGATATATTAATTAAAAAAATGACAACCTTATTAATTATAGTCTTTTTTATTCAGTTTATCGGGAATTGTTGGATTGACTGTGTTAGGAAAGGCTTTAATTTATTTTCTTTGAACAAAATTAATTAGTCATTCCCGAATTGAAAGACTAGTCGTACGATTAATTAAATAAAATACAGTTCATTTTCACAATCATTTTCCTAAGCTGTTTGTCTTTTTTAAATGTTCGTGGACGAGTCTCAAAATATTGCTAATTTATAATTTTATCTTCCACAAGATATGTTCACTGATAACCTACGTTCCAAATGAACAAAAGAAAATCGACAATCTTATTAATTATGGTATTTTTTTATTCAATTTATCAGGAATTCTTGGATTGATTGTATCAGATAAGGCTTTAATTCTATTTCTTTTTAAAAAAAATTAATTAGTCATTGCCGAATTGAAAGGCTAGACGGGCTATTAATTAAACAAAGTACAAATCATTTTCAAAAGCATTTTCTAAGCAACTTGTCTTTATTTATGTTAGGAAATTGAGCTTCCTCCCAAGATCACTCTAAGCAATTTATCAAGCAACAAATTAATAAGAAAAATTAAATGGAGAATACATTAATCACACAATATAAGATTTACGTGGAAAACTCTAAATCTAGAGAAAAACCATAGTCGTTGTCAATAGACAACCTGAGAAAAATATTTACTATATGAAAAATTTATTACAATCACACTCTCATAAATAATTTTTTCTCACCCAAGCCCCAAATACATAATCCCGAGGAATATTCCTTAACAAAGCAAATCCGTAATACCCATATCGAGGAGCCAAATGCTCTTTCAATATAACTACATTTTTAAGAATATTTTGTCTCTCAATTTCTCACCAAAACTTGGATTGTTTCTCTGGGATTTTAGGGATGCCAAAGTAAAGAGGAGTACCCTCCTATTTATAGGCAAACGTATAGCACTGTTCAAACCACATTACTGTTCATACCAGACATTATTCAAACAAATCATAGTTCATACTGCCTTACTATTCAAACCGCGTGGTCAAACAGCATATTGTTCAAACTGCGTGGTCAAACAGCATATTGTTCAAACTGCGTAGTCAACCCGTGTTACTGTTTATCTTCTTTTTTTTTAATCAATTTTTAACAATTTATATGTTCGCACGATTCTCAAAATATCGCTAATCAAACATAATTTTATCTTTGATAAGATATATTAGTTGCCAACCTTCTTTTTGAAAAAAATTAAAATTAACAACATTATTAATTATAATCTTCATTTAATCAATTTATTGGGTATTGCTGGATTGATTGTATTAGGCAAGGCTTTAATTTCGTTTCTTTGAACAAAATTAACTAGTCATTGTCGAATTGAAAGGCCAGTCCAATGATTAATTAAACAAAATATAAATCATTTTCAAAAGTATTTTCTAAGCTATTTGTCTTTATTTATGTGTTCGTTGACGATTCTCTAAATATTGCTGGTTAAACTTAATTTTACCTTTGATAAGATATAATGATAACCTTAATTTATAGTCTTTTTTATTTAATTCATCGGGAATTGTTGGATTGATTGTATTTAGGAAAGGAATTCTGCATGGAAGTTCACATCACAATCCACACAGCGGTAAAAAAAGGCCACGAAAGACTTGTCACTAAAAAATTATAATTGATAATACTTGAGGGAAAATCAGTTGAAAAAATATAAATATATTTTAGATATCTAGCAAAAATCAGATGGAAGAAAGCCGTAAGTTAAAATTGTTTTTTAATGTACTATAAGTAGAGGCATCTAAATGAAATTTTGCCTGTACGTAGAGATGAATTGCTGAATAATGATTCTATTATTATTGGTCCTGAAAATTCATTGTTTGAAATCGACCGAGAAAATAGATTTTGGCTCAAATTTATTTAGTTTGATTTCATTGTGTAAGGAAATAATCTCACATCAGCTGAAAATAAAATTTGAGGTAACTTTTGAGTAAGATTGTCTCACGTTTTTTTTTGTTTTCTCTTCCAAAATTAATTGCTCAATCTCTTCTTTCTTCTCTTCTTAGTTGAACTTTAACCCTAACTTGAGACGGAAAAAAATCGTGTCAACCTAGTCTAGGCCCATTTAATAATTGTGTCAAATTTATGACCCGTATTCATTCATTCATGCTGTGTTTGCATTAGATAATCGGGTTATGTCAAAATTTCCCAGCTCTAAGAAAACTTATCCGTTTGCTTGCTATGTGATTTTTATAATAAACTATTTGAAGGAGTAGCTGTCACTAGAAATGCGGTCGTATACTCAAGTCATCACCACCATTGGGACAACCAAAAAATTGATGGACTAGAGAAGAAATACTTTAGAACAAGTCTTAATTCATTATATTTTACCTTAATTTCATTAGAACTGAGTGCGACAATAAATTAAATAAGGGAAATTGAAGTCCGATTTTGCAGGGAACAATTCTTTGTTCGGTACACGGTTTTGTTTCTGGTATTATCTAACATTTAATCATTCTCTGGTAAAATGCAAAAGCCTGCATCTTAGAATAGTTATATTGTTAGACATTGCCCTAACTGAAGTTTTTCGATTGACTCCTAAATATTGTATTTCAAACCGGTGTGGCCTACATTATATTACTGACAAATTTTTACCGTATTAATGCAATTTCCTAAGCGTCGGGAGCGGGAAAATAAACAAAAGGCAACGACCGGTATGTGCTATTAAATCTTTCTTTACAAATACTCAAAAACATAACTTCAAAGTATGATAAAATATCAGTCTTAGTGAATGACTTGAGGTAGGATTGCTATTAAGTCTTTCTTTATTAACAGACACCCAAAAACTAACAAGACACGAAAATGATTAAAGGTCATTCTTTATCCATAAGTTTAGATAGTAAGAATTAACAAATGACTTATGCTAAAAACTTTAAGGCCAGATATAATTAATATTGAAGTTGGCCTTATTTATCAATTAATCAATTTTTTTTTCGAAAAAAAAGTACGCAATGTTGAACGTGGATATTCAAGAATAATATGAATGGGTTGGTGGCGATAAATAAAAAATTAAATATGACATTAGTGTCCAAATTGTATGCTAATGCCAATTAAATGGTTAAAGTAAGATAATAGCTACGTCAAGTACAGCTAGGTCACGTTCAATTAAGTCAGGTACATTCATGCATGTCAATAATTTTAATTTGTTGACAATTTTGTCTGATTTCATGTTATTCTTGAATGGGCTGGTGGCGATAAATAAAAAATTAAATATCACATTAGTGTCCAAATTGTATGCTAATGCCAATTAAATGGTTAAAGTAAGATTTTAGCTACGTCAGGTACAGCTAGGTCATGTTTAATTAAGTCAGGTACATTCATGCATGTCAATAATTTTAATTTGTTGACAATTTTCTCTGATTTCATGTTAACAAAATAAATGAATAAATCAATAATTAAACGTTTATCGACATAAGATTGAGATTTATAAGGAAATTAAAGACAGTTGCCCAAAACAAAATGAATAAACAAGGACTATAATTAAGGTCAATATACATCGTGTATTTGCCATTACCAAACCCAAACCCGCATAAAATTTAAATTACTAAACCCACTCGCAACTGCGGGTTTTTATTTTTTTAAGAAAACCCACCCGCAGCGGGTTTGGACAATTACCAAACCCGCAATGGTACCCAGCGGATTTTTTGCGGGTTTCTACATTTAAAATTATAAATATTTAATATATAAATTTATAATAGTTAACTTAATTTCTACATAACATACTCAATTTTATATTTAAACAATGTAAATTAAGAATTAAAATTCAACATCAATCCAACACAAATTCTTAAATTTAAGTATAAATTGTACAAATCCATTTAAAAAACACAAATTAAAGACGTGAACAAAAGAAAACAGACAAAAGTTGAACAAGAGAAAGAAAAAGATAATGAAGATCAAGAAGAGGCTGGATTCGCAAGGGTTAACAAGCAAAGGCGGCTCAAAGACAAAAACACAAAATGCAGCAATTTGCTTTAGCCTTTAGGTTAACTTTTTACCTTTAGAATAAAAATGGACCAACTTTGCCGTGGGAATAAAAATGGGCCAACAGCAATAAATCGGGAAACCGATTGTGAGAACCGGAAAACCGGTTGCTCAATTGTGCTTCACTGCCCTTAACCGGACAGCCGGTTCATTTATCCGGAAAACCGAATTCAATATTCGTGCTTGCTGCCAAGAACCGAATAACCGGTAGTAAATCCGGAAAGCTGAGTTCAAGAGGCAGTCATTACATAGTTCCTACCCAAAACCGGAGAACCGGTTATGAAAACCGGTAAGCCGAATGCATGTTTTTTGGTTGCTGTCAAAAACCGGTTAACCGGTTATCAACCTGGTAAGCCGAATTCACAAATGCTAGCTACTGCCTTCAACCGGTTAGCTCCAGCCGGATGACCAAATTCGTGAAAGATAACTGCCCTTTTTGAAAATATTGCGGGTTTAGTGGATATCCATGCGGGTATCCACCGGGTATATGATTAATACCAAACCCACCCGCATCCATGTGCGGGTTTTAATTTATAATACTAAACCCGCCCGCAACGGGTAAAATTACCCGTAGCGGACGGGTTCTAACGGGTGGGTTTGGGCGGGTTTATGTTTACTGCAAAATTGCCATCCCTACTTGAAGGTACGATATATCTAATTACCAAATGCTTATCAAATGAGTAAACAAAGACCATGAGTAAGATCAATATATGTAATTATACAAAAGAAAATTGCTGACGATAATTACTTTTGAGCACTTCAACATCTATACATGATCGATGGACTGATTTAGAAAGGATACGAAGTATGAGATAACAAATAAACTGGAAAGGAAATAAGCAATACTAAAGCAAATAATAATTTCCTAATTATACATTTTCATACGGAAAATGGCCAGAGAAGGATTGTAGGATTGAAGGTCATTACACACACACAGAGACATAAATTATTATCCCAAATTCTATCTCAAATGCTATGACATTTGTTGAGTAGTTGGTAATTCTTTATAAGATGTAAGTGAATTAATTATATTATTTCACTAACCAATTGATGAATACCACATCTTTTTGATATTATTTTTTAGAATAAAAAATTGGGATATATAGCCTATATAAAATTAGAGTGATGCTATTGCCCCCCCCCCCCCTCTATTTTTCTTATAAAAATGATCTTGTTATGCATTTATAGTGTTATCTCTCATATTCTAAATTGTATTAGATAGAAAATCTTATCTAATTAAATTGACATATGATTTATCTCTAACCTTTTCTTCACTAAACGCTCTTAAATCGTACAATTTTCTTTTTTTAAGAAAAAGGTTAATTGTAAAAGAGTAAGAATTTGATGTAGATTAACTTTTTTCACTTAACAATTTCTTTTTGTAGGAAAGATAATTTTGTAAAAGTTTCATAAATTCCTAAGTTTATTAGAATTCTAGGGGATAACTAAGCCTTGTTTGTATTTTATACATATTTATTTTGAAATGGAATGTCACAAACTAAAAAAGCATAAAACTAAAACAAATAGAAAATTTTTAATAAATTTAGGGACACAAAATATTGGCTCGTTATCTGCAGTCATTGCTACAAAAAAGAAGCAACTTAAAGTGGGGGTGTAGGGATGGCAAAAGGCGAGCTTGGGCTGGGTTTTTTCAAGCCCACTTTAATTAAAGCATGCGGGCCTATGTTGGATCCATTGCGGGCTTGGGTTGGACTTAAGCTTTATTTATTTTTAAATTTTTTTAAATTATTAAAAATTTGAAATAAATTAATGATGAAACAAGTTATTATAATCATAGATAAATAAAAAAAATGAATATTTCAAAGTAAAATAATAAATCAAGCAAATGAAAGTTTATAAATTTAATTTTCTTTAATACTAGATTCTCTAATTCAAACAGTCTCTTAATTAATCAACACAAAAAAGAGAGCCTAGTATCATAATTTTAGCTTTTTTGAATCATAATTGATTTATAAATTAAGAATTTAAGTTTTTTTTTATTTTTAAGTTACTTTTTAACTTTAATTAAATTATTCTAACTTATAAATTTACTCAGCTGCGCAGGCCTTTGGCGAGCTTTTGACCACCTTGTGGGGGGTGGTTGATGAGAAAGACCTGAAAGGGGGTTCAAAGTCAAGAAGAAGACCATCTGACATGGGCCTATTGAGGAAACAAAAGACAAATATAAGCTAATGGAGGGGTGTTAATAGCACCACTCATAAAATTAATGTCAATGAATAATTACAAAATGATAGAAGTTAAGGCCATCAATGTAAACATAAATTGTTTGAGATAACAAAATAAAGAAATAAAAAATAATATTATTTACTTTGTTACTAATTTTTATATTCACACAATTAAAAATATTATTATATATGTGTTTATACATGTGTAAGTAAATTTCTTTCAACATTATGTTTATTTTAGTCAATTTTTTTCAACAGTGCAATCATTTTAGTCATTTGTATTTATTCATTGGTTTTGCAATAAGATTCATTAAACACATATAATCCCTTTTGAAACTCACAGCACTTAAAAAAAAAAATACTAAACATTGAACTGATTAACTTCATAGTTGATTAAACTAAAAGAAAGTCTTGGATGGCTTTTATTTACTTTGGCTATAGGCCTAATTTGAAATAAAATATTATAAGAACTACTTTGTGAAGAGTACATCTATTAACAATCAAATTGTATGTTATTATTATAATCAAGATGGTCATATAAAAAAAATAGCTCAAAGTGAAAAGAAATGCATATTATGGTATGAAATGCATTTAGGTTCCAAAAAGAACCATTGCTAACTCTCAAGGGCCCAAAACGTTTTGAGTACCTAAGACTTGAGATTTTCTCCAGAGGCCTCAAGAAGAAGAAAATAAATAGTTCTTGGCTATTCCTGCATATAGGACCGAAGCTATGCATGGTTTTCAAGCTTCATCAAAATTGAAAACTGGAGATATTTTTTTGGAGACAATTCAAAGGAAAGATTATTGGAATCGGAAATGTCGGTAAAGTTTCACAACCTTAATTGAAAATGTATGTTTGGTTGAAAATTTGAAACACAATTTGATTAGTATTAGTCAATTGTGTGACAAAGGTTATAAAGTAGTTTTTAATAAGTCTAGATGTGTTATTGATTTATTTGGAACTTCAAGATATACTAGCTTGAGAGGCAAGTATTATGCCTTTGTAATTATTGATGATTTTCAAGGTATACATATGTATTATTCTTAGCTAATAAGGATGATGCTCTTGATGCTTTTAAAGTGTTTTGTAAGAAAGTTCAAGATGAAAAGGATACGGTATTTTATGCATTAGAGTGATCATGGTGGAGAATTTGAAAATCATTCATTTGAAAATTTCTATAATGACTTTGGCATTGAGCATCAATTTCATCACCTAGGACTCCACAACAAAATGGAGTTGTTGAGAGAAAGAATAGATCTATTTAAGAAATGACTAGGACTATGTTGAATGAGAATGCTTTACCAAAATATTTTTAGGTGAAATTAACACCGCTTGTTATGTTTTAAATCGTGTATTGATTAGACCTAATTTCAATAAAACTCCATATGAGCTTTGGAAAGATAGAAACTCAATATTAGTTATTTCAAAATTTTTAGATGCAAATGTTTTATTTTGAACACAAAAGATAACTTTAGAAAATTTTATCCAAAATCCAATGTTGGTATCTTTCTTGGGTATTCAAACTTAAGCAAAGTTTATAAAATTTATAACAAAAGAACTCTAGTTGTGGAAGAATTTATGCATGTTACGTTTGATGAATCTAATCCCTCCTCTGTAGAAAAAGTTGTTGTTGATAATAATACAGATGAAGAACTACAAGAAGAGTTATCAAAGGATAACCAAAAGGATGTATCACATGGAAATCAAGAGGAGCGATATGAAGAAACAAATGCAGAACAAAATCAAGGTATTTCTCAATCACTCCCAAAGGAGTGGAGGTATGTTTCTTCTCATCCTAAGGATGCAATTTTAGGAGATCCTTCACGTAGTATAACAACTAGATCCTCTTTTAAAAATACTTGTGAGCATGCTCCATTCATTTCTCAAATTGAACAAAATCCTTTGCGGATGTGGAAAATGATGAATCTTGAATTATGACAATGCGAGGAGTTAAATCAATTTGAGAGAAATAATGTGTGGAATTAGTACCTAAACCGAACATCAATCTACTATAGGCACTAAATGGGTATTTAGAAATAAAATGAATGAATCTGTGGTTGTAAGAAATAAAGCTAGACTAATGAAAGTTACAACCAAGAAGAATGAATTGATTTTATGAAACTTTTGCACCTATAGCTAGATTAGAATCCATAAGGATGCTCTTAGAATTTGCATGTCACAAAGATTTTATTTTATTTCAAATGGATGTCAAAAGTGCTTTCTTAAATGGTTATATTATGGAGGAAGTTTATGTGAAACAATCTCCTGGTTTTGAAAATGAAAAATTTCCAAATTATGTGTATAAGTTGTCTAAAGCATTATATGGATTAAAATAAGCACCTAGAGTATGGTATGATAGACTTAAAAATTTCTTGTTGGGTAATGATTTTTCGAGGGGTAAAGCGGATACTACTCTCTTTGTTAAACATAAGAACTAAGATATACTTGTTGTTCAAATATATTTTTTGATGATATTATCTTTGGTTCTACTAATGAGTCTTTGTGTAAGGAATTCTCCTCTTGTATGAGTAAGGAATTTGAAATGAGTATGATGGGAGAGTTGAAGTATTTCCTTAGACTGCAAATAAAACAAAATGATGAAGGAATCTTCATAAATCAAGCCAAGTATGTGAAAGATCTACTCAAAAGATTTAGCATTGATGACTCAAAAACCAAAAGTACTCCAATGAGCACAACAATTAAGCTTGACAAAGATGAGAAAGACAAAGAATTTGATATCAAAATGTATCGAGGTATGATCGGATCTTTACTTTACTTAACTGTAAGTATACCCGATATCATGTTTAGTGTATATTTGTGTGTAAGATTTCAATTATGTCCCAAGAAATCTCACTTGCTTGCTGTAAAATGAATTTTTCGTTATTTAAGTGGAACAATAGATCTTGGCCTTTGGTATCCTAGAGGAACTCATATAGATTTAACATGCTATTCAGATGCGGATTTTGCCGGTTATAAAGTTGATAGGAAAAGCACTAATGGAACTTGCAATATACTAGATCATTCACTTGTTTCATGGTTTAGAAAGAAACAAAATTCTGTTGCACTTTCAAGTACCGAGACTGAATATATAGCTGCAGGGAGTTGTTGTGCACAAGCTCTTTAGATGAAACAAATACTTAGAGACTACGGTATTAATCTTGAATAAATCCCTATTAAGTGTGATAACACTAGTGCTATAAATCTTTCAAAGAATCTCATTCAGCACTCTAGAACTAAGCATATAGAAATTCGACATCATTTTTGAAAGATCATGTTAAAAAGAGATATTGCATTAGAGTTTATTTAAGAAAAATATCTTGCTGATATTTTTACAAAACCTCTTTGTGAAGATCAATTTTTAAAAATTCGACATGAACTTGGGATAATAAAATTTTCGCATTAACATCTCTATTCATATTATTGAGCATATTAAATTGATTGATTTATGATTTGGTATCCATGAAATGCTTAAGGGTATGTGCGTATGTTTGAATGCGTGTATGAATTAATTGTTTAGATACATATATGTTCATGAATTATGCAATAAAATGGCCTTAAAACGTCTTTGGATCAATAAAGTGATCTTGAAATGTAATATTTATTGGCCAAATACTGAAATAGATGTGCAAAATCATTAGTAGAAAACAAAATGCCATTATATCAATAAGCAGCTAACTGTTTTCGGGTAGAATCCTAGGCAAGCATTCTGGACACTGTCGGTTCGCCGCTATACTGAATGACGGCTCACAATTTGGGAGAAATTTTTTGACAAGCATTCTAGAAACTATCGGTTTGTCGATATCCTGGATAACGACTCACTGTTTCAAAGAAAATTTTTGACAAACTCTCTGGACGTTATCGGTTCACCGATATCCCATATAACAGCTTACCATTTGGAAGAAAAATTTTGTCATGCTTACTGGATGCTGTCGGTTCACCGATATCTCAGATAACGGCTTGCCGTTATCACGCGATAAGTGAACAATCCCTTTTTTCTTTTTCATTTCCCTCGATACCTCTTTCTCTCTTTCTCTCTCTCTCTCTCTCTCTCTTTCTCTCCCTCTCAACCCGCGACAGTCACCTCATATTTCTCACAAATCCATTATTTTTCTTGCCATTTCTCACCAAATTGAACCATTACAAACAATCTTTATCCTTTTTCGAACTATTTTAACCGATCAAAACTCGGTTTTGCTTGAAAAATTAAAAAACCCCAAATTGAAACCTTAGAACCAGCCCACCTATTCTTGCTTATTTTGACCAGATTCTCTTCGATTTTCCATCACATTTCAACTTCAAATCACTTTCTATATTCCTCAACTTGCTTTTTACTGTCTTTATTTCCTTCAAAACCATCAATGGCTACACGACAAAGACGTGCCCGAACCAAGTAAACAGCTCCAAGCAATCCCAGCCCTTTCAAACCTCCATCTCAGAACTTCGAAAGCCTCTATTTTCCCAATGCTCAAGTTGCTCAGAAATTCCACGACATGTTCATAGGAGAATAGGTAACTCTTTCATTCTTCACTGACATTACTAAATTCTCGAATATTACTATTTGTGGTAGCAATATCTCTTAAACGCTTAGTCATTGGAATGAGGCTTTAAGTATAAAAGAGCATGCTTATGAAAACCTTGTGCGTGTATTTTACTCCAACATAGATCTCTCCACTACCCGGTGAGTTGAAACTATTACTTCCGTAGGAGGAATCCGAATTGAGTTTGATAAGGTCGACTTATATAGTATTCTTGGAATTCATTATAGGGGGTTTAGATATTTATAATACTAGGAAAGAGCTTGAATTTAATGATTTCCGACACGTGGATGGTGTACGGAACATTTATAGGCGTCGAGATCTTTTTGATGACCTCTGCTCTTTGTCCTTTCGGTCTCAACTTCATCCATTCCAGGTCTGCATACTTTATAGTATACTACAGCACATGATCACACTTAGACAAGGTCCTGGTGATGAGGTCACTCGACTTAATGTTGGGTTATTAAATTTTCTTATCCGCGGGCAGCATGTGAACCTCTCATATGCTATTTTATGCCATATGTTATCCACACCTACTGTGACCAATCGGTCTTTACCTTATGGTAGCATCATTTCTCGGATTTTGAGGTACTTTAATGTACCTCTCACTGAGCCTGTTTATGTCGAGTCTCGTAAACTAGGTAGAGAGATTATTTCTGCGATTAGTTTCTTCAAGAAACATGGGATGTGAGTGAAGACATGCTCCTCTAAGAATGAGGAAACTTTGATTGTCCCAGATGATGACCAAATACTTAATGACGTCTATTCTGAGGATGAGTTAACTGATTTTTGACTTGGAGCTAGACCTTGTGCCTCTCGCCGAGCTACAGTAGCCTCATCTCAAGCGATAGAGCCTTCCAAGCCAGCCAAGCCATTCGAGCACCCTGAGGCACCTTTGGGCTCTGATGATCGCATCCAGCAGCTCCTTGACAGAGTGGATATACTATCTCAGCAGCAGCAGCAGTTGAAATCCGATTTTAAGTCTTTTTAGCAGTAGTTTCTAGACCAGCAGATGGAGCTACTTGCTGGACAGCGGCGTATTCTGCGTCATCTTAGTTATGATCCTGGCAGTTCCTCTTCACCGCCTCCATCTTAGTTTTTCTACCCTTGTGCATTTCGCACAGACATTACTCTTTTTATTTCATATAGTTCTTTTGATACTATATGTTTGTTTATTGTACTTGTAATGCTATTATGATGTTTTGTTGGGATTTGAACTTTATTTGTGCGTGTGTTGATTTTTGATGATATGGTTGAGTTTTACTTTTGATGATGTTAGATTTGTTGGTTTGGAGGTTGGTTGATAATTTGGAATTTATAAGGGAGTGTTTTAACTCTTTTTGTTTATGAGGATGTGTTCATTTTTAAGTGAAAACTCTGACAAAATTTTTATGCGACATTAGTAAAATTTAAAATTCTCTCTTTAATTTTTAGCGTTAATTTCTTTTTTATGATGAAGAGGGAGATAAATTATATGATATTGATATTGTTGAATAGATTTTTTAAAAAATTATTTTTGTGTGGTTAAAAATTAATGGCCATATACTTAGGAGAGCACATATTTAGGGGGAGCAAAATTAAACAAATATTTTTTTCTTGAAAAGTTTGTCATCATCAAAAAGCGGAAGATTGTTAACATAAATATTTCTTTAATTTAATTTTGATGATAACAAACTTGATTAAAAGTGATTAATCTTTTAAAAGCCCAAAATATTTATTCATATACTTTTAAATCATTATTCTTATTTTATAAAAGTTTTATATTCAATGAAAAGTGATTTTATGATATTTTAAATTGAAAAATTTTGAGAATTTTGAAATTAGTAAATATTACTTCAAATTCTGAAAATTGACTTATTTGATAAGTTTCATAAAGTTTTGGAGTATAATATAATTTTATAAAGTTTTAGGGTGAAACTGTTATTTTACTAAATAGTTCACTGTAGCAGTCATTGTAACAAACGGTTAACCGGCATCTCGGATAACGGCTAGCTGACATCGAGCAGAATCAGAGATTAGCCCTTGGACACAAACGGCTAACCGACATCTAGGATAACGGCTAGTCGACATCGAGCAAAATCAGGGATTAGCCTTTGGACACAAACAGCTAGTCGACATCTCGGATAACAGTGATCCAACATTTTTTAATTTCAGCCCAACGGTCATTTTGACCAGTCAAACGGTGATCCGACATCTAGTTAACGGCAATCCGACATTGAGAGGATAGTCTGTAACAGCTAGTTTTCGGCTCCAACTATAAATAAGCTCATTTGAATTCAAACAAAGGTTGATCACAACATTTCCATTGAGCATATATTCGAGTATACAATCTTCATAGAGCTTTAAAACACATTCTTACTTCATTTATTCACACATTAGGCATTGATTTGTAATCTTAATTGTTGTGTGAAAGAAAAACAATTTGTAATTTTTTGTTTTGAGTGATTATAAGTGTTGGGATACACTTGGGTTAAGAGATTAGGGATAATCTCTTGTTGTAAAGGTTTATTGATACCTTGAAAGTCAATTGTACGCATTTGAAACCTTGGAGACTTGCTTAGTGGAATCCTCAAGCCCGGAAAGCTTAGAGGCGTGGACGTAGGCGAGGTTGGCCGAACCACATAAAAATCTTCGTGTTTGAATCTCTCTTCCCTTATCTGTTTATATTGTAATTGTTTTGTTAGTTATTGCTTTAAATTTGTTTTAGATTTGCATTAAGTTTTACTTTGGAATTGAATATTTTGTAGAAATCCAATTCACCCCCCCTCTTGGGTTGCATGACTAGAATTACATAAAATTCTTCCTAATTACATCTTCATTCCATTTGTGCTCCTCATTAATAAGTAAGGAGACTATGCTATCCATAGGCAAAGTTGGTGCTGACAGAATCTTAAAGGTTGAGGGTCTAGGAAGCCATTTGCTGTTGTATACTTTAACTTGTTATCCACTTCCAACTCTACATCTCAAGCCCTCTGAATGACATGCCTACCCTAGAGTAAGCTCCTCCAAATAAATGATGGCTTGTAGCCTAGCTTTGCATTTAAGAAATTTGTTCTTCTAAAGTATTGAGCTTGTAGGACCTTTGCTGTCAAAGAGTCGAGATTGAAGTAGTTGCCACCCTTGTTTGGCTACTAATGCTTAGTTGAAGCTGGATAAGTCCCTGAATCACATTCTTCCCTTTCGTTTAGATTTACACATCCTCTCTCATTTAGCCCAGTGAATGCTTCTGTGATTTTCTTTTGAGTTCCACTAAAATCGAGCTACTTCTTTTTTAATGTCAGCATATAGGCTTAATGGAATCCTAAACCCACTCAAAGCATAAGTAGGGACTACTTGAGCTATTGCTTTGATTAGAACTTTTTTCCCTCTACTCGAAAATAGTTTGCTCTGCCAATTGGAATTTTATTCAGTACTTTCAACTTGATGTCATTGAAGAAGCCATTTTTTTTCCTTCTCACCATAAGCGACAACCTCAAGTAATTCTCGTGTCTTGAAACAACACTAAACTGGAAAATGCTTTTGATTTCATCAATTTGCTTGGTTTGGGTGCTTTTACTGAAAAACATTGAGGATTTCTCATAGTTGAATATTTGACCTGAGGCAGTTGTATAGTTCTCAAACATTTGCATCAGTCTTGTACAATCTTCGGCCTTGGCCTTTGTAAAAATGAGGCTGTTATCCACAAAAAGTAAGTGAGTTATTGCCAAATTATTACTGAATTAGCATCTTAGCTTCTACTTACTGCAACAGATTTGAAAAGCCTTCTGCATAAAGAATAAAAAGTTAAGGAGACATGAGATAACCTTGTCTAAATCCCCTATGTGAGTGAATCATTCCTTTTGTTGTCCCATTAATAAGAACTAAAAATAATGCTGTTGAGATATATCACATCACCAACTCAATCCATTTAAGTGAAAAAAAAAGTTTCTTAATGACATATTCTAAAAAAGTCAACTCCATTATGTCGTATGCTTTACTAATATCAAGTTTTAAGGCTACTAAACTATTTTTCCTTCCCTTACATAGCCTTATCTTATGTAATCATTCATAACCTATGACTACATTATCGGTAATAAGTCTGCTAGGGATGAAAGCACTTTGTGTTGGAGAGATTATGCTATACAGCATATGCTTTAGTCTATTAGCTATGGTTTTTGTTATAATTCTATAAATCACATTACATAAACTAATAGGCCTGAAATCTATCTTTTTTCTAGGTTTCTCCACCGTTAGGATTAAGGCAATGTTTGTATGATTGAGGGAAGCGATATTACCTCCTTCATTGAGGATATGAAGGCAAGTTGTCAAGACTCCTTTGCTCACTGATTGCCCATGCTTTCGAAAGAAAGCTGCTGGGAAGCCATCTGGTCCTGGGGCTTTAGTTGGACACATTTGGGACAAAGTTATTGTTATCTCCTCTTCAGTAAAAGGTCTGTCCAGCTCCTCATTCATTTCTCTTATTACCCCAGTAAGCATGTCTGGTAAAACATCTTCCATTTAAAGATGGGAAGGATTTGTTGTGGTGAACAACTGTGCAAAATAGTTGCAAAATATTCTTTCTACATCATAAGCTTCTTTTGTCCGGCTCTCATCTCCATCTAGAATTCCCTTTTTTTTTTTATGATATCTTGGGGTGAAAAATTTTGTGTTTTTGTCTCCCTCTCATAACCAATCTGCTTTAGATCTCTGTTTCCAGTACATCTCTTCGTCCAAAAGAAGTCTATCAGTCCGTTTCTCCAACCTTTTAATATAATCTCTATCTTTGTAGTGCTAATTTTGTTTTTTCACCTCCGTTAGCTCCTTTATTAACTTTTCTAGCTTCTGGCATCTAGCTCCCAACTCTTCTCTATATTCCAACATTGAAGTTGAGCCATTGAATCTTTTTTTGCTTTTTTAAACCATGCCACTGTTTTTTCACTATTCTGTCTTTTTTTTTTTCACTTCACACTTGCTTAATAATTTCCTTACATTTGTCCTAATGGCTCCATAGATCCTTATATTGTACCCGAGAAAAGGTTATTTTGTTATATCTTGCACCCTGCCTTTCTCCACCACAGCCATCAAAATAGGGCTATGATCTGAAGTCCATGTCTCCAAAGTTTCGGCAACTGACTCAAAAAACATGTTACCCCATTCTTTATTTCCCAAGAAATGATCTAATCTTTCCTCAATCAGGCAGTGTCCATATATTTTGTTAGACCATGCAACATGATGTCTTTACATCCTAAATCCATAATGTTGCATTCTCTAATAGCTTCTCTAAACTGATGCATCATGCAAACTTCTTTATTATTTCCTCCTATTTTTTCAAAGGGCCATATAATTCATTGAAATCACCAAAACACAGTCAGGGCAAATAAGGTAAGCAAGCTAGCCTTTTCAACGGTATCCACGTATGGTGTTTCTGGTTTATCTCTAGATGTCCGTGAATCTTTGTACACCTCCAATAGCTATCATTCTTGGCAAAAACCACTGCATCAATATGATGCTTGCTCTAGGACTTAATATCTACCAACAACTTTGAGGTCCACATCAATGCTAATCCACCTCCTTTGCCTGTTCTGTTTACTTCAAACAATTATCAAACTTTAACTTTTAACTTTTTTCTTGCATTTCCCCAGCTGTTTGTTTGGTTTCGCAGAAGAATGCCAACATAAGCCTATGCTTTTGGAGTAATTTTTAAGCTGCTCGAAACGTTGGGTTGCTCTTCAATCCCTTAACATTACAACTTATAATATTCATGGCCCTCGGCATGGTTGCTGTCCAACCTCCGCCGATATAAACATTAAATCTTCCAACTCCACCTCCTTTGTTTCATTGTCTTCTCGTTGTTTTGTTTCCATATGAGAATCATTACTTCCATTCGGCCACTTATTTTTTTCTTTTTAACTTTCGGGCTTGCCCAGCTTTCTCCACCAGCTTCGCTCGCCAGTCTTGTCATTGTCTTAGGCCCATATTGCTTTTCGAACTTGTTTTCTTCATTTTTGTCTTCACCTCGAGCTTGGACTTTCCACTTTCTTCTTTTGGGCTTTATCCAGCCCATTTTCCTCTTTCTCATTTTCATTTCTTGCTTAACTGGACTTTTACTATTAAATTCTCGCTCTACTTTCCTGGCATCTTTTTTTTTTCTCCAAGGTCGTCAGTGTTTTTCATTTTTGAGTCTCGTGCTTTGTTCCTTCCTCTACTGCACTGGTTGCACTTACTCAGAATGACTGTCCGCAGCAGTTTCGCTATTACTAAACCAAACCCGCATAAAATTTAAATTACCAATTCACTGCAACCCGCACGGTTTTATTTTTAAGAAACCACCCGCAATGAGTTTGAATTACTAAACCCGAATGCACCCAATGATTTTTACGGTTTCTACATTTAAAATTATAAATATTTAATATATAAATTTATAATAGTTAACTCAATTTCTACATAACATACTCAATTTTATATTTAAACAATGTAAATTAAATTAAAATTCAACATCAATCCAACACAAATTCTTAAATTTAAGTATAAATTGTACAAATCCATTTAAAAACACAAATTAAAGACGTGAACAAAAGAAAAGACAAAAGTTGAACAAGAGAAAGAAAAGATAATGAAGATCAAGAATTTTTGGATCGCATGAGGTTAACAAGCAAAGGCGGCTCAAAGACAAAACACAAAATGCAGACAATTTGCTTTAGCCTTTAGGTTAACTTTTACCTTTAGAATAAAAATGGGCCAACTTTGCCGTGGGAATAAAAAATACACAATAAATCGATTGTGAGAAAAACCGGTTGCTCAATTGCTTCATCGCCTTGGATATGGTTCATTTATCCGGAAAACCGAATTCAATATTCGTGCTGTCGCCAAGAACCGGATATTAGGTCGTAGCCGAGTTCGAGAGGAGTCATTCATAGTTCTGCCTAAACCGGTTATGAAACCCAGAATGCATGTTTTTTGGTTCTTTGTCAAAAACCTAGGTTATCAACCCAGTTTAATTCAAATGCTAGCTCTCAACCTAGGTTGGCCGGTTATCTCGGCCGGATAATTCGTGAAAGATAAACGCCTTTTGAAAATATTGCGAGTTTAGTGGATATCCACGCGGTATCCATGATATATGATTACCCACCCGCATCCACGCACGGGTTTTAATTTATAATCTAAACCGCCCATTAACGGGTAAAATTACCGTAGCGGGTTCTAACGGTGAGTTTGGGCGGGTTTGTGGGTTTACGGGTAAAGTGCCATCCCTATTCTGGCTCTTTCCCTTTGTTAATGTTGACTTCACTATCATCTTCAGCCTCTGACAGCTATCACTTTCACACTGTTATAAAAATGATCTTTACTAACACTTCTTAAAAAATGTTAGTAATGGTATACATTTAAACTAATTTTTTAATTTAACAAATATAAATTATAAATTACTGGTACTAAGATGTTAGAAACATAAAATTTAATAATTACTGATACTTTAGTATCAATGAAAAAAAAAAATATAATTCTAATTATGCTTTTACTTAGACTCAAACTCAATATCTTCGAAGTTAAAATTTTTATTTCAAACTACGAACTACTAGTGCAAATATTTTCTTTGTTTCTTTAAACCGCATATAAATACCTACAAATCCTTTACCATAATTTAACATAAATTTTTTGATCTCCCTCCACCAAAATTTATTCCCTCACAAACAAACTAAAATCCAAATCCCTAAAATTCCAAGTGCCCAAATCCCTAACTCTCCTTAAGCGCTAACCGGCCGCAGCCCCTCTCTAAGGCCTTAACAGCCAGTGCAGCGGCAGCCCAGCAGGTCACGCCATACACTACAGTGGCTCGCTCACTTTCACTCTCTCTCAATGCACACGCAGCAGCCCCTCTTTCTCACGCTCGTTCAGTCGCTCTCACTTTCTCTGTCTCTGGTTACTTTCTCTGTCTCTGGTTACTTTCTCTGTCTCTTTCTGAATACACACACAATAGCAATAACCCCTCTCTCTCACGCTCGTTCACTCGCACTTACTTTCTCCGTGTCTGGTCACTTTCTTCGCCTCTCTCTAAATGCAAACACAGCAGCAGTAGCCCTTCTCTTACGCTCATTCAGTCGCTCTCGCTTTCTCCGTCTCTTGTCATTATCTCACCCTTTGGTCTCAACTGTTGCCGTCGCTGTCGCGTTCAACCGTTGCCATTGCGCCGGCCGTCTGAGACAGTGAGTTGAGATTCCACTTTTTAATTTTTTTCATTAATTTTTTACTTGAAAGAGATTACTTAAACACTCAAATTAATTGAGTTGTGAGTAATACTATAATAATTTAATTTGCCCCGCATCCCCTGCAGAAGGTAAGGAACTCTATTTTTAGGGTTCGTGTAATAGTTTCCTTCACTGAATCGCTTTAGTAATCATAAGGTTGGTTGTCTTAAGAAGGGCAACTTGGATCCTTTGGCATTTTTAGTGCTTTTGCCAAATCTATCTTTATTGCAGCCTACTTCTGCATGTGATTTAATGGCCAAGAATTTATCTCAAGGGCGAATCATATTATATTTTAATTCTCTGTTTGACCCTTTTAACTTTTGAATTTCAATATTATGTGTTTAGTGTTCTGTCAGCTATTTTATCAAATACACAGGCCTCTGGGCTTTAAACACTAGTGTTCAAAATTGCCATCTAGTTTTTATGGTATCTTTGAGCATGGGTTTTGCTTCATTTGCCTGAATGAAAGATCAGTTTTCATTGTCATAGATACAAAAAAAAGGGCTTTAGCCAATGGTACCTCAGGAGGTCAAAGCCAAGGCTTCCAAAAACAATGTTCCCATAATTTATGTGACTCAGTTTGGCTAAGTTAAGGTTTTGGGTAAGGGCCTTTTGCCTGAGAACTAACTGGTTGTAGTGAAGGCCAAGCTTGTTTCCAAAACAGCCAAGAACAAAATTAAAAAAGCTGGTGGGTCTGTCATGTTTACTGCTTAGGTTTATTGTTATTGCTTTTATAAATTTTTTTTTGATACTTTGGTTTCAACTTTTGAGTATTTGACTATATAGTTTTGGATGTTTATGTTATCATCAGAAACTTTTCGCTTTATATTAAGACCTGTTATTGATTAATAATAATAATAATATTTTGCAGAAAATGTTTTAATTTTTTCTTCCATTCGGCATTCGTAGTATTTATTTGATTTGATTTCTGTCATGGTGTGTTGATTATGCGGATGATAAAATACTACCTTGCTCCTTTACTTATGTTTAATTCTTTATGCTAGAAACATACCTCTAGTAGAGTTGTCATTTATCTACTTTATTGTTGTTAAATCTGTTATAAAATGTATAAGCAATCATTCATTTGAACTCTCTTTGTATGCTTAAAATCTGAATTCATGTATGAGGTGTTAGTGTCAATGCTATTGATTATTTCAGTAAGTAGTGCCAATTTATAATGACCTTGGTGCATTTCTATTCTGTTAGTAAGCTTTTGTCATTTAAGTTTTTTATTTGTTTAACAAATGTATAACTAGTTTCTACAAATTCACTTTGTGTATAATAAATGATTCAAAATCTTGACATAGAGGAAAGTGAAGTTTCTGAAGTAAATAGGGTACTTTACAAAAACTATGCCACATCAATGGCCAGTCTAAGATACAATATATATGTAAGTTTAAATGCACTATTATTCATATACATATCCTTGCCAAAAAAAAAAACCAATAAAAGCAGTTTCATAAACTGATGTAAATGCTGTTATCGTTAATTTGCAGGTTATCTGTTATGACTTCGACAATGGTGACTATCATAAGTAAAATTATTTCCTTTCTAATTCATCTGAAAGTGCTAATTTGCAGGGCTGTTCCTACTACAGAACAGCAACAAGACAGCCCCTGTAGATTTCTAGTGGTTGTTTTCACTGCAAAACAACTCCTACAGATTTTCGGGGCTGTTTTGTTGCTATTCTAAAGTCGAAACAACTCTTATAATTTTTTCGGGCATTTTACAATGAAAATACTTTTAAAGATTGTTGAGGAAGGAGGGGAATGAGAGCAGTAGTTTTTTAGAAGGCTTGATGAGAGTTTGATAAATTTGACAAGTTTTACAAGATTAAAGTGAAAGAAGTTTATGCTAAGGCTGAAAGTTTGAGTGGGCAAATGGATGTTTTGATTGCAGATTTCTGTTGTTTGATTATAAAAAATAGGAAGGTTTTAATTAGATTGACTTAGATTTTTGTTTTCTGTGACTTGCAGTAGGTTATGCAACATGGCTTCTTCAGACGACTTAAGCTAAGGTTCTTTATTTCTATAACTTTTAGTATTATTGTAATATTATTTGTTATTGTTTTATTAGTTGTTGAGACATCCTTCAATTGCTCTGTTTAACTGCTCGCAATCAATTTGTTTTCCATAATCTATTTCCATACTAATTGATTTTATGTTGTTGTAGGTGGGAAAAAAATGAAGCTGCGGATAGATATTGAGTGATGTTATTGTGCTGCTTTCTAGTGGAAATTGAATTACTACTTTGTGGTTGTTGAAAACTTAATTTAGTACTTATATTTTTCTTTTCCAGATAGTGGTGTAGTTGAATTATGTGAATTTGAGTGATGTATTTAGAATGTTTATTATGTGAATTATATTGCGACATTTTATATATTTAATATATTTTTAGCTTTCTTTTGGTTGTAAAAAAAACACGAAAAGTATAATTAGAATAAAAAAATTTATTAACCAATCCTGCATAATATTACTAAATACTGACACTAAATATTTAAATTGACATGAATAATTTTTGATATTACTGAGTTCGCTTGTTAGTGATACTATAGTCACATAAATCACTGACATGTAAATAGTATCATAAAATATTAATACTATTATCTCATTATTTTGGTGATACTATAGTGACATGAATTAGTGATACAAAAATCACTAACATTAATTTTTAGTATCAGTGTGTTCTAACTTGAGCATTACTGACACTATTAATAAGTGTCAAGAAAAGTAATTACTGATACTAATTTAGTATCAATAAAGTCAATTTTTGTAGCATTGTCAGATTCTATCTCCTCCTATCCTTGTATTTGATGGTCCTTTGTATTTGAATTTTCCCGAGTCTGGGGGTCCAAATTCTCCATCCGCTTTGAGGACTGTAATTTTGTAATTTTGTGGATTTGGAATAGGACTCACCCTGTGGATTTTGTGATTCACTTCTCGTGTTTTCTGATCAAGCATTCCTTCTGCCACTCTCTTCGCTGCCTCAATCTTTCTGTAGTGGTTTGGGCTTTAGTCCACGAACCATATGGCATATCTTCCTTGGACTGATTTTTATACGCTGCACACTCTTTGTATTGATGCCCAATACATCCATAACAATAGTAAAATTCTAGTAGCTTTTCACATTGGTTTGTTGTTGGAATCTGATCTTCCTCTTCTGGCGTTCTTCATGACTATCTTCTTGCATCTCGGTTTGCCCCTCTGCTTAGGCATCTTCCTATTTCTCCTTTGTCTGCAACATTATAACTTTTTGTTAATGGTTTCGTGACATCAACTAACACCCTAATCCTGATAATTTTCCCCATAACATCTCCACTAGCTTCTGTTTCCACTTCCTCAACTTTCCCAATTACTCCACCAATCTCCATTAATATTTTCTTGTCCATACACATAATGAGTATGTTTTATAGTTGCACCTAGAATGATGTGTGTATGAATGATTGTTTGGACCTATCCCCAATACATCTAGGCTCTTTGAACACAATGAGAGCATTATTAAAATGCCATGGACCACTTGTTAACACGCGCCTTTTATCCATCTCTGTTCCAAACTTGAACATAAAAACATAGAAAATTATCCATCAACGACCTTTTTTTAAGGTTTTTTCAAAATTATACAATTCTTTTTTTTTTTTATCTTAATTCCACTTGAAGTAACATTATTTTGCTCTTTAAGGATACTTTGCCTTCTCCCTCTCCTGATACAGTGATTGCTCTGCATCGTTTGATTAGGTTTTCCGTATCCATAGCCACTTAGCATGAGCTAGTTTCAATTAAAGATTAATGAAGAACTGGATCCACCATCGACTTTTCTGATATTGGACTCTGGCTGCAAACTAAAAAGGACTGGTATTGACTGGCAAGAAAATTGGACAAATTTGCTAAAAGAAAAAAAAAAATTTAACCTAAGTTGCGGGTAGAGAAAAGAGTCATAAAGACCCTACCCATCTCCTATTCTAAGTTTTCAGAGAAAAACTTAGAAAGAAGAAAAATTAAATTAAATATCATTATTTTTTTTTAAAAACTCATTGTTTTTATTTGTGAAGAAGAAATTGGAAGAAGATAAGAAACCTGGAGACTGCCAGAATGTGGGACTTATATTAGGCGCGACAGGAATTTTCGGCAACAGCCTTGCTGAAATATTGCCCTGATGGGATACGCCTGGTGGCCCGTGGAAGGTCTATGAAGTGGCCCGACGCCCCAGGCCCGACTGGAATGCCAGTACATCCAATGCGACGTCTACGTGACGTGGGCCAGCCGTCCTACTGAAGTCGAGAACGATGTAACGTTTCATAACGTGCTCCGTTCTGTAATCCCAAACACACTGAATCTCTGCCACATCTGTCTTCAAACTAGAGGCAAATATTACCGGGGACCATTCGAGTGTATTGGTAAGATACCGTCTCACGATCCTCCTTTTACAGAGGATTTGCTGAGATTAAACGTGCCATTTTTTTGGAATATTTGGAAACATGAAGGCATTCCTTTGCTGTTTCATGGCAATAGAGATATTTGGGAAGGCTTCCACGAAGTTTCGGATCCAGAGTTGATTGCAGAGCAGCAAATTTGGGCTGCATTGGATCCAAATGCATGGAACGAAGCTTTTAATTGCACAAATGGAGATGTTTTTGAGTGGAAGCATTTATGGAAACTGTTGGCTGACCAGTTTGGGATTCAGAATTGGGGGCTTGAAGATGGAAAAGGTAGTGAGAGTGAGACTGGAGGAAATTATGAAAGGTAAAGAAAGTGTGTGGGAGGAGATTTCTGTTTAGTCATATGCAGATATGGTGATGAATATTGGTGCGGGTTATTTAGTTAGCATGAACAAAAGTAAGGAGCACGCCTTCTTTGGTTTCAGGAATTCTAAGAATTCCTTCGTTACTTGGACTGGTAGGCTAAAAGGTCATAGGATTGTGCCTTGAGTAATTTTTTTTTTCAATTTTAATTTGGTGCCTTAGTTAAAACTTTCAATTAATAGTTCAAATTGTGATTGTTTGGCCAGAAGAAATGCAGCTTTTGTTTGTTCTTTGAAATGAAAAGTTTCGTTTCAGGCAGAAAAAAGATTAAAAAAAAAAAGAAATTATTTTTAATGAGTTAAATAAAAACTGTACTGAATTTCGGGCTGAAAAGCGTTCATTTTACATTTCTGTATGACATGCCTTCAAGTTATGAGCACCCACACGACGTTCAAAGCCTAATCCTAGTCCAATGCTTCTTCAATTTGTTCGTCCGTCAAAACCAACTGATTCAAAGGACAAGAAAAGGAAAAAGGGGAAAGAAAAATTTGATTGTGAAAATATAACCGATTAAAATGACATTAAAATAAAGTTTATCAGTAGCGGATTCGCCGGCACATCCCGGTAAAGAAAAAAAAATCAATTATGTTATTTAAATTTACAAATATGCCATTAATAATTAATTACAAGAGTACCGTTCAAACTAAAAAAACCTTAGCTAATTCGCGTTTCCTTCTCTTTCATCAACGACAGTGCTAATAGAAAAGGGTTAAAAAAACAAAATTGGTGGTCCCTTCACGATTCTTCATCTTTTTAATCTTTCAATTTCTTTGGCTTTATATCTTTCACCACCGGTATCTTTTTAGAACTTACATAAATTGATTATTTTTTGTGATGGATTTTACTAATTTTCTCTACATTTTATTTTACTGATTTCCTCTATATTTTATTTTGATACATTATTTTGGATATTTTATTGGCTGTCAACTTTTAGTGATTGGTTTTGCTGATTTGCTCTATAATTTCTTTTGATTAAGATTAAATTTTGATTGCCAACCATATATTCTAAATCAATGTTGTGTCCTTGAAGTTGGTTGGTAAAATCTAAGCAAATTGAATCAGTAACTGTTGTTGTACAAGATGTTGGCTCAAAAATTTGAGTTGGGTATATATTCTTGTTTTTTCTTTTTAATAACCATATATATTATTGTTTGAACAATTGCTAGAGAGCTTTTTAAGTAAATACTTATTGTTGCTATTTTTTCACCAATAATATTTTTTTAAAATTGAAAAGATCATCAAGTTTTAATTGTTCATTTTAATTAAGCATGCTAATTTAGTTTGTAATTTTTAATTAATTTATTAATTCTTATATAATTTCATGATATTATAGGTTATCACGTCCCACAAATCTAAGCCAAGAAAAACTCTCCTTTCATTCTTTGCCAAAGTTGATAGTGGTCATTCATCTAATAAGACAAGTTCTCCATGCAATATTGATGCATTAAGTTCTTCTAGTACATCTTAAAGAGCCGAATTTGAGAAAGTTGATATTCCAACCACTATTAACACCTCTTATTTAGAATGTGATCTTGGATTACACATCTCAATTAAAACTTATCCGATTAACAAACGTGAACATTTTAACTTGAGCTATAAAAGCACCCATCAACTAAAAACGGCATTCAAAATCAATGATTTCGGTTTTCTTGGTTCTTAAAATTTCCTTAGCTTAAGTTTTCCATATCAAAGGACAAAGTATTTTGTTTCCCATGCTTTCTTCTTTAGGGTACATCAACTAAGTATGATGCATTTATTGTTGATGGTTGCCAAAATTGGAAGCATGTGTCTTGCAACAAAAACGTCCTTTGCACTACATGAAGGGACTCTAGTTCTTTTCACAATGCTGCCATGGTATAGTGAAGCAATTTAAAGGATCCATCTAGGCATATTGATAAAAGAATGAATGCACAATATTCACAGCAATTTTAGAGAATAGATTTTGGCTAAAAACCTCAATAGTAGATACTAAGAAGTAAGCAAAACAAGCTTGTGCTTTTAGAGGTCATGATGAGTTAGTTAATCACATAATTGTGGAAATTCTATTGAATTAATCAAGTTATTAGCAATAATTAATGAGGTTAATAAAGTTGTGTTAGAAAATACTTCTAAAAATTTTCAATATATAGCACCTGAGATTCAAAATGAGTTATTGAATATTCTTGCTAATAAAATGCGATACAAATCTATAGAGGAAATTAGAGATGCTAAATTTTGTATTCTTGTTGATGAAGCACTTGATTAATCTCATAAAGACCAAATGACTATTATTTTGAAATATGCTAATTATGATGGATTTATTGGAGAATGTTTCTTTGAAGTTGTGAATATTGATGACATAGAGGCCTTAACTCTAATAATTGAGATATGTAAGCTCTTGCTCAGTATAATCTTTTAGTTGGAAATTTAAGAAGTCAAGGGTACGATGGTGCAAAGTAATATGGTAGGAGAGTGGAACTGATTACAATCTTTGTTTCTTAAAGATTGCCCTGTGCCTATTATGTACATTGTTAGGCTCATTGACTACAACTTGTATTAGTTGTAGGAACTAGAGAAGTGCATAAGGTATAGTTATTGTTTTTTAAGTTGAGTTCTATTTCAACTTTGATAATGCTTCTTTGAAACGTTATTCTGAGTAGAGGTGGGCATTTTACTCGACCTAACTCGATCCGACCCAAAATATTTTGGGTTCCGGTCGGGATTGAAACCTGATCGGATTAAAAATTTCAAACCCGATCGGGTCAGGTAAACCTGAACCGATCTGAATACCCAATCGGGTCACTCAAAAAAAAAACTAAACCTAAACACACACACACATACCATCAGGCACCACACGGCCACACACATACAAAGTCACTCACTCATAATTACAAATTCACAGATGCACACACCACCACAACAAACAAGAATCAACAAGACCCACACACACCATGACATAAGACACAACCCTGAACCGGTGACTTCAACCATTGCGGTCTGTTGCTATCCTCTCTGGCCGAGTCAAGTAAAGCCATGATCTGATGTTGCCAAGTGCCAAGTGAAGTCGTGATCTACTACTGTCAAGTGACACTGCATCCAGCCATGAGCCATCTGCAATCTGTTGTCGAAAACCCTCTGTGATTTGCTGCCGTGGCCATCGATCTACTACTTAAAGGCCAAATCCTCACAACCTGAGTTGAGTTTCTGGCTTTCTCCCCACTCAAACCAGATTTTGAAGCTTTCAACTTTCAAGCTTCAACCTTTCAACTTTCGTAAATCATAACTTCAACCATTATTATTGACTTGACCCAATTTGATCTGAACTCAATTCAGATCAAATCAGGTCGGGTCAATAATACGGGTATAATTCGGATTGATTTTTGTCTTACCCGAACAACCTGAAACCTGATCGGGTTGACTTGACCTCTCTGGCCGAGTCAAGTGAAGCCATGATCTGATGTTGCCAAGTGCCAAGTGAAGTCGTGATCTACTATTGTCAAGTGACACTGCATCCAGCCATGAGCCATCTGCAATCTTTTGTCGAAAACCGTCCGTGATTTGCTGCAGTGGCCATCGATCTACTACTTAAAGGCCAAATCCTCACAACCTGAGTAGAGGTTTTGGCTTTCTCCCCACTGAAACCGGATTTTGAAGCTTTCAACTTTCAAGCTTCAACTTTCAACTTTCATAAGTCATAACTTCAACCATTATTATTGACTGGACCCAATTTGATCTGAACTCAACTCAGATTGGATCAGGTCGGGTCAATAATTCGGGTATAATTCAGATTGATTTTTGTCTAACCCGAACAACCTGAAACCTGATCGGGTTAACTTGACCTCTCTGGCCGAGTCAAGTGATGCCATGATCTGATGTTGCCAAGTGAAGTCGTGATCTACTATTGTCAAGTGACACTGCATCTAGCCATGAGCCATCTGCAATCTTTTGTCGAAAACCGTCCGTGATTTGCTACCGTGGCCATCGATCTACTACTTAAAGGCCAAATCCTCACAACCTGAGTCGAGTTTCTGGCTTTCTCCCCACTCAAACTGGATTTTGAAGCTTTCAACTTTCAAGCTTCAGCTTTTAACTTTCATAAGTCATAACTTCAACCATTATTATTGACTCGACCCAATTTGATCTGAACTCAATTCAGATCGGATCAGGTCAGGTTAATAATTTGGTTATAATTCGGATTGATTTTTGTCTAACCCGAACAACCTGAAACCTGATCGGGTTGACTTGAACTCAACCTGAACCCGATTTTCCCCACCCCTAATTATGAGTTAAAAGTTACTAAAAAGAAGGAAAATATAGAATTGATAGCTTTAGAAGAGCTTGGGATATATATGAGTGCTAATCATGTTTAAACTTTGCAAAGGGCTGGAGATTTTCCTCCATTTTACATCAATGAGTATGCTTATTAAGATTTTTATTGCAACTTTTGAAGTTATGAGAATGATGATTAAGGATAGACCTAATCAAGAAATGAGTGGAGAAGCTAGAGGTATGTATAAAGAGATGAAATCTTTTGCTTTGTGTTTATTTTGCTTTTGTTAAATAGAGTTCTTGAAATCTCCGATATTCTTTGCCAAGCATTTCACACAAAATCTTTAGACAACAAAGCGTGCACTTTCAATCATGAGCCTTATCAAGACATCACCTCATACTAAGATGGAAAATGAGTTTTTTTTTTAATTGTTTGGCTATCTATGCTAAGAGAGAAATTGTAGATATTATTAATTTTGATTCCATAATTGACGAGTTCTACTGTTTGAAGCTGTGAAAAGTACAACTTTAGTAGTATTTTTCTTTTGAATTACATTTTTATTTTCAATTTTTTTAATCATTTTGTTTATAGCACATAGCATTTGTGGTATGGCTTCTAATGTCCCCCTCTTATTAGGCATATTTTATTTTTTTCTACTTATGAAATATATATATAATCCAAAAAATCTTTAAAACCGTAGAATTTAATAGCATTAGGAATAAAGCTTTAAAACTGCACAGTTTTAAAATTTTTTTTCTGCACTTTAAAATTCTAGATTGGAAACTCTTTCTATCTCTTTATATATATAAATATATATATATAAAGAGATAGAGAGAGTTTCCCTATGGTTAGGACGTATAATTGTAATTTTATCGAGTCAAAGCTGTCAATACTTACATTTAAAATCTAAAAGATTGTTCATAGCCTATTCTTATAATCATATGAAAGAGTAGTAAATTTTTTATGTCGATTTTAATGTATGTGTAGAAAAATCTGCCTTTATATTTAATCATACTAACACTCTGGCAGTAGATATAAAAATTTCTCCTTTTTTAATAAAAATTTCTTAAAATTTTTTTTTATTTACGAGGGCGCCTACTCAAGGAAAAAGTAATTTTCCATCTGAGACTTAACTTATTTGATGAGGAATACAACTTGTATAAGGAAAATGAATACTTCTCTATAATAATTTAGAGATTTAGTATTTTGGAGTTTTGGGTTTGAGGAAAATGCTAGAGTAGCTGTAATAATTTTTCACATAATGAACTTTTCTTTCTTTTTTCTCGGCATCATGGTTTTTCTCCAGTAGCAGAGTTTTACATGTAAATTCTTATGTTGTGTGATTAGTTCTTTTTCATCTATATTTTAGTTTTTTTCTTCATCTATATTTTCTATTTATTATTTGTTTGATATTTTTGCTTGCAAGATCTTTAGTGAAACTAAAATTTTGTAACAAGTGGTATCAGAGTTAAGGTTACAAGGGAGAGCAAATATATCAACAATGAGGTTTTTAGAACTTTTGAAAGTGAAATAGAAAAGTTAGATAAGAGAGTAAATTTTGGCTTAGGATAGATTGAAGTCAAAGATATATGTTCACCTAATCTATGTTACACAATGAAAGCAAAGGCGATGTAAACCATGTTCCCAGTGGTGGAAACTCCTAGAAATGTGTAAACAATCAAAGCACCTTTAATAAAGATTGTTAGAATGAAGCATGTTCGGCAAGTAGTTTTAAATTAGTAGATAGAAATAGGGATAATCTCATCTAGTGGTGTGTCCTTTCTCTTTATGAGAGACTGACTTATCTTTGTTGGCTTGCCATGGAAGAGGATATGTTACTGCTTGCGGGTCCATAAGATTTGCACGCAAAACATAGTTTGACATTTGTACAAGGTATGTGGTAGAACTTTTATATTAATGGTTGAGGACTCTCCAGGAAGCCGAACATGAGAGTGGGACAAGATAGCCTATATGTGCTGAATATGTGTACTCTAGATAAAACAGAGTGTGATGATTCTCAGTATGGAGAATTATAGCTGTGACAAGATTTTACCCATAATAGAATTATTCTCATAAGCCCTATATGAATGTGATTTTGGTGAAATGAAAAAGATGAAAACAACATGCTTGTCTGGATACAGGGTAAATTATGTTTTGTCGTTTAATGTAGAGATTGTTAAGAAATATGTCTCCTTTTTCCAATATAAGGATTTTCTAGGTTTTTTTTCTTATTTTGAAGGATTCATACTTAAGGAATAAGTAATTTCTCTTTTGGAACTTAAATTATTTTAGGAGGAATACAATTGTTATAAGGAAATGAATGCTTATCCTATAAGAAAACAATCACTGTAAATAAGGATGTTTGGTTTTCTTGTTCATATGAAAATAAGCAAGTAGACTTAATATATATGTTTCCATAATGATGATTTTGATTATAGCAAACAAAGATTAAAACGATTAAGATTGATGAAGTCTTTAATCAAAATACTTAGGCTATATAACAAATTGTGCAAAGAATAAACTTTCCAAAACCAAACGGATTCCCATTAACTCAAAAAATGGAAAATCGATATCTTTTAGAGATGAATTTTTTATTTTAGAAAATAACAGAGTTGTTTATGAGAAAACTACTAACCAACAATGGGTAGAAGGTCTCTAGATGATAACAGCACTCTGACCTTTGGAAAACGGTGATCTGACAATTTGAATTACGACCTAAGTAACTTGCTTAAGTCAAATCGGTGATTTGACTTGTATTTAACGGTGATAGAAAGTCAACAACAGCTAATTTTCTTCGCTAACTATAAAAAGCTCAATCATATTTAAATTCAAGATAATTCAACAATTATCATTGAGCTTCCTATTGAGTATTCAACTTCTCTTATACTTAAAACTTCTCTTGTGATTTAACAAAAGAAATGTGCTTAAAACTTTTCTTCTCCAACTATAAAAGGCTCAATCATATTCAAATTCAAGGTGAGTCAATAATTATCATTGAGCTTGCTATTGAGTATTCAACTTCTCTTATGCTTAAAACTTCTTTTCTTTTATCAAATCACACTTTGGGCTTTCATTTATAAACACATATATTGTGTGAGAGAAATTTCTTTGTAAACTTAGTTTCAATATCATAATTGAGTGATTGTAAGTGTGGTAAACACTTTTTTTTTAATAGAAGTGTGATAAACACTTGAGGTAAGAGGTTTGGGATTACCTCAAATTGTAATGGTTGATTGACGCCTTAGAAGTCAATTGAAATTATAAATCTTGAAACCTTGGGTAGTAAAGGCTTAAATAGTGGAATCCTCAAGCTTGATGAGCTTGGAGACGTGAACGTAAGCGAAGTTTATTGAACCATATAAAAATATCATGTTTGCCCTTTTCATCCTTTATCCCTTTAATTTTGTTTATTAATGTTATTATTAAGGCATTGTTTTAAATTATTATGTGATTTTATTTGTTTAAGTTTTTGAAACCCAATTCACCCCTCTTCTTGGGTTGCATAGCTAGTATTTCATTTAGTATCAGAATAAGACGTTTTTATTAAGACTAACTGTCTAGAGCAAAAGATCCATGGCAACCCAAAGTGGTTATGCTATTAGGGAAGGTTAGTCCACTATTAGACCACCATTCTTTGATGACAATGATTATCCATATTAGAAAGCTAGGATGATAATTTCATTGCAAGTTTAGACTATGAAATATAGGAAGTTGTTTGTGATAGGTTTTTCATGCCTATGACTAAAAATAAAGTAGGGGAAGATATTCCAAAACCTTCACAGGAATGGAATAAATTAGAAAAGACAAATGCCTCATTAAATTCCAAAACCATGAATGCTCTGTTATGTACATTAGATAAAAAAAAATTCATAGAGTTTCAGGTTATTCAAATGCTTGTGAAATTTTAAAAAACTTGAAGTTGTTTATAAAGGTACAAATCAGGTCAAAAAGTCTAAAATTAGTAGATATATTAGGCAATATGAATTGTTTCAAATAAAATAAAATGAAAGTATTTATTCTATGTACACTAGATTTATAGACATTGTAAACACTCTAGGAACCCTGGGAAAAAGCTTTTCAAATAGTGAGAAGGTAAAGAAAATCATTAGGTCACTACCAAAAAAAATAGACCTAAGAGAACTACTATTGAGAAAGCCAAGGATTTAAATTCTTTATCTATTGATAATTCAATTGGCTCACTTATTTCTTTTGAAGAAGACATGGTAGCTGAAAAAAGTGATGAAGGCAAGAAGAAAAAGAGCGTTACTCTTAAAGCTTCAACAACTAAAAGTGATGAAGAAAGCAAATTGGAAGATGAAGATATGGTAATTATAGCAAAAAAATTTAGAAAGTTCTTCAAGAAATCCAATGAGCAATGAAAGTTCAGAAACTTCAAAAACCAAAATGAGAAGAAGCAATCATATACATTGAATTAAAGAAGCCTGACCATATAAGATAAGAGTGTCATTTTCTTAACAAACTCAAAAAGAAAGCTATAGTGGCAACTTGGGATGATAGTGATAAAAAGACCTCAGATGAGGAAGAATCACATGAAGTGTTGAAGCAGGCACTTATGGTAATCGAAGAAGAATCATGCGATGAACATGATGAGGAATCAAAGAAGAAAGAAAAAAGGAATAAATGGGACTTGGATAGTGGAAGCTTAAGACTCATAACTGGTGATTATTCATGGTTTTCAAGTTTTACTAAAGTTGAAAATGGTGGAGGTGCATCATTTGGAGATAACTCAAAAGAGAAGATTCTTAGAGTTGGAAATATCGGTATAAATTCTTCAACTATTATTAAAAATGTTTGTTTGGTTGAAAATCTAAAACATAACTTGCTTAGTATTAGTTAATTGTGTGATGAAGGCTACAAAGTCATTTTTGATAAATCAAAATGTGTTATTGAGAATGTATGTGATGGTAAAGTTCAATTTTTTTGAAACAAATGCATCAATGTGTATATTATTAATGTAGATTGTGCACTGTCTCATGACAAGTGTTTTTCCGACATTGCATAATGATTGCTGGTTATGACATAGAAGACTTGGACATGCAAGCATAGATTTAATTTAAAAAATTTCCAAAAATTATTTATTTAAAAGTCTTTCAAAAATTAGTTTTCAAAAACATGGAATTTGTGAAGCTTATCAATTTAAAAAAAAAATCAAAACTTCTTTTAAAAACAAAATCATGTTCTTACTTTAATACTACTTCAACTTCTTCACTTGGATTTGTTTGGACCTTCTAAATATGTGAGTATAAATAGTAAATATTATGCTTTTGTGATTGTAGATTATTATTCTAGATATAAATGGGTATTGTTCTTAGCCAATAAGGATGATGCCCTTGATGCTTGTAAAATCTTTTGTAAAAAGCTTCAAAATAAAAAGGTTATGTAATTTCTTATATTAGAAGTAATCATGGTAGAGAATTTAAAAATCATGTATTTCAAAGTTTTTGTAATAACTTTGGCATTATACATCAACTATCATCACCAAGGACTCCATAACAAAATGGAGTAGTTGAAAGAAAAAATAAATTGATTCAAGAAATAGCTAAGACTATGTTGAATGAAAATGCATTACAAAATATTTTTGACCTGAAACCGTTAATACTGCAGGCTATGTCTAGAATCGTATTTTGATTAGAACCTATCTCAATAAAACTCCTTGTGAGCTTTGAAAAGACAAAAAATCTCAGATGACTATTTCAAAGTTTTTGGATGCAAATATTTTATATTAAATACAAAAGATAGTCTCAGTAAGTTTGATCCAAAATATGATATTGGCATCTTTGTTAGATATTCAAACACCAGTAAAGCTTATAGGGTGTATAATAAAAGAATATTAGTTGTTAAAGAATCCATGCATGTTACGTTTGATGAGCCTAACCACTCCTTTACGGCGAAAGTTACTGTTAATAATGATGCAAATGAAGAATTATAACAAGAAGAGCCTTCAAATGTCAAACAAGATAATTCACCATATGAAAATCAAGTGGAGCAACCAGAAGAGTAAACAAATATGGAGCAAAATTAAAGTAATTCACAAACACTCCTTAAAAGTGACGATGTTTCTTCTCACCCCAAAGAATTAATTTTAGGTGATCCTTCACAAGGTGTAACCACTAGATGATCACTTAAAAATACCAGTTAATATGTTGCATTTATATCTCAAAATTAAACCAAATCTTTTTCGGATGCGGAAAATGATGAATCTTAAATTATGACAATGCCAGAGGAGTTAAATCAATTTGAGAGAAATAATGTATGGAAATTAGTTCCTAAACCAGAACATCAATTCATCATAAGCACTAAATGAATATTTAGAAATAAGATGGATGAATCTGGTGTGATTGTAAGGAATAAAACTAGATTAATAGTTCAATGATACAACTAAGAAGAAGCAATTGATTTTGATGAAACTTTTACACCAGTAGCTAAATTAGAATCTATAAGGATGCTTTTAGCATTTGCATATAATAAAGATTTCATTATACATCAAATGGATGCCAAAAGTAGATTTCTAAATGGTTATATTATAAAGGAAGTTTATGCGAAGCAACTCTTGGTTTTGAAAATAAAACAATTCCAAATCATGTTTATAAATTATCAAAAACATTATGTGTTTTTAAACAAGTACCTAGAGAATGGTATGATAGGCTTAGAAATTTCTTATTAAATAATGGTTTTTCATTGAGAAAAATAGATATTACTCCTTTGTTAAGCATAAGAATCAAGATATATTTATCATTCAAAATTATGTTGATGTTATTATTTTTTGTTCTACTAATGAGCTTTTGTGGAAGGAATTTTTATCTTGTATGGGCAAATACAAATAATTTGAGACGAGTATGATGGGAGAGTTAAAGTACTTTCTTGTACTACAAATAAAACAAACTGAAAATCAACTTGCAGATATCTACACAAAACCCCTCAATCAAGATCAATTCATACTTGGAATGATGAATGTTGCACCTTAGTTCATACTTGGAATGATGAATGTTGCACCTTATTATGATATTAAGACTACATTATTTCTTTAATTGTGTGCTATTGCTAATTGATATGTTTGATGTGTTTGCTTATGTATACACTCATAAATCATGCATTAAATGGCCTTTGAAACAGTTTGGATTCAAGAAATGATCTTGAAATGAATCAATTTTTGGCCAAAAATCAAAATAGAATTGAAAAATCGTAGTTCAAAAAATGGATAGACGTTTACTCAGTAAATGGATAACTGCTTTTAAGATAGAAACCTAAAGTATGCATTCTTGTTGTTAACAGTTCATCGACAATGGGATAAAGGCTCGTTGTTTCTTTGAAGCCAGTTTTGGTATATATATTGGTTGTTATCTGCTAATCACATTCAGAAAACGGTAAACCTATATCTTGTTTAAACCTATATGTGGTTCTAGATGCTAAATGTTTGATAAAAACATGAAAACGGATCATTGTTATCCTACGATAATAAAACAGTCCAACGGTTTCTTCTTCATTTTTTTCTGGCCCTTGAACCATTTTTCTTACCCGGCTACATCAGCGTTCTCTCTCTCTAAAATGACCGCCTTTCTTTGTTTTTCTTGCCAAATTAAGCTATAGAACCATTCTAAACTTTTTAAACTTCAGTTTTTCAAATTCAAATCCTAAAAATACCAAATTGGAAACCTAGTTATAACTAACTGTTCTTTGTCAAATTTGGCTAGATTGTCTTCAATTTTTGGTCAATTTAAGCTCATAAACTCCTTCTTCTACCTCCGATCTTCCTTTTAATTGGTTTAATTTTGTCTAAACACATCTATTTTTAAAATTACCAAATTCAAGCGCAATGGCTAGCAGTGAGCCACCAAAGAGGGGTAGACAAGTCAAACATACCGGTCAAAGACCATGGATACGTCTAGAATTACTACTCAGGACTTCGATAGTCTCCATTTCTTTTCCCCTTACATGAATTGATGATTCTGATGATTTTGCTAATATAACTATATGTGGGAATACTATTAAAGACATGCTTAGTCAATAAGAAGTAGCTTTAAGTATAGAAGAAAGGATTTATGATAATCTAGTTAGAGTATTCTATTTAAACATGGAGCTTTCTGTAACCCAGAAAGATAAGATAATAACACATGTAAGCACAGTGCATATAGAGTTTGATGACGCTGAACTCAGTCGTATCATTGAGACATCTTATGAAGTGTTAGACTTACGGCTATAAAAGAGCTAGATTTTAATTATTTTCTTTACGTAGATGTCGTGAGGAACATTTGTAGATGTCGTGACCTTTCCAACGACATCTACTTATTGTCTTTTTGGTCTCAAGTTTTACCCTTCCAGGTCTGCATTCTTCATAGTATACTTCGGTACATGGTTACACCTAGACAGGGTCATAGTAATGAGGTGACTAGGCTAGTATAGGTTTACTTAACTTTCTTATCCAAAGAAGACGAGTGAATCCAGCATACATTATCCTACGCTATATGTTATTCGTACCTATAGTGACCAATTGGTCATTTTCTTATGGTAGCATTATTATTAAGATACTAAGGTATTTCCATGTACCCCTAACTAAGCCTGTTTATACCGAGTCCAGGAGGCTGGGTAGAGAGATTATTTCTACGATTGGATTCCATAAGAGATATGAGGAGTAGGGTAAGACTCTATCTTTTCGGAATGAGGATACTCTAGTAGCTCCTGAGGATGTTGAGTTCTCAATGATGTCTACACTGAGGATCAATTGCCAGACTTTAAACTAGGAACTAGACCTATAGGGTTTAGGGTTTAGGGTTTAGGGTTTAGTGTTTAGGGTTTAGGAGCCTCTAGTTTCTGAGGCCTTGGTGCAGTAGTTACTTGGAGAGGTCAAACTATTTCTGAGCAGTAGCATCAACTCCAGTCTCAATTCAAGGTATTTCAAATTCAGCAGCAGCAAACCCTACCAGGCCAGCAGCGTATTCTCTCCACACTTGGTTTTCCTCCATCTAAGTCATCGTCTGAGCCACCTCAGTAGCTTTTATTTTTGTTCTAATGTCTTTGGCATAAGCATTTATGCACTCATTTTATGATTTGATGTCATATTTAAGTTATTTTTACTTTTTCAATTTTATGATGATGATTGGATTGCGTGGTTGGTTATGATTGGTTTCAAATTTGATGATTTGTTACTTGATGTATTATATAAGTGTTGGTTGTTATATTGATGGTGAATTTGAGTTGGTTTGGAGTTTAGATGGTTTGTGATATTTTGGAAGCGTCATTAACAATTTTTGTATTTAAGGAAATGCTTCCTGTTAAGGGAGGCTTTGTCAAAATTTTCGCTCAAACAACATGGGTATTGTTTGCACTTATCTCTTTATTTCATTCAATTCTTTTCTTTTTGATGATGAATTGGGAGATATTTATATGAGAAGTTGTGATTTTGATTAAATTGATTATAAATTGATTAACTTAGGGGAAGCTTATATTTAGGGGGAGTAAATTGTGTAATCATTCTTTATAATACTTGTAAGGTTTGTCATCATCCAAAAGAGAGAGAATGTTAACATATATGATTCATAATGATGATTTTGATTATAACTAGCAAAGATTAAAATAATTAAGATTGATGAAGTCTTTAATCAAAATACCTAGGTTGTATAACGAATTGGGCAAAGAATAAACTTTCTAGAAACAAACAGATTCCCATTAACTCAGAAAACGGCTAATTGATATCTTTTGGGAATGAATTTTTTATTCTAGAAAATAACAGTGAACCATTTATGAGAAAACAACTAGCCAATAATGGGCAGAAAGTCTCTGGACGATAATGGTAATCTGACTTTTTAAAAATCTGATCCAACAATTTGAATTATGACCTAACGGTAACTTGCTCAAGTCAAAACAACGATCCAACTTGTGGTTAACAATAATCCAATTATGTACAAAAAGCCAACAATGGCTAGTATGCGAACTCTCTTTTGCTTAAACCTTGTATTCTTTCATCAAATCACACTTTGGGCTTTCATTTGTAAACACATACATTGTGTGAGGGAAATTTCTTTGTAAACTTAGTTTCAATATCATAATTGAGTGATTGTAAGTGTGGGAAACACTTAGGATAAGAGATTTGGGATTGCGTTAAATTGTAAATGTTGATTGACACCTTAGAAGTCAATTGAGATTGTAAATCTTGAGGCCTTGGATAGTAAAGGCATGAATAGCAGAATCCTCAAACTCAGTAGGCTTGGAGGCGTGGACGTAGGCGGAGTTTGCCGAACCACGTAAAAATATCATGTTTGCCCTCTCTCTTCCCTTATCTCTTTAATTTTTTTGTTGTTGTTGTTATTAAGGCATTGTTTTGAATTATTGTGTGATTTTATTTGCTTAAGTTTTTGAAACCCGATCACCCCTATCTTGGGTTACATAGCTACCATTTCACAGACAATTTTTAATGTAAGAAAAACATTAAGACTATTGAGAGAATGAGTGTTATTAGGAGTTGGGGTTTGAAGAAAATACTACAGTAATTATAATAATTTTTCATGTAGTAAATTTTCCTCTTGTCATCCTTAGCTACATGATTTTCTCTGGTATGAGAGTTTTTCACATAAATTTTTGTGTTGCTTAATTGGTTTTATTATTCATCTATATATTGTATTAACTATTTGTTTGATGTTTCTATCTTCAAGATTTTGAGCGGAATTAAAATTCCCCAACATTAGGTTTAGGTATAATCTAGTTTATTAGGAGTTATATGTAAGCCAAACATGAGTGTGCCCTTTACATCGATTATGAAGCACAATCCCACCAAAATGTGGAAGAACAAATATCAATTTGAATTTGGATCACTCACTTGTAATTCAACATACTTAAAAGCCATAAGGCACAAAATTATGAGGGTATTAATATTTGCACTCTAAAAATTAAGGATGAGGCTATATGAACTCACTAATTTTCTCTTTAAAACCTCATTCAGTTAAAATTTTTAATCTAAATAATTTTTTTAAATTACTTAGTTAATCCTCTCTCTTGTTTCTCTTCTCAATTTTATAAATTCTTATCAATCCATTTAGATATGTTCTATATTATTCATGAAGGGCAATGTACCCAATGTGGAAGAACAAATATCAAAAATATTGGAAGAACAAATATCAATTTAATTTGGATCACTCCTTGTAATTCAACATACTTAAAAGCCATAAGGCACAAAATTATGAGGGTATTAATATTTGCACCTAAAAACTAAGGATGAGGCTATATGAACTCACAAATTTTCTCTTTAAAACCTCATTCAGCTAAAATTTTTTTTAATCTAAATAATTTTTAAATTACTTAGTTAATCCTCTTGTTTCTCTTCTCAATTTTATAAATTCTTATCAATCCATTTAGATATGTTCTTTTATTTGTAAATAATTAGTATTACTAACTAAGAGGAACAAAACCTATTATTTGAAAATGAACATCAACAAATTTTTATCAGCCATGAAAATTAATGAGTATCAAGAAATTAATTTTTACCAAACATTAAAGCTAATAAATATTAAGAAAAAAATTTCTTATATATAGAAAGCATGAAATGTCGATCATGATGTAATAAGAAAGGTAAAAAAAAAAAAAATCAATCGAGTGTGAAATTGAGTGTTTAATTTGTAGAATGTGAGAGTAAAGGGAGAGTATATTATTCTAAAGTAGAAAAAGAAAGTAATTAATCCGGAGTAATTTTGAGATTTTTTTAATTTTTAAAACTTTAATGACAATTTTTTTTAAACGGGTGTAGAAAAGAAATTGATGGGTTTAAATAGCCGCACTTAACAACTAATCTGAGCACTAATTTTTTAATAACAATATGTATTCTTAAATTGCCCATAACCGAAGTCAACCTTGTAAATTAAGCGAAAATGTTAATATTAATTAAACATGCCCATTTATCATATCCATATCACGAACCTTAATTTCACTTCTCTCAATCTCATCATTTTATTATTACTTTCTCAATTAATTTCCTAACTTAGTGAGACATTCATCAAAGCCTAATAAAATTGAAGCTTTAATTAATTCGTGAGTATAAATTCCGTAAAATTGTTTTATTGATATAATTTTTCTATGATTTTCAAATTTTTCACAACAAGCAAAAATTTTTTCAAGATGGCTGATTTATCGAGAATTTTTTTTTTTTTTTTTGGTTCACATGTATTAATGAAATGAGAAAGAAAAAAATCTTCCATTCATTCAGGTGAACAACTTTAGCCATTTCTGGAAATAAAAAAAATTCTTCATTTATTCGTATATCAAGTTTCAAAACCAATTGTATCAAGTTCGTGTGTAAATGGCTGAGATTTTCAATTTCAGTATAATTATATGCATGTTGTGTTCGTTTTATGTTTTACATCATCAGATAATTGATGTTTGGGTCTTGTAAATTATCGCCTGATAAACAGGTCAAATATCTCTTTATTAGACCCTTAAAGAAGCAAAATAAAATAAGGTCCTATTTATTATTGGTGATGGGCATCAATGGCTTAAAAATTACAATGCTAAATTATTTTATAATTGTAATTTTTTTTTACCGCAGCTGTAGATTAAAAATTATAACACTTTAATATCAAACATGTTTTAAATAAAAATAACTTCTAAATTAAATGCGATGTCTTTCTTTTGATTATTTTTTATAAAGTTTGCTTGGAGGGGGTGAGATTAGCAACTCTAAGTAATATGTATAACTTGCTACAAATTACAAGTTAAAGGCCCACTGTGCCATAAGCAATTTTAAAAATTAAGAGACGTTTTGATTTTAGGTTTAAACCTGGTCCACGTGCGGAAACTTCCGTAATAAACACAGGACGACTTTATTGCAATGGTCACCAACACTGGCCCACTTATTTATTTGAGTCGGCACCGAGCTTGAAGAACTGCGGACATGCTAATTGACAGACAATGATAGTGCGAAGTTTGGCCTTCAGCATAATCTAACTTCAGTTGAATACATAGTATCTTTCTAGAAAGTACTTGTATAATTGTATATATATAAGCAGTCTCCTCTTTAGGAAAATTTTCTAATTTTTTTTTGACAATAGGAAAATTTTCTAATTTGAAATTAAAATTCTGGATTAAAATTGGCAAAAGAGTTGACAACCGTGTGAACAGATTTAGTTGTTTATAATATAAACTATTTGAAAATATTGTAAGAGTCTATTCACACTGTGTTAACCCGTATTTCCGAGCATGGAAACAACTCCTCCCCTCTATAGATAACAATGGCTGACCTACAATTGGGTTATCCCCGGCTGAGCCAGGTCTGGTGTAGAAAAAATCGTTTAAACCTCTTGTATTTTGATTAATTTTGTATAAGAATAAGGTTTTTATTTTATTTTCATATATGTCCCTAATTCAGCTACCTTATGTTTTCATCAATTTTATACAACAGAAGAGTTTTTATTTTATTTTTAAATATGTCCCTAATTTAATTATATTTTTTTCCATTTGAAATTAATGACTTATTTTATAAAATGATTAGATTATATATTCATTGAATAGATTGAAAAAATTAGGCATATAAAATGCTATTACTGCTTTAATTTGATTATAAAAATGTAATTGAAAAAAGTATGTAAATATAATATAACATCGTCATTAGTATTAAAAGTACTAAAAAAAATATAGTAAGAATTTCATAAAATTTTTATGCGAATACTGAATATTGGGATTTCATTTATTAGTTACATTAACTAAAAGAATAAGTTAGAAAGTAAAATTTAAGTATTTTGAGGAGATTTTGAAAGAAAAATTATCAGCATTTGATTTTTCATAAAGAGTTAAAGAGTGCCTAGCAAAAAATAACAATACGCAAATAACTTTTGGTTAAGCTGAGGTTAGTTTATTATTGAAACTTTTGACTAATAATATTTTTATAATTTAGAAAGATGAATAGATTTTAATTGTTTAATTTATTTAAGCATAATAATTAAGTACTTTTCAAACATAAAAGTTCTACTTGCAATTTTTAATTGATTATAATTACATATTTATTCTACCTTGAAATTCTTAATTGATCTATTAATTCTTATATAGTTACATGTTATTATAGGTTTTAATGCCAAATTCCATAACTGAAAAATAGTATTTTTATATTTGAATTGTCTTTTGTTTTCAACTCTTTTTTTGTATAATTATTTTTGTTTAGAGTACATATTTATAGGAGTTTTCATGTTCCCCTTATTTGATTTTTTTTCCACTAATAAATGTTTATGCTCACTTCAAAATATAAAATTTTTAGTTTAGTCCGGGTAATTTAAAGCTTTAGGTCCGCCCCTGATAAATAAAACTAGAAGCAGAAAAGAAACCTGTCATCAATTTTCCAAATTCACCAAAAAATATGCTGGTGGTGGGCAGATGATATTGGCTCCGCTAAGGTAAACATTAACTCTCTAGTTAAGTTTATGGACATGGAACATGTCAATATTTAAAGTAATGTCTGTTCAATTTTCACTTGTACAGAAGACAATGGAAGAAGATAAAAGTCCTCGAGATTACCGAAATGTGGGACTTATATTAGGGGTGATAGGAATTGTAGGCAACAGCCTAGCTGAAACTGCGGGGTTTTCAAGTAAATTCATACTTTGTGTGATTGGTTTTATTCTTTATCTATATTTTCTATATATTATTTATTTGATATTTTTATTTGCAAGATTTTGGGTGGGATTAGGGTTTCCGAATATTAGGTTTAAATATAATCTAGCTCAATAGGAGTTATATCTAAGCCAAACATAGGTCTGCCCTTTGCATCGATTTATGCTATATAGTCCCACCCTCATATGGAAAAACAGATATCAATTTGAATTTGAACGACTCAATTGTAATATAATATACTTAAGGAGGGATAACGCGCAAAATCATAATGTAAGAATATTTACACACTAGAAATTGTTAGAAAATTGGTGGGTGAAGCATATACGCAACTAAAGTAAAATTAAGAAATAATGAGACAATAAAACACACGGGAACACCAGGAAATTACGTGGTTCGGCTTTTAGCCTACGTCCACCGGCGAAGACAGAAGGAAAATATTTTACTAGTGAAAAGGAGTTATAAGTATTGTAGTATTTTAGCTCACTACCCAAAACCCCAATACGCCCAAACTCTCAAAACACTAGAATAAAAGCTTTATTATTTAAGCTCTTCTAAACTCTCTCTAACTATACAAAATGTTCTCAATTTTTTTGGGATGCAATAAATGAAATGGGGAGCTTCCATTTTATAGCCAAATATTGGCTATTATTTAATCATTTTTTTCCCTTTTCAACTATGGTTGGTGTGGTTGGTGTCGCCCTTAACAGATGTCAAAAAATGGGTGTGGAATTCGCTCACCGCCTTTTGACATTCTCCCGATTGGAGATTTGATTGAGAACCAATCAATCTCCACACCATCCTTTCTGCTTCATCATTGTCATGTCGCTTATGTCTCTGCTAAGCCACAAGAGAATCTAATGCAGATAAACTTGTCAGCATTGATCGGCTTGGTCAAAACATCTGCTAGGTTCTCCTTAGCATGGATTTTCTGCAAACTCACACTTCCATTTTCCATTACTTCACAAACGAAGTGATACTGTACTCCTATGTGCTTTGTCCTAGAATGAAAAACTGGATTCCTTACAATGTGAAAGGCACTCTGACCTTCACAAAACACAAGAATTTTCTGTTGTTTGTGCCCGAGCTCCTCCAATAACCTTTGTATCCAAATAGCTTCCTTGCAAGCTTGTGTAGCCGCCATGTATTCTGCTTCTGTTGTAGATAGAGCCACAACAGTCTGCAGTTTCGAAACCCAGCTTACAGCTGCTCCCGCAAGTGTAAACACATAGCCAGTAGTGGATTTCCTTTTATCAAGGTCTCTTGCAAAATCTGAATCCACCCCTGACAATAAATTCCGATCCTCTATAACATAATGCAACATCCGAGGTTCCTCTAATGTATCTCAGAATCCTCTTCACAGCTATCTAATGTTCTCCACCAGGATTCGCCATGTATCGACTGACTGCTCCCACTGCTTGTGCAATGTCCGGTCTAGTACATATTATAGCAAACATCAAACTTCCCACTGGTGATGCATACGGTACTTGAGACATTTCTTTCCTCTCTGCTTCATTGTTAGGACACATACTTGAAGATAATTTGAAATTAACAGGAAGTGGGGTAGAAATTGACTTACAATCCTACATGTTGAAGCGCCGCAAGATTTTCTTCAAATAGTTCTTCAGAGAAAGCCAAATCTTCCTGTTATTTCTGTCTCGGTAAATTTGCATCCCTATAATCTTGTTTGCTGGTCCCAAGTCCTTCATTTCAAACTCCCTAGCCAACTGTGCCTTCAATTCTTGGACTCGATCTTTGTTGGGGCCTGCTACCAACATGTCATCCACATACAATAGTAAAATGATAAAATCATTATCTTCAAACCTCTTATAATATGCACAATGGTCTAAACTTAGTCTGTTATATCCAAGGCTCATGATAAAGGAATCAAATCTCTTATACCAACACTTCGGCGCCTGTTTGAGACCGTATAGAGATTTGTTCAACCTACAAACCAAGTTCTCATTTTCCTTTTCAGTAAAACCTTCTGGTTGGAGCATATAAATTTCTTCTTCAAGTTCTCCATGAAGAAATGAAGTTTTCACATCTAACTGCTCTAGATGTAGGTCAAATGTAGCACACATCGCCAAGACTATTCTAACTATTGTGAGTCGAACAACCGGAGAAAATATTTCATTAAAGTCAATACCTTCTTTTTGAGCATATCCTTTCGCTACCAATCTTGCACGATACCGCTCCACTTGGCCATTGCCATCACGTTTGATCTTGTAGACCCATTTATTACTAATGGCTTTTTTTCCGTGTGGTAATGGTACAAGTTCCCATGTCTTGTTCTTGTGTAGAGCCTCCATTTTTTCTTGCATTGCTGTTATCCACAAAGCAACATCTGAGCTGTTTAAAGCTTCATGGAAAGTTAATGGCTCTCCATCCTCCGTTAGAAGACAGTTTGCAACATTAATCTCTGTGACATAATCCGAGTGCCACACTGGCGGTCGTCTCTCACAAGTTGACCGTCGAACTTCTGGAGCCTTGGACTCGACTGGTACTTGTTCCTCGTGCTCTGGTGCTGCTTCAGAATAATCTGAATCTTCTAGATTCTTTTCCACATAAACTGGCACAGTCTCTGACTTTTCTTTTACAGTGTTACCATCCCCATCTCTCATTTACAGTTGATCTTCTACAAAGATAACATCTCTACTAATGACGATCTTGTGGGTAGTGGGGTCCCACAGACGATACCCCTTTACTCCATCAGCATATCCTAAGAAGATACATTTTTTAGATTTTGAATCCAGCTTTATTCTTTCTTGGGCATTGTACATCACGTACACAGGACACCCAAATGCATGTAGGTGAGAGTAATCTGCAGGCTTTCCTGTCCATATGTCCATCGCTGTCTTCAGCCCAATTGCTGTGGATGGCGATCGATTTACTATATAACAAGCAATTGGGTAGACCAGCAGTCCTCAATATAGCTCTTATTCTTTCTGTAAGAATCATGTTCATCTGCTCTGCCACTCCATTTTGTTGAGGAGCGTATGCCACCGTGAATTGCCTCTGAATACTTTATTGCTTAGAAAAAGTAAGAAACTCGTTATCTGTATACTCTCCACCATTATCTGTCCTCAAGCACTTAATCTTTTGACTGGATTCAAGTTCTACCCGTGCTATATATTCTTTAAACACTGAAAATACATATGACTTTTTCTTAATTGGATACACCCAACATCTCCTAGAATAATCATCAATGAAAGTCACCATGTACTTTGCACCTCCCATGGATATGTCAGGTGATTCCCAAACATCAGAATGAACTAAGTCTAGAATGCATTTACTTTTAGCAACAGATCTACTAAACTTTAATCTATTCCGCTTACTTGTAACACAATGCTCGAAAAATGGTAAATTTATCGATTTGAGCCCTGGAAGCAATTTTCGTTTAGAGAGAATCTTCAAACCTTGTTCTGACATGTGACTAAGTTTGAGATGTCACGTCATCGTTGATTCTTCTCCATTTGACGCAACACACGCATCAGCTTTCTGCAGTGTTTCCCCTTTAAGCATGAATAGATTAGCACCGATCTTTTCTACCTTCATCAATACAAGCACAACTTTAATTATCTTTATGATCCTATTTTCAACATGAGTTTTGCACCCATGACTATCTATTTGTCCCAAAGACAATAGATTTTTCTTCAGGCCTTTAATATATCGTACCTCTCTAATTGTGCAAATTGTACCATCAAATATTTTGATTTTGATAGTACCAATACCAGCAATCTCCAAGGCATGATTATCACCCATGTATACAGATCCTCCTGAGATAGGTTCATATGTGTGGAACCATTCTCTCCGAGAGGTCATGTGCCAGGTAGCTCCTAAGTCTATAAGCCAGACGTCAAATAGCCGCTTTCTGCCTTCTGTAACAGTTGTTGCCTCACTGTAAAGAATTTCACCATTATCCGAGGTACTTGCTATACACCCCTAAGCATTTGATGACTCAAGTTTTCTACTCTCTCTTCTCTTCTGGTTACTCCAACACTCTTTCTAGACATCCCCTTTCTTGCCATAGTTGTAGCATTTAACATTTATTTTACTTCTGGATTTTGATCTACCATGATTGTGACTTTCACTGGGGCCACGTTCCGTTGATCTCCTTCTCGTCACCGATAGCGCCTCCACTTGCTGCGAACTTACTTGTCTGTCTTCCTTATTTTTTCGCCTGCTTTCCTCATTTAATACAGAGGCTGCAACATCATCGAAAACTAGACTGTCCGCAGGATTGTTGTTCGTCAGATTGATGATGAGTTGATCATACGAATCTGGTAGGCTTTGAAGTAGAAGCTCTGCACGTTCATTCTCCTCTATATCATGACCCAACGTTGTGAGTTGTGAAAATAGAGTCTTTATAGTGTTGATATGGTCGGTCACCAAAGTGGATTCCGCTATTCGAAGAGTATAGAGTCTCTTCTTTAAGAAGATTTTATTATGCAGTGACTTAGCTTCGTATAATTTTGTGAGAGTATCCTAGATTTTCTTTGCTGTCTTTTTCTCTGCCACACTGGATAACATCCCATCTACAAGTGCCAAGTGTAGATCAGCAATGGCGTTGCTGTCCATGTCATTCCACTTGTCATCATCAGTTATCTCCATGGGCCTTTCTCCAATTGCTGCCAAGCAATTATTTTTCTTCAAAACTGCCCTCATCTTCATTTTCCACAACGAGAAATTATTCCAGTTAAATTTCTCAATTTCATACTTTGCTGCCATTTTGTTGTTAAATACTGCACACAAACTAGTGTATTACCTTAAAGAGTTGTGAGTGTATGTAAGAATGCACACCAGAAAAGTTCCCAGGAAATATTGGAGGGGTCACAACGGTTCCACTTAAAACCCAGACTCCTTAGGCTCTTATCACCTTTGTGACAGAACTTTCCTAGACATGTACAAAACCACACAGTTGCTCTACTCACACCACTATCCGCTGCTTTCCACCGCAGAAATCTTGGATCGCTCCCACCGTTTCTTGTGAACAAGATCGCGTATGAATAATCAGATACGTGAACAAGATGTCATATACGTGAACATTCAGTATCACGTGAATGCCCTCTTACGAGAACAGTACCTCCGACTCCAAAGAATACAACCAATAGCTCTGATACCACTGTTAGGAAATTGGTAGGTGAAGCAGATACGTAACTAAAGTAAAATTGAGAAATAATAAGACAATAAAACACACGGGAACACCAGGAAATTACGTGGTTCGACTTTTAGCCTACGTTCACGAACAAAGACAGAAGGAAAATATTTTACTAGTGAAAAAGGAGTTACAAGTATTGTAGTATTTAGCTCACTACCCAAAACCCCAATACGCCCAAACTGTCAAAACACTAGAATAAGAGCTTTATTATTTAAGCTCTTCTAAACTCTCTATAACTATATAAAATGTTCTCAATTTTTTTGGGATGCAATAAACGAAATGGGGAGCTCCCATTTTATAGCCAAATATTGGCTATTATTTCATTATTTTTTTTCTTTTCAACTATGGTTGGTGTGGTTGGTGCCGCCGTTAACAAATGTCAAAAAATGGGTGTGGAATTCGTTCACCACCTTTTGACAGAAACTACTCTTGAGCATTAATCTTTTAATAACTATTTATATTCTGAAATTGCCCATAATTGAAGTCGACCTTATACAATTTTACATAAATGTAATTTTAATTCAGTATAACCATTCATCACATCCATATCGTAAATCTTAATTTCAATTTTCTCAATCTTATCGTTTTATTGTTATTTTTACCAATTGATTTCCTAGCGGGGTGAGACATTCATCAAAGCCTAATAAAATTGAAGCTTTAGACGCTTTTTATTCTTTGTATCTCAACTTGTTGATTCCACGAAAGTTATACCTACAATATTTTCCTAATTAATTGGTGAGTATAAATTACGTAGAATTATTTTATTGATATGTTTTTTTCTATGATTTTCAAATTTTACACAACAGCCGAAACGTTTTTCATGATAGCAGATTTATTGAGGAAAAAAAAATTTGTTCACATGGATTAATGAGATGAGGTAAAAAATATCTTCCATTCATTCAGTGAACAACTTTAGCTATTTCCCGAAATTTAAAATAAAAAAATGAATTCTACAATAACAATCACTTGTACCAAGTTTTTGTGTGTAAGTGGCTGACATTTACAATTTGAGGATAATTTTGATATTTCCAAGAACAAATGATGCTCATTTGATGTTTAACCCATCCGATAACAAAAACAATTTCCACAAAATTAATTGCCACGTCTCTCTTTCAATTATTTCCACAAAGTTTTGCTCCGTAAGAGTGCAACTCCAAAAATTTTTAAAATTTGCTACAAAGTGCAATTATATGATTAAATGACACCTTTAATCCCAAAGCTGATATTGAAAGCTGAAAAGTTGCAAGACTACCGTGCCTTACTGTGCATTAATCAGTGGTGATGTTATGTCATCTGTGAATCTTCCCTAATAACGTATTACCAATTTATACTGTAATTACTTCCCAAGGAGATAAATATTATGTAACAGTGAAGCTCACAAATTGGCCAAATCTTCAGTCTGCAGCAGTTCGAGTTGTGATTGTTGACGGGAAGAAATTCCAGCTTATGTTTGATCTTTGCTTCCTTAACCGACGAAGTTTCATTGCGGGGCCAAAAAAAAAAAAAAAAAGGAAGAAAGAAAGAAAAAAACAAATAAGGGAAGATAAACATAATACCTCCCTGTAAATTAAAAGGAAATGAGTTAAATAAAAAGTGCAAATTGTTGACCTCAAAAAACATTCATTAACTGTACTGAAAAGTTTACTACGCGCCTAACGACCATGCATTCTATATTCGAGGAAAGCAAAATATATATCTTTTGTTGAAACAAAGAGATTTTTTATTCAAATCCCGTTCAAGCTGATTCAGCCGCTTGTGTTACTCATGGTGGGCAGCGACGTAGAGGAAAGTTGAGGTCAATTGTGATAGAGTGCAGAGTCATGAGCCAGGAAGTTCTGATAGGCTACCAAAGCCAAACCCAAAGTACACTACGTGAAGGTTGCCATGCAAAGCCATGCACAAAGCCATGCCTAAAGTCTCACGTGTGGTTAATGTGTGAATGCCAAATCAGAGCCATGATTTTGGGTTTACTTTGTCAAAGATCGTGCAGGGATTTTAGGGGGGATCCAAATCTTGGAAGTTTGCTTTTGATTTATTTTTCAGTTCGAAATATTAGTCGAGTTGTTAGCTTGATATTTTGTTGTTGATTCCAGCCGAGATATTGGGTTGGAAATCAAAGTCTTTTGTTATAAATAAGCTGCAAAGATATGAATAAAGGGGGAGAGTATTCAAACAACAAAAACACTTTGGTTATTTCTCACCATAAGCAGAAAATATTATTTTTAACAATTGTAACTGTTAGCTACATCTGACTGGGACCTATCAATTGGCATCAGAGCTAGCTATCAATGACGACCAACAAGGAGCGCATCAAATGAATTGAAGCTGATATCGGGAGCTTACAGAACAAGATGGAACAAATAGAAATTGGGATCAATGACAAGCTGCAGCGTCTGGAGGACACCATGAGCAAATTGGCTGAATCTTTTAGTGCAACTAGAGGCACTGCCAGTCGCGGCACTAATGAGCATATTGGATTTTCACGACCATTCCGCGAGAAAAGTGAAGGAGGTCGACCATTGCTACCAACAGGAATTGCTAAGTTGGAGTTTCCCCGCTATGCCGGCGACGACCCAACGGAGTGGTTCAATCGGGTAATGCCGTATTTTTAGTACCAAGAAACCACGGATGAGCAAAAAGTAGTCTTAGCGTCATATCACTTGGAGGGCGAAGCAAATCAATGGTGGCAGTGGATGCGCAAGGCTTACCAAGAAGAAGGCCGACCGGTTACGTGGGAAACATTTGTTGATGAGTTGTGGCGGGGCTTTGGACCAACGGATTGTGAAGACTTTGATGAAGCACTATCTCGGGTTGAACAAACAGGTTCTTTGTGAGAATACCAGAATGAATTCGAGAGGTTGGGAAACCGAGTTCATGGGTGGTCACAGAAAACATTGGCAGGCACTTTCATGGGAGGATTAAAACCGGAGATTGCGGAGGATATACGGATGTTCAGGCCACATACCTTAAAGGAAGCCATCAGCCTTGCTCGTATAAACGATGACTAGATAACACGCCAATGGAGATTATTCTAGCCACCCTCCACCCGCGCACCGCCAACATTGCCACATACTCAAGCATCACCAACCGTGCCTATCAAAAGATTATCGTGGGATGAAATGCAACGACAACGAGCTCAGGGACTGTGTTTCACTTGCAACGAACGGTTCACTGCGGGTCATAAATGTCAACTGCCTCAACTTCTACTTCTCGAGAGCTACAATAACACCAACGAGATCACTTGTGAAGAAGTTTTAGAGGAACTACATGGAGAAGAAAATAAAGGAGAAAAACCTGGGAAGACACAACGATGTTACAATAGCAATTTCCCAATCTAACCCTTGAGGACAAGGGTATTCTTCGTGGAGGAGGCAATGATAGAGTGCAGAGTCAGGAGCCACGAAAGTCTGATAGGCTACCAAAGCCAAACCCAAAGTACACTACATGAAGGGTGCCATGCAAAGCCATGCACAAAGCCATGCCTAAAGTCTCACGTGTGGTTATGTGTGAATGCCAAATTAGAGCCATGATTTTGGGTTTACTTTGTCAAAGATCGTGCAGAGATTTTAGGGGGGATTCAAACCTTGGAAGTTTGCTTTTGATTTGCTTTTGATTTATTTTTCAGTTCGAAATATTAGTCAAGTTGTTAGCTTGATATTTTGTTGTTGATTCCAGCCGAGATATTGGGTTGGAAATCAAAATCTTTTGTTATAAATAAGCTGCAAAGATATGAATAAAGGGGGAGAGTATTAAACAACAAAAACACTTTGGTTATTTCTCACCATAAGCAGAAAATATTACTTTTAACAATTATAATTGTTAGCTACATCTGACTGGGACCTATCAAATTGTGTAGCAGCATTTTGAGAGGAAAGAAACTAACGGATTAATAAGGCTGTGTGTAATTATTACAATAATGCATTGGTAGATGGGTGCAACAAAGCACTTGCAGGATCATTTTAAGACATGTCAAGTGAAAAGGAAAATGGAGGCCACAAAATTCCCACTAAAGCTACCAGTGAAAAAGGGAAGGTAGTGGTCGAAACTCGTTTTAATCCTAATGTTACGAGGAGAAAAATGGCACTCGCTATTATCATCCATGAGTACACTTTGAGTATTATAAAGCAAAGTGATATGCTCAATGCTTCGTCTCCCCTTGTCAAGAGTATATATCAAGGCTCCCCTTGCTCAAAATTGGCAGGTTTCTATGCACCATATCCACCGTGAGGCAAACTTTGCTGCTATTTTCTTGCTACTTCTGCTCTTTTCTTGCTACTTCTGCTCTCTTGTTACCTCTTGGGCTCCACAGTCTTCTGTCTCCCCCTCTTGGTGTTGAATTATGGCTGCATGGTGATAGCTTAGGGACTGTCTTCTCTCTTATGTTGCGTTTACTTCCCAGATTAGGGAATCTGAATCATTGACAGCGTTTACTTTGCAAAATAGAGTTAGGAATCAGAATCGGAATTGTATGGCCCTCTACAATTTGGGAATGAGGAATGGGAGACTCATTCCCAAGGACTTATTCTCAAGATTGACTTTTTTGCCCTCCTCCAAAATTAAAAATGCTCATATTGTCCTCATTTATAATTAATTAATATATTATTATAATTAATTAATAAATTGATATATTATTAACAATATTTATTAATAATTATAGTTTTTGAATAAATAATCACAATAATTAATATATCATTATTATGATTATTATTAATTAATTAATTAATATACTACTATAAAAATTATAATTAATTAATAATTAATAGTTAATTAATATAATTGTTGCTATTAATTAATATATTATTAACAATAATTATTAATAATTATAATTTTTGATAAATGATCACAATAATTAATATATTATTATTATAATTAATTAATTAATGAGTACACTACTATAATAATTATTAATATAATTACTATAATCAGTTCAAATATTATTAATTAATTAATCAATACACTATTATAATAATTACTAATATAATTATTTTAATTAATTCATATATATTATTAATTAATTAATATAATTACTACTATTAATTAATATATTAGTATATTATTAACAATAATATATGAATAATTATAATTAATTAATATATAGTTTTAATAATTATTAACATAATTATTTTAATTACTTCATATATTATTATTATTATTATTAAGTTAATATACTATTATAATAATAATTATAATTAATTAATTAAAAAAATTCACAATTGATTAATATACAATATATTATTGACAATAATTATTAATAATAACAAATTTTTAATAAATAATCACTATAATTAAAATATAAAATAAAAATTATGACAATAATTCATTACGTACTTTTTAGTAATTTTTTACAATTTAGCTCATTCCGATTTCGATTCCAAAATAAAATAAATACATCAATGAGATTCAAGTCTATTCCATTTTCGATTCCTGTAAGTCAAGTAAACAACTTATTTTGATTCACATTCTCCATTCTCATTCCAGTCCATTCCGATTATTGACAAGTAAACACAGCATTACTATTAAGCCTTAGATGCTTTTGCTAGGCTGTTTCCCTTATTAAAAAAAAATATTGGCCATAACTAAAGTCAACTTTATACAATTAATCGAAAATGTTAATATTATTTCAACATACCCATTTATCACATCCATATCTTGAACCGTAATTTCGCGTCTCTCAATGTCATCGTTTTATTATTGTTTTCTCAGTTAATTTCCGAACATAGTGAGACATTCATCAAAGCCTAATAAAATTGAAGCTTTAGACACTTTTTCTTCTTTCTATCTCAACTTGTTGATACCGTGAAAGTTACACCTACTATATTTTCTAATTAATTGGTGAGTATAAATTACGTAAACTGTTTTATTGATATTCTTTTTTTATGATTTTCAAGTTTTACACAACAGCCAAATTTTTTTCATGATGGCAGATTTATTGACGATTTTTTTTTTTTTTGTTCACATGGATTAATAAGATGAGAAAGAAAAATTTTCCATTCATTCATGTGAAAAACTTTAGCCATTTCTTGAAATAAAAAAAAAAATTGGTCATTTATTTTTATATCAAGTTTCACAATCAATTGTACCAAGTTCGTGTGTAAATGGCTGAGATTTTCAATTTGAGTATAATTCTGATATTTCCAAGGACCACGTATGCAAGTTGTGTTCGCTTTATGTTTTACGCCATCTGATAAAGAAAAAATTTGATGTTTTGGTTTTTAGAGTCTTGTCAATTATTGCCGTATAAACAGGTCAAATATCTCTATATCAAACCCTCAAAGCAGCGAAATAAATTAAGATCCTATTTCTTATTGAGGTTGGGCATCGGTTGCTTAAGACCTTCAACACTAAAATATTTAGTGAGTACTAGTCGATTAATAGGCTCTTTATTTTTTTAAATTATTTCATAATTATAATTTTTTTCTTTTCGCCGCAGTTGTAAATTAAAAGTTATGTCATCTCAATATAAAACAGGCCCTAAATGAGAAACAACTTCTAAATTAAATGGGATGCCTCTCTTTTGATTTTTTTTTTTTTATAAAGTTTGCCTGGAGAGGATGAGATTAGAAACTCCAACTAATTTGTATAACTTGCTACAAATTACAAATTAAAGGATTCTTTATGGGATTTAGATTTATTACTGAGCTGATAGCCTAATATGTGGTTAGCTATTCATAATCTTCTACCACATGTACATGTATAACAATATATAGTTAAGATTCAATTAATTTTATATTTTTATCCAATAATTATCAATCATACACTTCTAAAAGATTAGTAAAAATATCAGCTCTGGCACTAAATTTTAATCCCTCTTTTTTTTTTTTCAAATTTGATATTGAAAGCTGACAAGTCATATTTGGTTTTAGGTTTAAACCTGGTCCCCCTAGGGAAACTTCCGTAATAAACGTAGGGCTATTTTAGTGCAATGATCACCGACACCGGCCTACTAATTTATTTGAGTTGGCACGGAACTTGAAGAACTGTGGGCACGCAAATTGACTGACAATGATAGTACGAAGTTTGGCATTCAGCAGGAACCTCAATGCACCACACATTACCGCATTAGATCTTTCAATATGGTTTACATTATCTAACCTCAGTTGAATAAGTAATTTCCTTCTAGACAGTACTTGCACAATTGTTTGCATATAGGCAGTCTCCTCTTTATGTGTGAACAGACTTAGATGTTTATAATAATTTAAACTACTTCAAAATATTGTGAAAGTCTATTTACACAGTTGTCAACTCGTATTTCCGGACATGAAAGCAACTCCTCTCTATAAATAAAACTAGAAGCAGAAACCAAACCTATCATCAATTTTCAAATTCACCAAAAGATGAACTGGTGGTGGGCAGGTGATATTGGCGCTCCTAAGGTAAACATCAACTCTGTAGTGAATTTAGTGGACAGGTAACATGCTGATGTTTAAAATAACGTTTGTTTCATTTTTACTTGTACAGAAGAAATTGGAAGAAGATAAGCGACCTCGAGATTACCAGAATGTGGGACTTATATTAGGCGTGACAGGAATTGTAGGCAACAGCCTAGCAGAGATATTGCCCCGATCAGATACTCCTGGTGGCCCATGGAAGGTCTACGGAGTTGCCCGACGTCCGAGGCCCGATTGGAATGCCAATCGCCCAATTGAGTACATCCAATGCGACATTTCTGACCAGGAAGAGACACAAGCCAAGCTCTCAAAACTCACTGACGTCACCCACATCTTCTATGTGACGTGGGCCAGCCGTCCCACTGAAGCAGAGAATTGCCACATCAACGGTGCAATGTTTCGTAACGTGCTCCGTTCTGTAATCCCGAACGCACCGAATCTCCGCCACATCTGTCTCCAAACGGGAGGCAAACATTACATGGGTCCATTCGAGGGTATTGGCAAGATACCATCTCACGATCCTCCTTTTACAGAGGATTTGCCGAGGTTAAACGTACCACTTTTTTACTATACTCAAGAAGACATATTGTTCGAAGAAGTTGAAAAAAGAGAGGGCTTGACTTGGTCCATACATCGACCTTTCGGAATATTTGGGTTTTCACCTTATAGTTTGATGAATATTATAGCCACTCTCTGTGTGTACGCTGCTATTTGTAAACATGAATGCATTCCTTTACTATTCCATGGCAGTAGAGATACTTGGGATGGCTTCCAAGAGGTTTCGGACGCAGAGTTAATTGCGGAGCAGCAAATTTGGGCTGCACTGGATCCAAATGCAAGGAACGAAGCTTTTAATTGCACCAATGGAGATGTTTTTAAGTCGAAGCATTTATGGAAAGTGTTGGCTGAGCAGTTTGAGATTGAGAATTATGGGCGTGAAGATGGAAAAGGTAGCGACAGAGTGAGATTGGAGGAAATTATGAAAGGTAAAGAATGTGTGTGGGAGGAGATTGTGAGAGAGAATCAGCTTCTGCCAACGAAATTGAATGAGGTTGCTGTTTGGTCATATGCAGATATGGTGATGAATATTGGTGCGGGTTATTTAGTTAGCATGAACAAAGTAAGGAGCACGGGTTCTTGGGTTTCAGGAATTCTAAGAATTCCTTCGTTACTTGGATTGGTAGGCTAAAAAGTCACAGGATTGTGCCTTAAGTAATTTTCTTTTGAGATTATGATAAAAGTGGATAAAAGAAATTTTATTTGAAACCCATCGACTGGAGATTTCCCAAAGATTAAGAGGAAGGCACATGATTGGTGAAGAAGAAAAGAGTGAAGAAAGAGAGAAAGGAAAGAATCAAGAGAAGAAAAGCAAAGATTATAAAAGCGTGAAGAAAGCAAGGGTTGGCTTTTGGCGTGAGAGGAAGAAAAACGGCAACTATTCTTCAATTAAACAACTTTGTTTTGTTTGCCACCACGAGCCATGCTTTAATTCGATCAGGTAATCAAATTCCAATTATATGAGAACTTAACTGTAATTTCTTCAATCCAAGTAATTTTTATTTCTTTTCTTATTAATGAATTATTTATATTGATTGAGTTGACGCTTAATTCAATATTTATTTTTCTATCGCTAGTCATGAGTGATCCGTAATTGTCATGATTGAATTGAGTGAAGGTTGAGTTGGCTACAGTGTATATTGGCCACAATTACACATGATAGCCAGGAAATAAAAATACAAATTGATTGAATCGGAGTAATCAATTAATTAATCTTGTTTTACCATTCTCACTATTCTTAATGCCATCACTTAATTTGATATGAACGATGATGCTTAAATTTGTGATAAGTTTGATTTAAGCGATTGTTTCTATTTATTACATTAGGAGAATAATTATCATGATTCGATTAAGTAGATTAAGTTTTGGATCGAGTAATTTATATTTTTCGCCTATGATCAAAATTGCAATTGGATGGAATTGATACCCTTGGATTGGATGTTTAAGATCGATTTTCCTTGCTTTAATTTTAAAGTCTTGTTTTATTTTATTTTATTTTACTTTATCATATTCTCATTAAAGAACGAAACACAACCGGATAATCGGATTGCACAAACGCTAACCGCTTTGTGGACGTAAAAGCTTAGAACCACGATCCACGGTTTCCGTAACCGGTTGTCCGGATAAAGTCGCAGCGAGAACCCCACAACCGGCTTCCGGTTTCCTCATCCTGTCCGAAAAGCTCCGTAATCGTTACCAGAATCGGTCTTCCGGCTTTCACTCTTCCTAGGTTGTCCAATCAAGTCGTAACCGAGAGAAAGACAAACGGATTCGGATTTTCTCCAACCGGTTATCCGGTTCAATTCCGAAACGCAACAACAAAGAAACGGATTTCCTTGACGCCCTGACCAATAAATCCAAGTGTCACAAGCCTTAACCGGTCCTTCCGGCTTCCACATCCGGTCATCCGGATATCTCCAGAAAATAAGCGCCACTGCTTTCACAATAAACGGTGATCCGCTAGAGGCGTAACCTTGCAAATCCGCTTTTCTTGGAAATTAATTTTGTTTTAAACTTTGAGAAATTAAATACATAGTTCTTCAGGATTCGACCTGCCTCACCATTTCTACAATTCTATTTAGGTGAATCAAGATTTTGTTTTGAGGAGCTTCGACAACTCCGTCAAAATAAAGGCGTTCGGGATCTATTTTAGTTTCTCATTGTTTAATTGTTTATTTGATTTAGTTTATGACCCGCTCCTCTCGGACTCCTAATTTGCAGATAATCCGTAAATCGAGGACGGCACAATTGAGGAAAGAAACTGTAAGGAAAACGCCGTCTTGAGGAAGACAGAGATAGAATCTGGTACATCCATCTTTGCAGTAAATTGAAGAAAAGATGGCACCTAACTCTCAAAGAACTCCGCACTGATTCAATCAACAACTTATGCATTACTTTTCCCAATATTGCTAATGATTTTGAATTAAAACTGGTTTGATTCATTTACTCCTTCTTTCGTGGTTGCGGTGAAGATCCTCACAAGCATCTTAAAGAATTTCACATTGTTGTTCCTGGAACGAAGCCACATGGTGTATCCGAGGAGCAAATCAACCTGAGCCTTTCCATTCTCTCTTTGAAGGATCAAGCTAAAGATTGGCTCTATTATCTACCTTCCTGGGCTCTATCACCATACTGGAATGAGATGAAGAGGCTATTTCGGAGAAATTCTTTCCGCCTCACGAGTCGCTAGACAGGAAGGAGATGGTATCACACAAATCACTGAGTCAGACGATCGAACCATCTGCTGACAGCGATTAGCTTTTCCCCACCATCAATTCTCGATCAACTCATCCAATATTTCTACGAGGATTATTGCCAATGACAGAGTATGATTGATGCATGATGGTGGAGCTTTAGTGAACAAGACACAAGCAACCAAACAATTGATTTCAAATATGAAACTTCTCAACAATTTGGTACAAGAGGCGGGAGGATCTATCAAGTTAACGGTAAGTGATCTTAAAATCAAATTTCGATTTAATCGCTTTGGTTCAAATGGTCACGTAGGGCAACCGCAAGCTGAAAGCATGTGGAATATGCTCACCATGGGCATCCCACTGATATGTGCCCCACATCGCAACAAGACTCCACAGAAGCGTCAATGCTATAAATGGGTTTCGCACGAAAAGGAAGTATGATCCCTATTCGAATCACTACAATCCGGATGGAGGATCATCCTAACTTAGCTATTAAACCAAGGAGGACAACAAAGGCCACCTCCCGAACTTTACAAGACCACCTCCAATCCCTACTGCACTCTCCCCAACTCGTATGTTTTGGAAGATATTGTTAAGAATCTTGCTACCAATACTCTTCAACTTGCAGGAAACAAGGACAAGCATCCAGAATTTGGGCAACCAAATCACTCAATTAGCCACATCCAAGCAAGTTGGAAGCTCAAATCGGAAAATTACCTTCACAACCGTAAATCAACCCAAGAGAGAATCAGCAATTTCACTGCGAAGCGGAAAAGAAATTCCTTCAGGATCAACTCCACCTAAAGAAGCTGAAATGGCCAAGGGAGATGAAGATGAAGCTCCTCCCAAAACAAGGCGGTAAAATTCGATCCTCCTTTATCTCTTTCATCTTACACCTACACCTCCTTTTCCTAGCAGCAATGGTTAGCAAGACGAAAAGAAAAGGAGATCCCGGACACGCTAGAGAGTGCAAATTAACATCCCCTTGTTGGATGCGATCAAACAAATCCCCAAATACGCAAAGTTCTTGAAAGAGTTGTGCACCAACAAGAGGAAGATGAAAGCAAAGGGGAAGGTTGAGGTAAGTAAGAATGTTTCGGCAATTTTACAAAAGAATATGCCAGAAAAATGCAAGGATCCAGGTATGTTTTCATTACCTTGTGTGATTGGTGAAAAGAAGGTTGAGCATGCTATGCTAGATTTAGGAGCCTCAATTAATGTCATGCCATTTTCTGTTTACCAAGAACTTAAACTAAATGACTTGCAAAAGACTGGTGTAGTTATTCAATTAGCTGACCGTTCTTATATTCACCCCCTTGGGATTGTAGAAGACGTGCAGTTAATGAGCTTATATTTCCGTAGATTTTACATCTTAGAGATGGAAGGTCATCCTTCTTCAAAATCGCCTTCAATCTTATTGGAAGACCTTTCATGAAAACCGCCAAAACAAAGATCGATGTAGATGAGGTACTCTCCGCCGAGTTCATGGAGAGATTGTTAAGTTTAATATTTTCACGCAGGAAACACCCCATCGATATGCATTCTCTTTGTCAAATTGATGTGCTTGATTCTATTGTGCAGAAATTTATACCCAAGAAAATGTCGGAATGAGCCAGAGTTAGATGCACAACCCACTTGTAGGAAATTGAGCCAATAAACTCTAATGCTGAAATTTCACTAATCGACAAATGTTACCTTCTATTGCGCAGCACCAAAACTGGAATTGAAAGCTTTGCCAAACCACCTCAAATACATGTATTTAGGTGAAAGGGAGACATTGCCCGTGATTATATCGAAAGGACTCACAAAGGAGCAAGAGGAAAGTTTGGTGAGAACCTTAAAGGAGTACAAGGTGGCAATTGGATGGACCTTAGCCGACATAAAAGGAATTAGTCCATCAATTTGCATGCATAGATCTGTCAAGAGGATACTAAACCATCACGAGCCACAGCGAGGTTGAATCCAAATGAAGGAGGTGGTGATGAAAGAAATCCTCAAATTGCTCGATGCAGGTATAATCTACCCAATCTCTGACAGTGAATGGGTAAGTCCAATTCATGTAGTTCCCAAGAAAACTGGAATAACTGTAGTTAAAAATGGGAATAATGAACTTGTACCCATGCGTGTACAAAATGGTTGGAGAATGTGTATTGATTTTAGGAAGCTCAACCAAGTAACTAGAAAAGATCACTTTCCTTTACCTTTTATTGACCAAATGCTAGAGATTAGCAGGAAAGTCTTTCTTTTGTTTTCTTGATGGATTTTCGTGTTTCTATCAAATTCCTATCAGACAGACGATCAAGAAAGACAACCTTTACTTGTCCTTTCGAACTTATGCCTATAGCGAATGCCCTTCGCATGTAATGCCCGTACATTTCAAAGATGCATGATGAGTATTTTTCTAAATTTATCGAGAAATGCATCAAGTGTTCATGGATGACTTCATCCGTATATGGGATTCTTTCGATGAGTGCTTAAATAATTTAACCAAGATTTTGAAAAGATGCATGATACTAACTTGGTTTTAAATTATGAAAAGTGTCATTTTATGGCCACCCAAGGCATCGTTTTAGGACATGTGATTTCTTCTAGGGGTATAGAAGTTGATAAGGCAAAAGTGGATATAATTGCAAACTTACCATACCCTACCAATGTTAGTGAAGTGCTTTTCTTGGACATGCAGTGATTTTATCGCAGTTTATCAAGGACTTCTCCAAAACCGCCTTTGCCCTTAACAAATTTGTTACAAAAGGAAGTCCAATTCAATTTGGGAAAGAATGCAAAGAAAGGTTTGACAAGCTCAAAGAATTGTTGACTAGCGCCTAATCATTCAACCACCGATGGGACTTGCCTTTGAAATCATGCGATGGCGAGCAATTATGCGATGGGAGCGGTTTTAGGCCAACGGATTGACAAGAAAAGCCATGCCATCTATTATGCTTCAAGGACTTTAAATCCCGCCAAGGCAATTATTCAACAACGGAGAAAGAGCTTTGTCAATTGTTTTTGCTTTAGATAAATTTCGTTCTTATGTGCTTGGCTCAAAGTTATTGTGTATTCTCGACCACGCAAGTATCTTTTGCCAAGAATCAAGCCAAGGCTAATTCGATGGATTTTACTTCCAAGAGTTTGACTCAAGATTAAGGATCGCAAAGGAGTGGAGAATTACACGACCACTGAGTAGATTGATAAGGGAGGAAGATGAGACACCTCTCAATGACGACTTTCCAAGTGAGTATTTGTTCCAACTAAAAGGTATGATTCCTTGGTATGCTGATATAGTAAATTATTTAGTTCTGGAAGTCTACCTAATAGTCTTAGTGCCCAGGAAAGCTTTAAGAGTGAGTCTAAGTACTATGTTTGGGACAAACCTTTTCTATGGAAATATTATGCGGATCAAGTGATTAGGAGATGTGAAAATGAATTCCAATCTATCTTAACCTTTGCCATGATTATGCATGTGGAGGACACTTTGGACCAGCGGACCGCTAGGAAAATTCTAGATAGTGGTTTATATTGGGAGTCTTTATTTAAAGATGCATATCAATTTTGCAAAAGTCATGAGAGATGTCAAAAAGTAGGGCGTTAACACGCAAGAATGAAATGCCTCAAGTTCCAATTCTTATTTGTGAAATATTTGATGTATGGGTATTGATTTTATGGGTCCTTTGCCATCATCTGCATGGATTTTCTTATATTCTTTTGGCGGTGGATTATGTTTGAAATGGGTGGAAGCAAAAGCCACCAAACCGACGACTCTCAAGGTTGGGTTTTGTCAAAACTAACATTTTTGCTAGGTTTGGAATTCCAAGAGCAATTATTAGTGATCAAGGCACACATTTTGCAATAGATCGGTTGAAGCTTTGATGAAGAAATATGGAGTGAATCAACGAGTTGCCACCGCATATCATCCTCAAACCAAGGGTCAAGCCGAAGTATCCAATAGAGAGGTTAAGTCTATTTTGGAAAAGACGGTGAATCCAGGAAGAAAGGATCGAGCCTTCGCTAGATGATGCTCTTTGGGCCATCGCACAGACAAAACTCCTATAGGTATGTCTCTCACCGAATTGTGTTTGGTAAAGCATGTCACTTATCGGTGGAAATCGAGCACAAGGCCTATGCGCGACGATGTAATATGGACTTAGACAAGGCCGGTATGTCAAGATTATTGCAATTGCAAGAGTTAGAGGAGTTGAGGTTGACGCCCACGAGAACTCAAGAATTTACAAGGAGAAATCCAAGATGCTTCACGACAACATGCTTGTTCGTAAGCAATTCGAGATCGGTCAAAAGTGTTGTTATAACTCTCGATCAAGCTCATACCGTAAGTTTCCTCGATGGGTTGGTCCTTTGTTGTTATTAACGTGTTTCAGTGCAAGAGAGATTAAGAGCTTAGACTGGACAAGATTTTTAAAGTTAACGGCCATAGGTTGAAAATCTATGAGGTGAAATTGCTCCATGCATCACCGAGTCAATTTCACTCATCCTATTATTCGGATACTTGATTCGCATGTCGTGTTCAGCCAAAGACATAAAACAGCGCTTTTGGGAGGCAAACCCAAATATTTTCTTTATTCTCGCTTTTGAATTTTCATTTCTTTATTATATTTAGTTTTCTACTTTCGTTGATTTTATTTTAAGCCTCCGGATGTTCTTGATGAAGGAGATTAACCTCGATAAATCGTCTCACGCCATTTTTCATTTCCTAACCTCTCCTATGCTCATTCGGGTCCACACTACATTGGGAGTTCTTTCTCCCTTATCATTTACCTTTTTATTATTATTTTTTTTTGTGAGCTATTTACTTGTTGATACATTGAGGACAATGTCTTATTTAGGTGTGGGGGAGGATTTTGGCATGTTCTTAACAATAATATTTTCTGTGCTTTAAGTCTTCTCAATATCTTTGAATACCTTGTAAGCTAGGGGTACATCTTTGTCTTGAGTTTTAATGCATGAAAGAGGTAAGCATGAATAGTGTTTTTCTTTAAAATTTTCGATAGTGTCGAATTTATTTGTTGATTGAAAAGTGCACAAGACTTGATGCAAAATAGACACTCTAGTGAGCTTTTGAGCCTAAGAGCAACTTATTACAATTTTGCTCCTTTTATTTTTGTTGAGTGTATCAAACTTAGTGTGTTTATTCTAGAACTTGCTTATGAATATATGTTGAGACCACATTTTTGAATTGATGCTTAAGTGTGATAAGGGCAATTAGGTTCAACCAATTCTTAGACTCTAAAAGACCCACCTTTTATTTTCCCCTAGTTAGCCCCTTTGAGCCTATTTTTCCCTTTCATTTGTTTCTAACACATTGTTTAACCAAAAGCCTTCTTGTTTGTTATCCATGTTTTCTTTCTACCCTATCAAGACAAGAGTGAAGAAATTGCATGATGAAAAGCAATCGAAAAAAAAAATGAAAAAAAGAAAAAAAAAAGAAAAAAAAAACGAAAAAAAAAAGAAAAAAAAAAGAGAAGAAAAAAAAAAAAAGAAAAAAAAAATTTTTTTTGAGAAATTTATTCCCTTGATTGGATGATTGGAGAATTATTTACAAAAGCAATTGAATTATCAAATTGTTTCTCCAAGTGTTTTAAGTGCTTAAATGTGGGAATAAATTTCATTAGAAGTATGTTTGTTTATTTTGTTTGTGAGGCATCTAAATCATGCATGTAATTAACTCTTTGTCTTGATCGTTAAACCCTTCATTTTTTGCTTCTACCATACCCTTACCTAAGCCCCATTTCAACCCTTGTGAAGTCCCTTTGATTTTTGCATCATATTCATATGCAGTGGTGGAGATTTAAATCATTTGCAAGCCTATGGTAATGACATGCTATGCTTTGATTTTGAGAGTAAAACACGCACCCTAAACACTTTGAGAGCATTGAGCGAAACCATGCGAGGGTGTTAAGTCTTGCTGCATTTGATTTTGATGAATTGATGAGATGCTTATGTTTTTTGTTACAAATTCTATCCTATGAATGCTTATTCTCTAGATTGTCACTATGATTTGACTCATTGATGTGTGTTTAGTTTTATTGGTATTCTTGGATATTGAATGGGTTGAAAGGAAGATTGGTACGTCGATTTAAGATATGCTTGAGGACAAGCATGGTTTAGGTGTGGGGGAATTTGATAGGTCATAAATAGTCATATTATATTTAGTTTAATTCCCTTATATTTTGATTGATCTTGTGCTAATTTATGGAGATTATGTTTGATTTGATTCAGGAGGGGAAACATGGAGATTATGATAAAAAGTGGATAAAAAGAGCTTTATTTGGGCTTTGCAAACGTGGGCCGACCATTGACTTGAAGGAGACTGTTTCCTAGCATTAAGAGAAGAAGAAGCCAAGAAGGATTAGGAAAGCTAGCAAAAGAGGAAGCCAAAGAGGAAAAGGAAAGCAACCGAAGAGAAGCAAAAAGCAAGCATTATAAAAGGCTTGAACGTGAGGAAGCAAGGTGGTTGGCTTTTGGCGTGAGAGGAAGAAAAACGGCTGCAACTATTCTTCAATTAAACAACTTTTGTTTTGTTTGCCACCATGAGTGGCTAAGGTTTTAATTCCGATCCAGGGGTAATCAAATTCCAATTGTAGTTTTGTGAGGCTTTGAACTTAACTAGAATTTCTTCAATCCAAGTAATTTTTATTTCTTGTTCTCATTGTCTATGAATTATTTATATTGATTGAGTTGACGCCTTAATTCAATATTTATTTTTCTATCGCTAGTCATGAGTTTGTGATCCGTAATTGTCATGAGCGATTGAATTGAGTAGCAAGGAGTTGGCTCATGTGTGTGTATATTGGTGGCCACAATTACATAGCTTGCATGATAGGCTCTAGGGAAATAAAAATACAAATTGATTGAATTGGAGTAATCTGAATTAATTAATCTTGTTTTAGTCATTCTCACTATTCTTAATGCTATCACTTAATTTGATATGGAACGATGATGCCCAGTTAAATTTGTGATAAGTTTTGATTTAGGCGATTGTTTGAGTCTATTTACATTAGGAGAATAATTACTTTCTGCGGGATTTCGATTAAGTAGACTAAGTTCTTGGATTGAGTAATTTATATTTTTTTGCCTATGATCAAAATTGCAATTGGATGGAATTGATACCCTTGGATTGGATGTTTGGTAAGATTGATTTTCCTTGTTTAATTTTAAAGTCTTGTTTTATTTTATTTTATTTTACTTTATCATATTCTCATTAAAGAAACGAAAACACAAATCCGGATAATTGCACAAACGGCCAACCGTTTGTGGACGTAAAGCTTAGAACTACGATCCGCCATCGGTTTCCGTAACCGGTTGTCCGGATAAAGTCAGCAAGGAGAGAACCCCACAACCGGCTTTCCGGTTTCCCCTCATCCGGCTGTCCGAAAAGCTCCAGAATCGTTGCCACTCGTAATCGGTCTTCCGGTTTCACTCTTCCGGTTGTCCGAATCAAGTCAGAACCGAGAAGAAAGACAAACGGATTTCCGGATTTTCTCCAACCGGTTATCCGGTTCAATTCCAGAAACGCAACAAACAGCAAACGGACTTCCGGCACGCCATGACCGATCAATAAATCCGTGTCACAAGCCTTAACCGGTCTTCCGGTTTCCACATCCGGTCATCCGGATATCTCCCAGAAAATAAGCGGCTTACCGTTTCACAATAAACGGTGATCCGGTTAGAGGCAGAACCTTGCAAATCAGTTTTTCTTGGAAATTAATTTTGTTTTAAACTTTGAGAAATTAAATACATAGTTCTCTAGGGATTCGACCTGGTCTCACCATTTCTACAATTCTATTTAGGTGAATCAGTATTTGTTTTGAGGAGCTTCGACAACTCCGTCACCTAAACGTTTTATTGATAGTTCAAGCTGTGATTGTTTGGCTGCAAGAAATACAGCTTTTCTTTGTTCTTTGCTTTCCAATCAACGAAAAGTTTCATTTGAAGCGGAAAAAAAATTAGCTACTTTATTATTGTTAATGAGTTAAATTTAAAAAAAGTCACAGGACGACTTAAGTAATTTCCTTATTATTTTTTTTTTTTTTTGGGATATAGTGCCTTATGTTGCGGACCGCCCAAGTTGCTAGCCCAATTGTCCACAAATTTCAGGCTATGAGTCCAAGACAAGGCCGAGAGTGTTAGGTTGGCCCGATTCTAGAAAATTCTAGGCAACTCTATTACATTTGAGCTTATACATATCTAGAATTTTCTATACATTTCCAGCATATGTAAATATCTAGATAGCGGTAGAATTCTGTAGAATCTCTAGAGCTTGGCAAGCCTCCCTATAAATAGAGCATGGCATTAGGCATTTGAGCAACAAGTATTGAGCAAGCAACTCTAGCATTCTTGTAATCCCTCTTTCGAGTAATACAATTTCTCTTATTCGGCTCTATTGCTCTCTTCTCTCTAGCTTTAGAAAACCTCTAAGCTTACTAGTTGAGAAGTTCAAGGCTTACTTAGCAACCTTCGGCAAAGAGTTGTCTAAGTGCTGTACAGGTTCGTTGCGCAAAACACTCATCCCATGACACTTAGCTATTGAAAAGTCATGATTTATCAACATTTTCAATTACTAGTTCAAGTTGTGATTGTTCTGCTGAAGAAATGTAAATTTTACTTGTTAATCAAAAAGTTTCGTTACAGGTAGGAAAAAAAAATTGCTGTGTTATTGTTATTTGTTGATGAGTTCAATAAATATACTCAGCTAAATTGTCGACCTGGAAAAAAAATATTCATATTACATTTTTTATTACATGCCTTCAAGTTATAGCTAAACCCAATTTTCAATTAAAGCCTAATCCAAGACCAAAACTTTTCTAAATGGTTCCTCTTCCAAACCACTTCTTTTCGAACCAATCGATTCACAGGACTAGAAAAAGAAAAAGAAAAAGTTGATTGTGAAAATATAACCGATTGAAATTGAATAATCCAAAATTTTTCAACCGGAGAGCATTACTTAGAGAGAGGAGAGAGAAAGAAAAGGTAAGAAAGAAAATTAAAATAAATTTTATTTCAATATTAAAAAAATATTGATAAATGCATTTAAATTGTTATTATTATATAAAATAAATAGATATAACCACAAAGTCTTGTACAAACTTATCTTACACAAACTGATGTGGCATGATAAAATTGGTTGAATTAAATATCTCTTGGCCCACATGATTTATTTTCATTATTTTGTATTTTCATTCAACCCGTGAATTATCTGGCGTCAGACAAATAAATTGAGTTTCAGTTATCATCACTCAAATAAATATAAGGCAAAGCTGACTAACCTGAAGGGGTAGCCGCGTTTGATTTATGTTGTGTCGTTCGCATCAGGTTTGGATATAATCCAGCCCAATAAAAATTATATGTAAGCCGAATATGGGTCTGCACCCTCCATCCATTTGTGCAATATAGTGTGGAAAAACACTATCTATTTGAATTTGAATCACTCACTTGCAATACAGCACACTTGAGGAGCCATAGCACACCAAATTATAAGGGTATAAATTTTTCACTCTTGAAACAACTTTGAATATAAAATTTTTAATAACAATTTGTTATTCCTAAATTACCCAAAATTGAAGTTACTATGAAGGAAAACCTTATACAATTGAACAAACATGTTAATATTAATTAAACAAACCGATTTATCACATCCATACCATAAACCTTAATTTTGTTTTTCTCAATCTCATCATTTTATACACGCACACACGATTGATTTCCTAACATGGTGAGACATTCATAAAAACCTAACAAAATTGAAGCTTTAGAAACTTTTTTTTCTTTCCATCTCACCTTGTTGACTCCATCAAAGTTATATCTAATATATTTTCCTGATTAATTGGTGAGTATAAATTATGTAGAATTATTTTATTGATATTCTTTTTACTACGATTTTCAAATTTTACACAGGAGCCAAAACGTTTTTTATGATCGCAGATTTATCGAGAAAATAAAAATTTGTTCATTCAATTAATCCTCATGAATCTTCACACGAATTAATGAGATGAGAAAACCCAAAAAACAAACTTCAATTCATTCATATGAACGAGTTACTTATTTCTTGAAATTAAAATAAAAAAGAATTATTCATTTATTCGCATATCAACTTTCACATTCACTTGTACTAAGTTCTTGTTTGTAAATGAAAGAGATTCATAATTTGAGGATAATTTTGATATATTCACAATAATAGGATCACATATTTAGCTGTTTCCGTTTGATGTTTTACACTATCTGATAATTTTAAAAAAAAAATTTGATGTTTTAGCTTCTAGAGTCATGTCTATTATTACCTTATAAACAAGTCAAATGTCTCAATAATTTGACACCTCAATAAGTGAAACAAAGGTTGGGTAGCTGTAATTTAAAAATTACAGTACCAAAGTAATTAGTAAACACTAATTATTATGGCTTAGAAATTAAGTTGATTTAATCTCACACTTGTATGACCAAACCTATCGTGTCTTTATTATTTTTGTCAAATTATTGTTTAATAATTATTTTGTTATACATTATCACCTTTTATTTAATAGCTGCAACTTTTTTTCCTTTTTCTTACTATGCTATAGCATTTCAATATCAAATAGGGCCTAAATGAAAAACAACTTCTAAATTAAATGTGACGTCTCTCTTTTGATTATTTGCGTAAGTTTGCCTAGTGGAGGTGAGATTTAGAAACTTACAAAATTTGTATAACTAGCTAAAAATTACAAATCAAAGGACTCTTTTTGTCCAAAAATTATATGGCTGAAAAGTTACTTATGTCAAAATATAGGGATTAAATTAGCATTTACCCTTTCTAGTAATTGTGAGCACAAATTATGTAGAATTATTTTATTGATATATTTTTTCTATGATTTTCAAATTATACACAGAGCCAAAACGTTTTTCATCATGGCGGATTTATTAAGAAAAAAAAAATTTTCATTCAAATAAACGTCATGAATATTCACATGAATTAATGAGATGAGAAAGAAAAAAAAAATCTTCCATTCATTCGTATGAACATCTTTAACTATTTCCTAAAATTTTTTTGGGGGGGGGGGGGGGGGAAGAAGTCTTCATTTATTCATATATCGAGTTTCACAATCACTTGTACTAGGTTCCTGTGAGTAAATGGCTGTGATTTACTATTTAAGGACAATTTTGATATTTCAATAGACTACAAATACATGCTGTGTTTATTTGACTTTTTACACCATTTGATAAAGAAAAATTTTGATGGTTTGGCTTCTAGAATCATGTCAATTATTGCCATATAAATAGGTCAATTTTCTCCATATTAGACATTTTAAGAAGCGAAACAAATTAGAAACCAGTTTAGCAGTATTATTGTTTTTAAAATAATTGTTGTTACCAGTACTGTAAAAATAATCAGTTGTGAATAAAATCAGTTAAATATGTGATAAATTTTATTTTCAAAAATTACTGCAAATTTTAAAAGTAGTTGTATGTATTTAGTAAATTTTACTATTAAACTGCTATAAGAATATAAATAAAACAATTGGACACAATGTTTAATAAGATTTATTTACGCATTTATAAACATGTATGAAAAAATATTTTTATTGTGTATATATAATAATTGATAACTAAAATAAATATTTTAAATTATTGATTTTATTTTTTTTATTTGGTTATCTTAATATAATTGGTAATAATAATCTCTTTAAAATTAATGATTTTATTTCCTAATTAGTAAGGATAATTTTATATTTTATAATATATTTTTAAGATATATACGGAATTGTATTAAATATAAAACTAATTTCCAAAATCCGATTATGAAAAGATACTGCATCCCTGTTTTTCAAAACTTACTATAGGATTGGGTGATTTTGCTAAAAGTAATTTTAAGAAAAATTGTCAGACACCAAAATTTACATTTAGTTTTTCAAAATTATTTTTGGGAACTTCAAAAAGCAATTCCAAATAGGGTCTAAGGCCTTATTGGATATTAAGGTTGGGCGGTTTTATCTTAAAAATTATAACTATTTAGTATATACCAGTTGCTCTCGTTTAGAAATCAAGTTGATTTAATCTCATACCTATATGACGAATAAACTATAATATATTTATTATTTTTATCAAAATTTTTAATAGTCATATTTACTAGAAATTATTAATTATTAATTTATAGTTACAAATTTTAATTATAATTAACTATAACTTCAAAGTTACAGTAACTCAATATTAAAATGTTTCATTATTTCCATGAAATACAAATTGAACGACTCTTTTTGTCGCAAAACTGACCGGTGTGCCTCAAGCAAATTATAGAAGTGAAGAGACATATATTTGATTTTAGGTTTAAAACTTAGGGTCCACATACTGAAACTTACCGTAATAATCACGGCGATTTCATTGCAACGGTCACCGACACTGGCCTACTTATTTATTTGAGTTGGCATCGAGCTTGAAAACTGCGGGAAAGCAAACTGACTGACAATGACAGTACGAAGCTTGGCCTTTAGCCAGAACCACATTTCACCGCACATTAAGATATTAGAGCTTTCATTATTGATCACATATTCACATTATCTAACTTCAACTGAAATTACCTTCTAGAAAGTGCTCGTATAATTGTTTATATATAAGCAGTCTCCAAACTTATCAATCATCACTTTTCCAGATTCACCAAAAAATGAGCTGGCTGTGGGCAGGTAGTATCGGCTCTGCTAAGGTAAAAATCGACCCTCTAATTGAGTCTCTTCACTTGAAAAGCTTATACATACACGTAACATGCTGATATTTAAAATAATGTTTGTTTAATTTTCGCTGCACAGAACAAATTGGAAGAAGATGCGCTTCCTCAAGACTTCGAGAACGTGGGACTTGTAGTAGGCGTGACAGGAATTGTAGGCAACAGCCTAGCTGAGATTTTGCCACGACCAGATACCCCCGGTGGCCCATGGAAGATCTACGGGGTGGCGCGACGTCCCAGGCCTAAGTGGAACGCCAAATACCCTATTGATTACATCCAATGCGACGTTTCCGACCCGGACGATACGCGAGCCAAGCTCTCAAAACTCACGGACGTCACCCACGTCTTCTATGTGACGTGGGCCAGCCGTTCCACTGAACCCGAGAATTGCCAGATCAACGGCGCCATGTTGCGTAACGTGCTCCGTTCTGTAATCCCGAATGCGCCTAATCTCTGCCACATCTGTCTCCAAACGGGAGGCAAACATTACGTCGGTCCGTTCGAGTGTATTGGCAAGATACCGTCTCACGAACCGCCTTTTACTGAGGATTTGCCAAGGCTAAACGTGCCACTTTTTTACTATAATCAGGAAGATATATTGTTTGAAGAAGTTGACAAAAGGCAGGGCTTGACTTGGTCCATACACCGACCTTCCGCAATATTTGGGTTTTCACCTTATAGTTTGATGAATATTATAGCCACTCTGTGCGTGTACGCAGCTATTTGTAAACACGAAGGTGCTTCTCTTGTATTTCATGGGACTAGACATACTTGGGAAGGTTTCCAAGAATTTTCAGACGCAGAGTTGGTTGCGGAGCAAGAAATTTGGGCAGCAGTGGATCCTAATGCAAGAAACGAAGCTTTCAATTGCACCAATGGAGATGTTTTTAAGTGGAAGCATTTATGGAAAGTGTTGGCTGAGCAGTTTGAGATTGAGAATTATGGGTTTGGAGATGATATGGGTAGTGAGAGGGTGAGATTGGAGGATATTATGAAAGGTAAAGAAAGTGTGTGGGAGGAGATTGTGAGAGAGAATCAGCTGCAGCCAACAAAATTGAATGAGGTTGCTGTTTGGTCATATGCAGATGTGGTGATGAATATTGGTGCGGGTAATTTTGTTAGCATGAACAAGAGTAAGGAGCGCGGGTTCTTGGGTTTCAGGAATTCTAAGAATTCGTTTATCACATGGATTGATAGGTTGAAAAGTCAGAGGATTGTGCCTTAAGTAATTTTTTTTTTTCACTTTTTGATTTGGTGCCTCTAGGAATTGAAAAGCCACTAATAATTAATAGTTCAATCCTTGATTGTTTTGGCTGGAAGAAGTAAACCTTTGTTTGCTCTTTGTTTTGTTAATTAAAGAATTTTATTTCAGGTAAAAAAAAAGTAATAAAAACTGCCGCCTTTGTTATTGCTAAAGAGTTAATAAATAAATACAGGACTGAATTTTCTACGTCAAAAAAACCACCATTGTACATTTCTAATTACATGCCTTCAAGTTATAACGGCCCAATGGTCAATTATGCCTAATCCTAGCAGTCCAAAGCTTATTTCAATGGTTCGTGCGTCGAAAGCACTCTTCTTTCAAACCAACAGATTCGCTAGACCAGAAAAAGAAAAGGTTGATTGTGAAAATACCTAATCGGTTAAAAATGAATTCTTTCGAAATTTTTTTAACCGGGCAGCATTTATTAGAAAGGGGAGAGAGCAAGAAAAGCGTAAGAAAAGAAAATTAAACAAAGTTTATTGACATTTATATCATTTTGCATTAATTATTCGTTATAATTAAAGGATAAAATTATAGTTGTATTTGGTCAAAGTGGTCAGCACTTACATTTAATAGAAAATCTAAAAGACCAAGCCTATTCATTCTTGGGGAAGAATAAACTATTTATGTCGATTCTAAAACTTTGATAGTAGATCTGTAGTAAACTAAAAATTGTTACGGGAAATTCTTGTACCACAACATAGCTCGAAAGAGCAAGCTTGAAGTGGTACTAAATTTGCTATGAAATGAGTTCAACGACTGCATGCAAACGATCAATTGTAAGAAAAGTTTAGTTGAGGAGCGAGCAAAGATACGCTGATCAATACAATATTTGAAATGTATTAACAAGTGTTTTTAAATTTGTATTTTTTTTATTATAATTAAAAAAAATATAGTGCAAACCTGCCTAAAAGCCGGTGGCAGCCGGGTTTGATTTATGCTACATAGGCCGCATTCCGTTCAGATATAGTCCAGCCCAATAGAAACGATGCGTAAGCCCAACACTGGTCTTCATCGATTTACGCCATGCAGTTAAAAACATATCAAATGGAAACATCTACTGAATTTGAATCAGTCACTGTAATTAAAGTTACCATAAAGGGCAATCTTGTAGAACTGAAAACAAAAATATTAATATTAAGTATGCATTACTGGTAGAAGAAAAATGGCATTCGTTGGAGAAATTTTATAGTACATTAGAAATATCATATTAGTCATATAATAAACAAATGATATTATAACATATGTGTATTTATTTAGAAAGATTATTATGAAAATGTTAGTTACATTAAATTCAATTACACATATTATGCATGCATCAATTAATTGTATTGTCTCTACTATTATAAAATTTCTCCATTCGTTGATATTAGATTTAATATTAAATACAAAAATATACACTTTTAACATACCATAATCAACAGTTATTGATATATATATTTTTTATTACATGAGATTTTACCCTCTCTAATATTCGATCAAAAAAGAAAAGATTGTTTTCATTTAAATCGAAAAAAAAAAAAAATAAACCACACAATACTTTGTAATAATTAGAACTCATAACCTCATACACAATACTTTGTAGTAGTTAGAACTCATAACCTCGTAAGGTCATGAATTCAAACTACTAGGCTTTGGCCTAGTGGCTCAACAATTATTGATATTATTAGATCATAAACCTTCACTCATACTAAGATTTTATATTTTATTTCATTTTAAATTTATTATTTCATTTATTCTTAACGATGTCGTTTTGGACTTAAAATTTGGGTAAATTTTTAACTCTTCATCTTCTCTCTCTTCACAAAATCGTTTCCCTCGCTTTCTCGATATATGTGATTTACCAAATCACACTCACTCTTTCTCAATTTTTGTTGTTTTCGATTTCATCAAAGTCTAACCCTAAATGCTCGCCTTCTCAAGCACAACAACTTCAAAAGGATTTATCCTTTTGTTGGAGATCTTATAGAGTCGTGTTCTTAGCATCATCAAAGTCAGCCGCATCGAGCCGTCATGGTCGGTGTGACAAGCTAAAATGTCACATTGACTTGAGCAAAAGAATAGTTACTGGAGAGGATATTCAAGCCTGTAAAGACCAATTTACAACAATTATTGCTAATTGTACAACAATTAGCAAGCTCGTTCACTCTATCATGCGACCCGTGGCTGAGACTTTTGGCATCGAATTAGAGGCATTGATTTTGATTTGGTTGTCGACATATTTTTGTTTTTAGATTTATTTTTTTTATATTTTATAATGTTTAATTAGCTATAAATTTGAATTTCTAGAGTAATTTACGTGTACTGGCGAATTAAATGTTGGTTTTATAATGCTTTGGTTTTTCTTTTAGGCTAGGAATGTCTAATATTTTCTACCAAATTCGTAGCTCCGTTGGTGAAATCCACTTTCTCTTAAGTGTTATGAGTTTGTGTTTCGCATGCAGGCTTAGTGCTTGACGAATTGCCTCATTCGGGTTTACTTTTTATGATTCAGAAAAATTGTTGTCTTTTTTTTTTTTTTCCTAACTAAACTTGGTTGTTATTAATTAATAAAAGTAGAGAGATTCAGTTGTTTTTCTTGGTTCTTTATGCAGATGGTGCTTTTGCTTTTCTTCTATGTTCTGTTCTTTTTTTTCTTTTTTTGTTTCCCAAGATATTTATAATTGTCAATCCAAGATTTATTTATTCATTAGTTTTCACTGAAAGCATAGATACTCTTCCACTCACCAAAAATTATTTTATGCCGGTAGTTTTTCAATTGTAATGCTAGCTAGGTCCTACCAACGCTATGTTTCCTAACCTTTGTTCAAATTCATGTTAATAGCTTCTTCTTCTTCTTCTATTCGAATATTTATTATAATATGTTTCTAGTTTATTGATTCCATTTTAAGCTCGTGTCTCGTTTAAGTTCTATAGCTTCTAATTGTTTTAGCGACATCATTCATTGTTTGAGCGACAACTTGAATGGCGCCAAAGATGATACACAAAAGAAAAGAAACAGAAGTTTATTACTTATATATGCTTGCACATTTATATACTCAACATTAGTGAATCTTTGTCATATATTTGCACATTTATAAACTTAGCACACAACACTAGTAGAAAAATGGCCTTCTGCCTTCTCTGATACTATTTCAGTATCAGTAACGATTTTTACTGATACTGAGTTTAGTGTCACTGATCACGGTGCAAGAAATTTTCGTATACATATTTGTTGTGTCAGTGAATCTTTGTCACCATAGTATCAAAAGAATGTTGATGCTCGAACATCATATCAATAACGAGACTATGGTGTCAAACAAATATTGGTACAAGAGCATAACAAATATAATGATACTATGGTATCAATGTTTATTTGAGAAAAATTTAAAAAAAATAGAAATCAACATAATAGAGATTGAAAATTTGCATTTGGCATCTGAATTGAAATATACTTTCAACAATATGAAAAGTATTACATTGCATTGGACTATTTAAAAATTATTACATTGTTGAAAACTTATTACATTGCTTACCAACTACAAGTAATTTATAAACTGATGTATGGTAGCAGCACCATCATCCAACACACGGTTATTGCTTCTGCAGATTCTTAATTTCGATAATTGAAATGAAGCCTTCTATTATTGCTACCAAGTTCCAGTTTGACATTTGCTCTGATTATTTAGTTTTGACCAATGTACGTGCTTTAGTTTATTGTAAGTCATCCTGCATTCAAGATATGTAAAAAAAAAAAAAACTATATATTATTTTTATACTTAGCAATCAGTAACAATTTATTTTGTTAACTTATAATAATAATAACAATAATAGTAATAATAATTAGAAAATATAAATAAAACTAGAATTTACCTAGAGTATCCCCTACAAAATTACAACTTCACCATCAAAGAACTCAATGCCAACCAAGAACACTGATCATTGTTTGCATCACCACAGTCCACACACATGATGTAACTGTATTGAATGGAAAGTGCTTTGTAGGATCATCCAATTCCAAAGATAGAAGGAATGAAGCAATTAGAAATAAAACATGGATGATTCAATTCTTTAGACAGGGCTTTATCAACATATCAAGAAAGAAAGATGCTGTATGTGCTAAACCAAGTTTCTATGAGCTACTCAGTTAAACATGTTGCAGGCATATATTAAACTAACTTATATATGCAATATATTGTAAGGACAAACATATGGCATGCTCCACAATGTCTAGGAGTATATATTAAACAATACATTGAAAATGGGAAAATCTCATTATTAAAATCAAGAAGATTTAAAATATTTCTTTTAGGAATCCAAAATATTTGTTAAAAATTTCACATGTACGGTTTGCATTAGTTGGAATGGCTGTTTTGAACACATTTCCAGAAAGTATGATTAGCCTAACTCATAATTGGTATTATCACCTGTGTTTTTTTCCACTCAATGCCTCAAATGCAAATAGGTCAAACAATAGCAAGTAGAGATGCTTGGTCCATAGGGTTTTTGCGATCAGATTCTAAATTAATGGTTTTAGCTTGATATTTTCAAGTGAATTGAGTGGAGGTAGACTGAGCCTCATAACTAATTGGTCCAAGAGATATACTAGAAATCCTAATTAAAGGATAAGATGAAAAAAAATATGAAATACTCTAGCAAGTTAGGGTTGAATATAAGAGCACCAGCATTCTTTTTAGTAATAGGCGATATGAAAATAATTACACACACTTTATTTTCTTTTTTCAAATCTGTGTGTAACATTCTGGTCATTGAAAGGAGAAAGTTCATCAGAATATGTAAACTAATCAATGCCACATTTGAATGAATCAAGCATATATACATGAAGCTGAACTACATTAACAGGGGTCAATCACCAATCAAGCTAAATCAAAGCTCCAAACTTCATACCGTTATACACAAAACACAAAATATGCCTCGACGGGTAGAAAAACAGTTGTGATCTAGCATATTATCTACAAAACAGTGATTTGCCAATAAATCTACAACACTTCTGCAGAAGCAATCCTTCCTTTAATAACCAAAGGAGATAAGTATTTTTTCTTCTTGAATGACAGTATAGGAAAAGGGGGAAAATCAAGGAAATAAATTCAACATATGAAAGAATTTTTACCTTCTATTCGAAACCAATAAGATCAGAAGCCAATATTTTAGCACGTTCATCAGCAACGTTACATTCTAGCCAAGTATTACATATTCATTTCTGAAAAACTCAAGTTCCACCTGCAAGCATCAAACAATCAGAATTGTAATAAAATTGCCAGGGAAAAAGAAAAGAAAATTGCAAGGTGCAGGAAAGGAGACAATGTACTTAAAAAGCTTAAGAATAATGCATCGGGAGAAAAGAAAATCAAATAGCCAATACTGTCAATAGCTTTTGTCTTTCTTGACAAAGGGAAAAAAAAAAGTCAATTGTGATCCCAATTTGAACACTGTCCAAATCATATCAACATTGCTAAAATAGCATAAAAAAGAAAGTAATATCAAATATGATTTCCTCAAAACTTTAGTTGTTTCAGAGCCACCCAATTGCACAGAGGAAATCACGAAAGTTAAATCATGCTCAAGTGCTTTCACCAGCATATCAAAGTTATTCTAATAATTATATTTTTCTTACTCCTTACAACACTACAGTTCCAGTCTATATATACACTTGAATCTTGCCACCTATCAAAAATAAAAGAGAATTATTGTTAACATCCTCAAGATGGCTAAATCAAAAATGGTAAATGAACATGTATATTCTATGATATGATTTTCATTCAGTTATTAGCTAGAAAATTAGGCAGAACAATTAATATAACAATAATCCTACTCGTGTATAATCTGAAACCTATTATGTGGGCGCAATAATTATAGTGACCATTAAATCAACAACCAAGATCCAAGATGCAATTTTTTAAAGTTACAGCAACTAAAATTTTATTACATTTCACTTTAATATATATGTCAAAATTGGAAGAATTAAAATTAGGTAGGCGGCTTTACCTATTTATAATATTCTTATTCTTGAGCCTCTCAATCCTCTGTTTCAACTGCTTGATCTTGACTACAAGATGAGTCATCGAGTACAGCAACTAATAGAACACCAAAGCCGATGCAATCAATACCGACTTGCGTTGACTCTTCATGATGGACATCTGATGACACAAGTGCTCCGTCGGCGTGAACGAGTCGCCCTCTCAAGGAGGGCACATCTCATACTTCCAGTAGATATCCATGAGTAGAAACAGACAAAACAACACCACCAACAAGAACAAGTTTAGGAGATTACGCGTCATAGCAACTAGCCCGCGTCGAAGGCTGTCGAGTTGCAGAAGCGTTAGCGGCAGCACTGTGATGGCCTCTGCAACCGCGGCATATCCGAGCACAACCTATTCGAGACCCATTGAGTGATTCGATTTGCTGAACAAACCCTAGATCTATTGCTGTTTCAGATTCAACTTAAGATTTGCTGAGAATGTGAGTTTCGATTTAGGGTTTGTTGGGAATGTGGGTTTCGATTTACTTTTAGTTTCTTCAAACAATATTTCATTTGCTCTTGTTTTGTCTCATTGATGTTAGTTTTGCAGTTTCTGTGGAAAGAGAGTGAGGGAATCGATTTTAGCAAGTGACATTTTAGCAAGTGCTCAATTTATAGCGATGACATTTTAGCAAAAAGAACGACACCGTTTAGATTTAGGAAAATTGAAAAAATAAAAATAAAATTAAGATTACCTCTCTAATTAGTGTCAATATTTGGTTATGATGTCAATATTTGGTTATGATACTATAGTGTCAATGAAAATTGACATTTATACGTAAAAGACAGAAAAAATTGCTTAAGTCATCAAATATTGATTTCTTTTATTTAGTATCAGAAACTTAGTATTAGTGTTTGTCATTTTTCTAATAGTGCAAGGCAGTTTTTCATGTAGTGAATTAAATACATAATTTTATACGATGCACATGCATGATATAGCACGAGTAAAACTTACACTCATTGATAGGTTTCCCATTTCACAAATTACTAACATAAACTCACCCTTATTTTAGGAACATTCACGCATCGTTACCGTTTAGTAGGACTATACATATTGCATATCATATAATGAGCATAAGCCATCTGTTGGCGATCTTATGATACATATCACGTATACCAATCCCAAAGGAAAGGCTACATATATCAAAATGCTCCAATAAGCATATATAAATGCCTAATATACAAGTAATAACTCATCACAACTTCACTTGTCACTTTCAAAAAATACATATCTCGCACGTGCTATACAGTACTATGTGTAGCACTTTGCACTGCACATGACACTTTGTGGCACATTGGTTTTCGAGAGATGGCCCTTGCATAATCTCAAGAGGTGACCTCTAATGTAAACTTTCATAAAACTTACTATAATAACACATTTTATATATAAATCATAAAGTTGCAAATACAATTAACAAACATAATTATTTGTATATAAAAATTTGTAAGAGCATTGCATGTTCGTGTTTATGCCAAAAGCATATATCAAGCACGTTGTCAAAAACACTTGCCTAAAACTTCCATATTCACATATCAAAATAATCTTTCCAAAATCCACACAAATATATATGTTAATTATGATTCCAATTTAAAGTTTAATTTATTTACCTCTCGGTGATCACAATGATAGGCTTAACCTCAATTGTAATCTAACCGCCATAACCTAAATATAATGGACTAGACGTATAGAGAAGTAGATCTAGAAAGTTTCATATTTTCTTGAGAATGTTTGGTTGATCTAAACATTTTTTCTACCTTACAATATTGCAAAAATGTCAATTTTCTAGAATCATAGAGCATCACTCAAACATTTGTTAAAAATAGAAGATAAGACTTTTTGGATGAAACAAATCCTATATAACCCTCAAGATTACTAGGTTTAGTGGATATAAACAAATTTTCGTAACTCAAAGTGCAAAATTTTGAATAATTTTTGGAGTGAGTGATTGTCATAAAAGTCCATCACATTCTCTTAATGTACGTGGTTTTCATTTAATCAAAACACCGAGATCTAAATCATAGAGGTCAAACACAATAATTCTAAGTTTACACAAGAAACAAAGTACTCAAATGTCATAGATATTCATGCCTTAAGCACCTCCACAATTTCCCAACAATTCTTATACTTCAAAGATAAAAACCAAGAAAAGCTTCGGCCTCCTTCTCAAAGAACCTTTCCTAGCCGACCAAGTGAAGAAGAAGCTACCTATGGTTTCAACTAATGGACTTGGATAAAATGACTAAAATGAGCTTGGCTTAAACAAGGCCCAATAACAAATAAGTCCAAGCACTAACATAATGTTAAAACTAACACTAATATTAATAGTAAAAATAAAAAATAAAAAACAATAGCAACAATAATTACATAATAAAAAATGTAACAATTAAATACAAAAATAAATCAATAATCACAATAATGCAATCAAAATAATCCTAATGATTACTTACTTAATTTTTGGATATTACACGTCAGGTTGTTGTTCTATAATAACAAGGTTTGATTTTACTGTTCTAACTTTGTCTCTTTATCTTTCGATAAATTCTATGAAAAAAAATATTGACCATGTTTTGCTAGAACAACAAATTCTTTGGTGAAAACCATCACCTAAATTCTAAGAACATTCATTTTGTATCACCAAGAGTCAATATCATGAATCCATAATGCATAGTTGCTCTCAGAGCCCTATGGTTTGCCCTCCGGATCAATATGTTTTCAGAATCCTTTAAGTTTCTCTCAGACACCCTTTGATAATGGAATGCCGAAAAATAAAATATTATGTGTGATCTGGGGATCATAATCACTTATATAGAAAATTTTCCATGTTATCATTATGTTTTTCTATTTCAACCCATTAAAAAAATAGAAATTACCTTTAGATCTCTACATATTAAAGACCCACATCTTATTAGATACATTAAAGCCCAAATTACTAAAAATTTTAGTAGATCCTTTTTAATTAAGCTTAACCTCATATGATAGGCTGTAACACATACATAAAAGCCCAACATTAGATTAAGGATCCAACATGTTTTGCAATTTTGAATTTGTAATAAGCAACCGAATTCTCATTGGTTAATCTTTTTTTTAAACCTCGCATCCTGATTTGTAGGGATTCATTAAATGAACAATCGTATCAAGCATATGTTTAAATATATTTCCAGAACATTCATTTTGATGGGAAATTTATGAAAATAACCACAATATTTTAGCATTTTTCAAAATTCACCCCTCTAACATTTTCTTATCGTAACTAGCCAAATACTAAATTTTTGGACCAAAAAGTCCTCTCTACTTTCAACAAATTTTCAAGGAAATGCCATTCTTAAAATTCTAGCAAAACTCAACACTCATCACTCTCAACCCTCAACACTCAACAAATCAACAAACCTCATCAATTTCAACAAATCACCAAATCCCATCAAGCAAATATTGCATCACTGAAGATAAAATCATTAGTTGGAAAGCTTTTTAAAGTTAGTGTATGTTTTTACACTATATGAACTTTTAATGTATTAAGGCTAGGGTTTAGGTTCAAAACTGAATGCGTTTTGTTGTAAATGTTGTTTTTCATTCTTAAAGCAATGTGATAAAGTACTTAGCTTGAGTTGAGAAATTTAAAAAAAAAAAAATTGTTAAAAACAATAGAAATTCGAGGTAAAAAACAGAACCTAAATTATGTGCAACAATGAGAAAAAAACATATCGGATACTTTTTGGAGGTCATAACTTAAGCTATTTGTGTCTATTTTGGGCCTATAATATATCGTTTGAAAGCTTGTGATGAGACAAATAAAAACATTAGAGTGACTGGTACTTATAGCACTAAAAGCGAACATTGAAACTATCTTTATGCCTATTGCACCAATATTTGGTGACATTAAAACTTTCTTATAGTGTGACATGTGCACATCACTCTAATCTGCTTTGATTAATCTTGTCATAAGCTTTGAAGCAGTTTATTATATGCCAAAAACGGACACATGTAGCTTAAGTTATTACCTCCTACATGTTTTTTTTTTGTCTCACATAAAGTTGCCTGTCGTACATAATCACAGAATATGCGACGGCCATGTAAAATGGGCCGCATACTCACCGTTTCATGTTTTGTAATGCTTAATCATATTGTTTTTTTGCCTTTTTTAATATTTTTTAGGCTTAATGGATTTGGTTGTAGTTCAATTATGATACGATGGTTGGTGGAAGACATTGGCTGATAGACATTTAAAGTACGTGGATGGCAATAATACAACGTTTTTGGCTTGAAATGATTGTACGTTTGATCAGTTTCTAGTAAGAGTGTATGAGGTTTTGCAGATAAATCATAATGAATACAATATCACAATAAAGACAACTTTGAGGTTTAGTAACACAATCTATTGTACATGTTAACTATCTTCGACATATTTAATACCAACTTTGGACATAATATTTAATGATTCGAATGAGCAAAATATTCCTTGGTAGTGAGAAGGTTGACAATATGCATTCATGGGTGTTTAATGGTCTTAGGTGAGTAAGGAGCCAAGTAAGGAGCTGTTGTTACGAGTCCAATGATTTATAATGAAAGATAAGTTGACTCAATGTTAATTATCTTTTAACTCGATGCACTTTCATCAAGAGAGCCATTTTGAAAGTATTTAGCAATGCTGCCTGGCATGTGCTTTTATCATGTCAAAGAATGATCAATCTTGTCCATTCGTCGAATGACATAATCATAACGAAACTTTGTCCTGAACAATTATCAGGACATAAAAATATATGGAGATAGTGTTAAAATCATTTATTAATTTATATTTGAACAATGGAAATGATCATTAGTGAGAATGTAACTTCCGAATCCTGTGCATCATCAGAATCATGTGAGTAGTCTTCACGGCCAGCAAATGCATGTACTTTATTTTTCAAACTCATAGCAATTGCAACAACATAAGTTACTAAACACCAAAATACTTTTTCAATCAGTACCTTATTTTATTCGCATGGTAAAAGCAACTTATTTTATCAACCATAATAATCCCATATAGGCTCATAATACAATGCACTTTGTTGAATTAATGGCAACCTTTACCATTATTGATTTTTCCTTATGATAAAGGGTGGCATAACCTCTTGTTAGAGTGTGATTCTGTGCTAGTTGTTCATTTCTTTTTAAAGGGTTTATGGATTAGACTTAGGCTCAGTTTAGTATTGAGGTATTGTAAATTTTAAGGTATAAATACTTTGAAAAAAGAGATTATTACTATAAAATAAAAATTAATAGTGCATAATAACTATAACCTTCAAATAATAATTTAATAAAAATAATAAAGATATTATAGGTTTTTCATCATTAATTTAGAGTCAAATCAACTTAAATTTCAAGGCACAACAATTAATGTTTATCAAATACTTTAATACTATAATTTTTAAACAAAATCACCTAATTTAAATACAAGATAGAGAGTTGGCGTCTTCGTAATAGATAGATGCATTTTCGATATTCTCATAACAATGGGGCCACTGATTGTCTTGTCCATATATAGATCTTTTAAGTAGAGGTGGGCATTTGGATCGGGTTGACCCGAACCAAACTGAATTTCAGGTTTGGTTCGATTTGGATTGAAGTTTATAACCCGTTTGGGATAACCCGAACCGAATAGTCAACTCAATCGGGTTAACTAAGAAAATTAAAAAAAAACAAATAACTTAAAATCATATTCGTAATCTTAACACATCACAACTCCCAATTCCCAAGCATACACTTCTCAACCGCCACACTCCTCCACTTCTTTTTCTTTTTTCTCTTTCTTCTCTTTCTCCTCCGTTTCTTCCACCGCTAACAAATATTATCTTCTTCTTTTCTTTTCTTTTCTTTTTCTTTGTCTTCATTTCTTTTTCTCCTTTTCTTCATTTTCTTCCTTCTGTCACTGCCGAACAACTTCTTTTTCTTTAAGTCTTCTTCTTTTTCTTCTTCAAGTCTTCCTCTATACTTTTTCTTCTTCTTCTTTCCTTCCTGTTGTGCAAATTTTATTATACTTACAAGCACACAAATCTGTTGTAGAATAAATTTTGTGGTGATGAGTGTCGATCCCACGAGGAGGTAGATTTAATTATGCGTAGGATTAATTTTCTAGTGTATATGTGAATGGGTTGGAAGTGAAAGATATAAAATAAAACGATGGGAATAAATTAAAGATGAAAAAAATGCAAATGAAATGCTTGATTTTCTAGATTCATACTCAACATTCACCATGGACTTCATATTTCCTTTTTAGTTCCAATTAATCCATAAGTGGGTATTTCCATTCCTCATAATTCTCACTCTAATAAATATAGTTTCAAGTGCTCAGTATGCCAGATGTAATGATCTTCCACTATGTGTGGTGTTAAGAACACGCTGTGCCAGATGATAATGATCCTTCTGTCGACAACATGGTAGGACCATCCACTAAATAGCTTAGATACACTCTCTGTCGACACGGAGTCAAGACGACCCACAAAATACTAGAAGGGAATTTTCTCTCTAATTAATATAGCGTTAAGTGCTCATTGTATTAGATAGTAACGATCCTTCATTAGAGAGTCGGTATACCGTGCAAAATCTAGACATGATACATTGTTTGTTGACAATGAGTCAAAACATCCATATGAATATGAGAGAAAAAGAAAATAAACTTACGTAATTAAGTCCATGGATCATGGTGAGGCTTCACCTTAAACCCAAGCTTGAAACTAAACTAACTACTCATAAGTAAACTAGGAGTAAAATGATAATTTTATTAAAATACGTAGAAAATACAAGATAGAGAGAGAATTACAGAAAATGAAGTTAAAAAATAGATTTAGAAGTGTTAAATTAGGGGGGGAGCCCTCTTTTTATAGGTACAATAGGTAAATCATGGCTGTTGGATGAAAACAATTTGGATGCTCAGGATTGTGCCACGTGGCAAACTTTGATTGGTTGGAACACATCGTCAGTCCAGACCATATCAACATTTCGGTCCAATAAGATATTACCATGTCATCGATCAACACCACATCAGTATTTTGGTCTAATATCATCCTGTCACATCACCGGTCAATGCCACATAATCGATTAATGCCACATCATCATACTGTATATGTGAATAGTATAGTACTTATGAATAGTATTGCATATGTGAACAATACCAAATACTCTTTTATGCTTCTCTTAAGGTTTTCGATCGTTCCGAGTTAAAAAATGCCATTCGTTTCATTGTCTGACTTTTCTTTAGTGATGAAATGGCCAAAATATACATAAATACTTAAATTATAATAAGACACACATAATGAAAGCTTAAAGGATTTAAACACGTAAAAGTGAAAATATAGTGAGACTTGGAGCATGAAATGACAATTTTACCCTGTATAAATATGCATTCTTTGATATTAACACTTCTGCTGTTGCCAAACATCTTCTTCTTTTTTTCTTCCTCCACCACCAAATGTTTCTTCTTCTTTTTCTGATCTCTTATTAATTAATCATTTAGTAATTTATTTTTTTAATTGTTAGTTGATTTCTTAATTTTCTTTTTTTAATTGTTGTTTTTTTTTGTTAATTGTTAAAATAGAATTATTTATGTTAATTAGTTAATTTGTGAATAAGATTATGAGAAATTTGATTGATATTTAGTTAATCATGCTCTTTTGGATGGAGATAAAATTAGGATTTTTAATATAAACAAACCTGAATTTATAACACAAACCAAACCGAACCGGACCAAATTTAATTCAGTTCGGTTTGGTTCGGATTTATAGTTTCAACCCGACTGGGTTGAGTTTTCCAAACCGAATGGGTTGAGTTTTCCAAACCGAATGGGTTGAAACTCAAACTAAAACCTGAACAACCTGAATCGAAATTCGATATGCCCCCCTTACTTTTAAGTGATTGGCTCTCATGGCGTAAGAATTAAAATGACATGAGGTTTTAAATGAGTGAAGAAGATTCCATGAATGAGTATTGAATTAATTATGTGATTAAAACTTAAAACATTAAAAATAATAAGTCAGAGTGATATTTCATTCCTATAAAACACCACCATTAATAGGATCTTGAGACCTTTTTTTCTAATTTTTTCAGTAGATTGTCAATTTTTCCCAATTGAAATTAATTAGTTATTTCCTTAAAGTTTTCATAATAGCCAAAAATCTCTCTGACACAAAAAATTTAAAGCAAAAGAGAGATAAACGAATCACTTGTTTGATAATTTAATAAGAAAATATAAAATATATATTTATTACAAGAAAAAATAAGAAAAAAGTTTAAAAAGTGTCATCATCAAAATGAATTAGGATCCTCTTATATTCTAATTTTTCGTAATGCTTAGAGGAGATTTTGACATATGATAATTAAATAGTTCTATTGACAAGATTAAATCTACTTGTAATATTTCTTATTAAACATAAAAACTTATTGTTTTGAACTTTTGGGCCTAAAACTAAATAATGCAAAACAGCTGTTTTGTTTTTGCTAATCTTCATATCGCTTTATTAATTTTAAATCCACTCCCCTGCATGGCCAAATCTAAAAGATAATGGCAATTAGGGATGACAATAAAATCCGGATCTGGCCCGCATCCGCAAGGATATGAAAGATCCGATTACAAAGATTCGGATCCTACAACTTGCTTCACCAACCATTGCCACGTGGCACAATCGTGGCCATTGAATCATGAATGGTTGATATTTAGTCAAAATTACTAGTTATCCAATGCACTCATATCTATTGTAAGCTCATTTTATCATCTAGTTAATGTTCGGTCAATAGAAAAAGTCAACCTTTTGCACAAGCCCAATTTTAAGCCAGTCTTAACTCATCTTAAGGTTTTTGAACCTCCGAAATCTAAATTTGACATCCGTTTATCTGGTTGGAGGCTCGAATTACGTGAAATTAATATTTTACCTAATAAACACATAAAAATACCCAAAATAAAATATAGTTAAGACATAATTAATGATCCCTAATATATTGCATAAACACAAATATAAATTATAATATAAACAAAAAATAATATTTTTATCGCTTGATAATCAAATAATTTTTTATACTAATCAATTCTTTTTCTTGTACTAGTGGTATTCCTCTTTGAATAAGTCAAGTTACAAAGGGGAAATTACTTATTCCTCAAATAGGAATCCTACTAAAGAGAAAAATATCCTAGGAAATTGTAATTGAAAAATAAGACATATTCCCTAACAATCACCACCTTGGCAAGTTTTTCAATTAGGTGATAAAACATGATCCATCGTATATTCACATAACCATGTCATCTTCACTTTCTTTACTCCACCAAAACTACACTCATATAGGGCTTATGAGAATCACTCCATCATGGGTAAAATCTTGTCCTCTATCTAGTAGCCATAATTCTCTACATCGAGAATCATTATACTCTACTTTATCTAGAGTATATTTATTCAGAACATGTCCATCACCTTGTTGAAAATACCTACTCTTATGTTTGGCTTCCTTGAAGGTCTTCAGCCATCGAAAAAAAAAAAAAATCCACCACACACCTTGCATAAAATGCCAAACCATGCCTTGTGTGTAAATCTTGTGAATCCAATAGCAGTAAACATCCTCTTCCATGGCACTAGTGGCTTGCCATGAGGATATCTTCATCATCTATTACAGTGGACCATCGTCTCCCACAATAATGAGAGACTTTCGCTAGCGATACTACCAATATCTTCAACTACTGACTTAGAGTTACTTTTTGACAATCCCTTGCTCTAATTGTCCAAGTAGAGTCCTTCTTGGAGTTATTTTTCTTCCAATTATCAATTGTTAATACTGAATCATTAGAAGCTTCATTACTTCCACCACTCAGTCTTCTTTCTTCTGAAAGTAGAGTACTAGTAACGTCTTCAAGATTCATCGTCTCCTTCCCATACATTAAAGTAGGAAGAGATCACAATAGCCTACTTGCCTTGTCTTTGTCTTCAAATTTAACTCCAATTGCTTCCAGTTTTGTCACAATGCCATTGAGAACACTATGATGATAAGAAATTTTTGTACCTTCAATCATTCTCAGCATGTGAAACCGCTCCTCGAGCTACAAGCAATTAGAGATGCTCTTTTTTTTAGACAAAATTTTTAGCCTCTCCCAAAGTTCTTTTATCGAAGGAATCTTTCCTACATTAGTAAGAATATTCTTTGCTAGACATAATTATAAAATACTTGCAGCTTTTTCATCTAATTCTTCCCAATCTTCATTGCTCATAACATATTTCCCAGAGTCACTGCTAGAAGTAGGGGATGGTTTGCCCTTTAAAGCCTTGTGTAGCCCAGATTGAATCAATACATCCTTGACTTAAATTTGCTACAAGCCAAAATTTATTCTTCCATTAAACTTTTCAACCTCAATCCTCACAGGATTTGAAAATTTATTTGTTGACATAATTGCTTTGTGGAACAATCTTTAGCTGTGATAACAGTTGTTAGGGAATTTTAATCTTGCCCAAGATCTTGTAAGAAAAAATATCACACAAATAATAAAAATAAAAATAGATGGAGAATAAAAGCAATCACACAACACAAAAGTTTTCGTGGAAAACTCCTATACTGGAGAAAAACCATGGCTGCCAAGAACGGCGAGAGAAAAATCCACTATGCGAAAAATTATTACAACCACTCTAGTGTTTTTTCTCACACCCAAAACCCCAATAACACTTGATCTCTCAATAATCCCATTGTCTTTCTCACACTAGAAATTGTTTACTTGCAGAGAATTGATTGTTGTCTTATATAAATAAGTGAACCCAATCTCCTTATATATAATGATTATTTATTATAGGAGAAGTATTCCTTTTCTTGTACTAGTATTTTTCCTCATTAAATAAGTCAAGTCCCAAAGAGGAAATTACTTATTCCTTAAATAAGAATCCTACTAAAGACGAAAATATCATAGGAAATCCTATTGTGAAAAATAAGACATATTCCCTAACAAAAGTTTTATGGTAATATTGTATATATTGGTTTTACTTGAATATATATGTTGATCTTCGATTGATTTTTTTTAAATATATATATTTGTGCTTAAGGAAAATACAAGCGATAGTGCTTCAGAGTGCATGCTTGGGTGATTGAGACCGAAAACGATATAATGAACTGAAGATTGTATCCTACAAACGAAGAAGAAATTTTGGCGGAGGGGAAAAATAAAATTCAATCCTATAAGCATGATGGTGGGGGTTAGGACGTGGATTGGAGCAATTACCTGATCTATGGTGGTTTATTTATGTAAGAAAATGGAAAAAAGAGATAATGCGGGTTTGTTTGTTAGTTAGTTTTAGAATTTTTATAAGCCCAAAACGTAGAGTTGTTGTGGCGTTAGGTTATTTGTACTTTAAAATTATTTTGAGTACTTTATTTGTTTTTACATGTATGTGCTAATTTTAAAAAATCAGCTTCTACTTTGTACATTCTTAAAATTTAAAAAAATTCTCATTCAAATTTATTTAAGTTAATTAACTTTATTTACTTAAAAGACAATAAAATTATTTAGCACACTCAATTTTAAGAGATCTAATATGTATTTATAATAATAAAATCAAAAAAGTTGTGAATAAATTATTTAACACAATTTTAGTTATTATTTTTTTGTTTATTTAATATAAGATTAATCTTACACCTAAAATAACTCGCGATGAGAACATAATAATAAAATGTATTCTATAAATACTAGCAAAAAAAAAAAAAGAAAGGAAGGAGGAGAAGCAGAAGAGCACCAAGAAGAAGAAGGGTTAAAAGATAAAATAATAATGGCAGTTTCATAGTACTTTATTTTTTTTTAAAATAAAAGTATCATATATACTTTGTAGTCGAAAATTTTCTCAAATATTGATTTACTCATTGCTCGTTTAAGCATTGATTAAGATTTTGGAAATAAATTTTTTTAGAGTTTTAAGGCACGAGACTAATAAATTGAATAATGCGTGTACTATATGAATGCTCAAAATAATTAGGTAATATTAACTTATAACAAATTGTGTTTAATAGTAATTCACATGATAGATAAAAATTTTATTAAAAATAGAGTGTTAAAAATAATTTTTAAAGCGCAAATTGTCCGTCTTGTTTTTGTCTTTAATAAGGAAAATCATGAGCCTCTTCATAAAAATTATTACCATATCAAAATCTCTTACAAATATTAAAAAAGATTACATTAGGAGAAGATCCAAATATGCAAGAGGATTATGACGACAAAAGAAATTACTCTAAAAGTATTATGGAAAAAATATGATTTTTATATGAATTAACGTGTCACTCATTAATAGATACTAAAAATAGCCTCGAGGATGGTACAAACAGGACAACGAGATTTTTCCATCAACGATGTGAGGATGAATTAGCATATTAAACTATTTGTTTAACCCTATCAACATATATGTGCATGTCGCGTTCATTCGTTTGTTTGTTTACACCTGGTAAAGACAGTACATATACTATCGATGTTTTGGCTTCTAGAGTCATGTCAATTATTGCGTTGTAATACAAGTCAAATACGTCAATAATTAGAGTACATTATATACTCCTTTAGCCCACTAAGTTATGATCACCCTTCAAGAAGCAAAACAATCAACTGAGAAAAAACCCCAAAATTAATTATCACGTCTCTCTTTCAATTATATTTCCATAAAGTTTTGCCCCGTAGAGTGAGATTTAGCACTTCCAAAAAAATTATCTATTTGCTTAAAATTACAATTATAAGATTAAAGGACTTTTTTTTTTTTTTTAATCTTATCTCAAAACTGATATTGAAAGCTGAAAAGTGACAGAACTACCGTGCCTTACTTGCTGTCACCACTGAGAGCCATAGAGGCCACTTGTCACCACCTTTGGCCGAATGTCGAGGCTTGGCTTGTGGCCTTGTGCCAAGTCTTGGCGGCAAGAAGGGCGTGCTTGTGGCGAGCACGAAAGCAAGGCAATCTAATGTGTGGGCTAGGGCGCGGTAGCAAGCGTACGCTGTGTGGGAGGCGCGGGGGCGTGCGACAACAACGGATGCAAGTGCGTGCGTGGGTGGCGCGCGCAACGTCTCGCAAGCATGCGGGCACATCGGTGCTCCAGCACTGGGCACTGGACGCACAAGTGCGAGGCGCACGGATGTGAGGTGCATGGGTGTGCAGAGCGCGCGAGCACAGGGCGCATGAGCGTGCAGGGCGCGGGGCGCGGGCTTAGGGCACTACGGCACAAGGCACGTGTGCTGGCCAAGTTTTGGACAGCAAGCGAGGTGGCACGAAACCAAGCTAAGGGCTGTGAAATTGGCCCTAACAACAAGCATGAGTGGGAGGCATGGCCTTAGAACGCGTGGCTAGAAATATTGGGGAATGGATAGTGGTTAGCGACAGTTACGCCTACAGCCTCTTTGTTTCTAGGCTTAGGGTAGCAGTTACCTTGTTCCTTGGGGGAGTGGAGATGTGCTCCCTTGTACATGCTTAGTGGGTGCCTAGTTTTGTGGGAAATGAATTGAGTGTTGGGGAAAATACAGTTTTTAAAATAAAATTTTTTAGGACCGATCTCATAAAATATATATGAATTTGTAATCTAGAAATCATACCTTGAAAATCCAATTTGGATTTTTCCATTGATGATTTAAGCAGGATCACGATCCGTCACCACCACGTTCGTTAGATTACGATCCGCCGCCAAACGATCTTGGGGTTATGGGATTGATCTGCACTTGACGTGTGGGCGCCTTTATCACTACTTAAAAGCAAACTAACACAAGAAAATTTTTCTCTCAAAATTAGAGAGAAAAATCTTTTTCTCTAAAATTGTTGTGTAGAAAACACCTTTTTCTCACATATATTTATATGACTTTTTCCTTTCCTATTTAGGATAGAATAAAGTCCTTTTATATCTCTTTCATAGTGGGAATCCTAAGGCTCCTAGAATTATGAAACTTACATTACTTTCCTTTTTCCATAAGGGGACTACCTTGTAAAATAACATAAGGCCCCTTTATACAAATATATTAAGCCTCCCACTAAAAGATATATTTATGTTTTGACTCAAATTGCTAGTTATCTTGCTATTAATCAGAGTGGTGCAGTCGATTAAATGAGCTTGTGCAAATTTTATTGAACTACTTAGCGAATCTATGTAGAATAGATCAATGGTGACGAGTGTCGATCCCACGAGGAGGTTGATTTTAATTATATGTAGAATTAATTTTCTTTAAATGGGTGGTTGGATTTGTGGTGGAAGAAATTTAGAATATGCTAGAATTTAAATTAGAATGGCGAGAATAAATTGAAGTGGGAACTATTGAAATAAAAGACTTGGGTATCACGGATCCGCATCAACACGCCATGGGCTAAATATTTTATTAATGTAATTAAATGAGGGTGATTCCACACCTCATGAACCACGCCAAATAAATATGGTGCTAAGAACATCGCAGAATAATAATAACCTTGTACTAGTGTCACGGTTTAACTGTATGATTAGACAAGACTATTATTATTTGTCGACAAAAGTCAAAACAACCACAAATATTAGAGGAAAAGAAAATAAATTTACCAAATAAAGCCCATGGAACATGTTGAGCTTCAACCCAAGCTTAAAAGAAAATTAAATACTCGTTTTGAACTAGGGTAAAATGGAAATTTATTAAAATACATAAAATACAAGAAGGAGAAGGAATTACAAAAAGCTCTAGAAATGAATTCAGGATATCAAATTAGGGGAAGCCCCTTTTATTACATCGAGGTGAATCACCATCGGATTAAAAGCAGTTTGACGCGAGGATTGCGCCACGTCATGATCAACGAGTCAATGACCACTATTTAAACAAGAATATTTACACGATTCGCGGTTTACCACTATTTATACGATAGGTTTTTGTCTGATGCAGTCGATTTTGCACGCGATTTTTGCACAAGATGCGGTTTTGCAGACTACTATTTGCGATACACGATATACGTATGAATAGTTCCGTATATGTGAACAGTGACATTTTTCCTTTTATGCTCCTCCTAAGGTTTTCGATCGTCCTGAGTTCAAATGTGACGTCCGTTTTGCTGTCTGATCACTTGTTCGTTGTGAAACCATTGTGATTTCCCTAAAATACATAAAATACCTAATTAAAATGCAACACACATAATTAAATAACAAAATACTAAAATAAATAAAAGTAGTAATGTTAGTGAGACTTGAAGTGTAAAATGACGATTTTCTCCTTTATAAATATACACTTTCTAACACTCAACACTAACCCAGGGATCATTTGGGAACATACAATAGTGGCTACAACAATTAAGCCTGTAATTAAACAAGCCTAATTATTTAATTCCAATTCTACTCCACTATAAGATTGGAACTGACCTTCATAATTGTATGTTCGAATAAAAATTCATCCCAAGCCACATTGATTTCTTTACTGCTCAATCCTTTGTACCACATCGTTAATTAAATCGATATCTCAACTGTCCAATCGATTTAATTACATCTTATTCCTTTATACTTACTGGTTTTCTCTAATGATCATTTTCAACATACTAAATATGTTGACACACTCTGGCCAGAGAATTCTATGATCAAGTGCCGAAAACCCATCAAGAGATGTGTCGTATAAATTCTATATTGTTAATCTATAACTCCAATACTCATAATTGCTCCCACCAAGATACCGGGTAATCTTGACCACAAGGGTGTGTCATGCCCATTGGTAACTCAAATGGAATAACAATTACAATCATGAAATCATAATTAACTCAAGATTAAGATTACAATAAAATCAATGCCTATGAGATTTAATAATTCTGACAGTTATTTCAAGATTAATTAAATCTCATATGTGATCCAGCTCAATGTAGTCAAACTACATCAGCAAATTCATACATGATTAAGACAAATCATTTAATAAATTTACTACAGTCTAAACCTAAATAAAGTGCCCAACTTTATTTATCAACTGCGAACTTAATTTATTTAATCATAAAATAACTTGTATTTATGTCTTCTGTGAATCCATGTGATGATCACATAAATACATATAATATGATTAAACGGACCTTATTCAATATATTTATGCAATTAAAATATCGCAAACATTTTATTAATCAGAAAATAAAATAAATTAATATGCTTTAAAAGAGCATATTATCCCAACAATCTCCCACTAGCTCTTAAAGCATATCTGGCATATTGCACATGCTCTAGGGCTCAAAGTGCAGGTTGCAAAAGCTTTCCACTAATGGCCATTGTAATAAGATCTGCTATTTAGCATCTTATGCCATTTAGGATACTTTCATATAACCTATCTACATTGTTAACTTGTAAATGTTTATTTTATTGATTTTGATGATAACAAACATTTTGATAAATTTGTTGGAGTTTTCATAATATCAAATAATTTCTTAAAAGCAAGAATTTTTCTATGAAGTATTTACAAGTTTTAAGCTGGAAAACTAAAGAAAATGTGCACTGAAATAATCGGTGAATCGTTAATATTAGCAGTTGCAGATAATATCTGAAGACAGTTATTGTCTTAAGCCTTAACCGTTAAAGATTTTCTTGTTTTTAAAAGGCTATCGGAAATAACCGCAACCGTTAACTAATAACGGCTAACCGTTAATTTCAGAAGACTTTGTTAAGCCTTATTTAGTGTTAAAGGTTAAGCTTTTGTTTTAAAGGCTCTTTGAAATAACCGTGAACCGTTAACTAATAACGGCTAACCGTTAATTTCAGAGACATACTTTGTTAAGCCTTTAACCGTTTTAGTATTAAAGGTTAAAATGGTTTATACAAGCTTCGAATTTACCGGCGAACCGTTAACTCGTAAACGGCGAACCGATAATTTCCAGGATGTTATTATTTGCTAATCCTTAACCGTTTAGCAAGAACGGATAGGAGTTTCTGATTGTGCAGGTTTCTAGATTTTAACGGCGAAGGGGTAACGACTAACGGTCAACCGTTTATTTGAAATCCAGCATAACGGTAACTTTGACTAAGCTACAACCGTTAACGGTTAACGGCGATCCGTTTTCTGAAGAATAAGGCTATAACGGCTAGTTTTCGGCTCCAACTATAAATAAGCTCATTTAAATCATTTCAAAGGTTGATCAAGAAATGACAAATCTAGCTCTTATGGCAATTGGGGATGAATTAAATGATGAATTAGATGAGGTAAGTGATCTTCCTACTTATGATGAGTTACATGATGCTTTTAGAGAATTGCATGATGAATTGATGAAAATGGGTAAAAAGAATGTTTGCCTTAAAAAGAAGATGGTAGAGCTTCAAAATGAAAATGATTCATTTAGTGCTAAGATTACATGTCTTGAATTAGAAAATAAGACATTGCATGATAAGATTGAGTTATTTGAAAATTCTAGTACTTCACATGAGCATTTAGAATCACATGTAAATGAATTGAAAAATGAAAATGAATTACTTAAAAAGAAGAGTAATGACCTAAATGAAATTGTGCTAAAATTTACAAATGGTCAAAAGATGTTGGATAACTTGCTTAATTCACAAAAGTGTGTGTTTGATAAAGGAGGACTTGGCTATAAGCCAAATTTGAAACAAAAATATTACAAGAACTACTTTGTGAAGAGCACATATCCTAATAATCAAGTTGTTTGTCATTATTGTAATCAAGATGGCCATATGAAAAATAGATGCATAGTAAAAAGAAATGCATATTATGGTATGAAATGTATTTGGGTTCCAAAAGGAACCATTGCTAACACTCAAGGACCCAAAAAGGTTTGGGTACCTAAAACTTGAGATCTTTTCTACAGGGGTTAAAGAAGAAGAAGAATAAATGGTTCTTGGATAGTGGATGTTCAAGACACATGACTGGAAACTATGCATGGTTTTCAAGTTTTACAAAACTCGAAAACGGTGGAGATGTTTCCTTTGGAGATAATTCAAAAGGGAGGATTCTTGGAATCGGAAATGTCGGTAAAGTTTCATCAACCTTGATTGAAAATGTATGTTTGGTTGAAAATCTGAAACACAACTTGATTAGTATTAGTCAATTGTGTGACAAAGGTTATAAAGTAGTGTTTGATAAGTCAAGATGTACTATTGAAGATGCATGTGATGGAAAGATCTTGTTTATTGGAAATAGATGTGGTAATGTTTATACCATTGACATAGATGTTGCATCCATTCATGACAAATGTTTTCAGCATTATATGATGATAGTTGGTTATGGCATAGAAGACTAGGTCATGCAAATATGGATTTGATTTCAAAAATTTCAAAATGATTTAGTTAAAGGACTTCCAAAATCAATTTTCAAAAGGATAAAATTTGAAGCTTGTCAATTTGGAAAACAAATCAAAACCTCTTTCAAAACAAAATCATATTTCTACTTCAAAACCTCTTCAACTACTTCACATGGATTTGTTTGACCATCTAGATATGCTAGCCTAAATGGCAAGTATTATGCTTTTGTAATTGTGGATGATTATTCTAGATTCACATGGGTATTGTTCTTAGCTAATAAGGATGATGCCTTTGATGCTTTTAAAATCTTTTGTAAAAAGGTTCAAAATGAAAAAGGTTATTCTATTTCTTGCATTAGAAGTGATCATGGTAGAGAATTTGAAAATTATGCATTTGAATCTTTTTGCAATGACTTAGGCATAGAGCATCAATTTTCATCACCTAGAACTCCACAACAAAATGGAGTTGTTGAGAGAAAGAATAGATCTATTCAAGAAATGGCTAGGACCATGTTGAATGAAAATGGTTTACCTAAGTATTTTTGGTCAAGCCAACACCACTTGTTATGTTTTAAATCGGGTGTTGATTAGATCTATTCTTGATAAGACTCCCTATGAGCTTTGGAAAAATAGAAAACCCAATATTGGATATTTCAAAGTCTTTGGTTGTAAATGTTTTATTTTAAACACAAAAGACAATCTTGGTAAATTTGATTCAAAATCCGATATTGGTATTTTTCTTGGGTATTCAAGTTCTAGCAAAGCTTATAGAGTTTATAATAAAAGAACCTTGGTTGTAGAAGAGTCTATGGATGTTTCTTTTGATGAGTTTAACCCTCCTCTCATGGAGAAAGGAGTTGTTAATGATGATGCAGATGGAGAGTTACAAGAAGAATCATCAAAGGATAATCAAGAGAATGCTCTACAAGAAAATCAAGAGGATGATCAAGAAGAGCCAAGAAGTATAGAGCAGCAAGAAGTTACGATGCAAACACTCCCCAAGGAGTGGAGGTATGTTTCTTCTCACCCTAAGGATGCCATTTTAGGAGATCCATCTAGAGGCATTACTACTAGATCATCACTTAGAAACACTTGTGAGCATGCTGCATTTATTTCTCAAATTGAACCAAAATCCTTTGCGGATGCGGAAAATAATGAATCTTGGATTATGGCAATGCAAGAGGAGTAGAATCAATATGAGAGAAATAATGTGGGAATTAGTTCCTAAACCGAACATCAATCCATCATAGGTACTAAATGGGTATTTAGGAATAAGATGGATGAATCCGTGTGGTTGTAAGAATAAAGCTAGATTAGTGGCTCAAGGATACAACCAAGAAGAAGGAATTGATTTTGATGAATCATTTGCTACAGTTGCTAGATTATAATCATTTAGAATGTTGTTAGGATATGGTTGTCATAAAGATTTTGTTTTATTTCAAATGGATGTTAAAAGTGCTTTTCTAAATGGTTATATTATGGAGGAAGTTTATGTAAAACAACCTCCGGTTTTGAAAATGAAAATTTCCAAATCATGTGTATAAGTTGTCTAAAGCTTTGTATGGTTTAAAACAAGCACCTAGAGCTTGGTATGATAGGCTTAGAAATTTCTTGTTGGATAACGGTTTTCAATGGGTAAAGCGGATACCACTCTTGTTAAGAATAAAATCAAGATATACTTGTTGTTCAAATTTATGTTGATGATATTATTTTGGTTCTACTAATGAGTCCTTGTGCAAGGATTTTTCATCTTGTATGAGTAAGGAATTTGAGATGAGCATGATGGGAGAATTGAAGTATTTCCTTGGACTTCAAATCAAAACAATAAGGGAATCTTCATCAATCAAGCTATGTAAAAGATTTGCTCAAGAGGTTTGGAATTGATGAGTCAAATACTAAGAGCACTCCAATGAGCACAACAAGCTTGACAAAGATGAAAAAGGTAAAGAAGTTGACATTAAAAATATCGAGGTATGATTGGCTCTTTACTTTACTTAACCGCAAGTAGACCCGATATCATGTTTAGTGTATGTTTGTGTGCAAGATTTCAATCATGTCCCAAGGAATCCCATTTGCTTCATTGTTAAAAGAATTTTTCGTTATTCGAGTGGAACCATAGATCTTGGTCTTTGGTATCCTAGAGGAACTCATTTAGATTTAACATGTTTTTCGGATGCGGATTTTGGGGCTATAAAGTTGATAGGAAAAGCACTAATGGAACTTGCCATATACTAGGTCACTCACTTGTTTCATGGTTCAGTAAGAAACAAAAGTTTGTTGCACTTTCAACTGCCGAGGCTGAATATATTACTGCAGGGAGTTGTTGTGCACAAGCTCTTTGGATGAAACAGACACTTAGAGACTATGGCATTAAGCTTGAACAAATTCCTATTAAGTGTGACAATACTAGTGCTATAAATCTTTCAAAAAATCATATTCAGCACTCTAGAACCAAGCATATAGAGATTAGACATCATTTCCTGAGAGATCATGTTCAAAAGGGTGATATTACATTAGAGTTTGTTTCTACGAAAAAATATTGTCGATATTTTTACAAAACCTCTTTGCGAAGATCAATTTTCAAAAATGCGACATGAACTTGGGATGATGAAATTTTCACATTAGCATTTCTAGATATGCTATCGAGTCTATTCAATAACTTGTTTTATGATACGATGCTTAAATATTCTTGAAATGCTTGAGTATGATGTACTAGTAATGTGTATGTATGTTTTGCATGGATTAATTGTTTTAAAACATATTTGTTCATGAATTTTGCATTAAATGGCCTTTAGAGCATTTTAGATCAAAGTCATGATCTTAATGTGTTATCTATGATGGCCGGATATTGAATCAAGTGTGCAAAACAACAAATGAAATAAACGGATAACTGTTTTTCTTATAAACGGCTCACCGCTTATTTCCGTAAACCAGGATTTTTTGATTGCTCGTTACCCTCACTGCTTGGTGTTAACGGTAAACCGCTTAAAAACAGAGAGTATCGTGAAGGTTACCCTCTCACCGCTTACGCTAACGTAAACTGCTTAAAATCGCGAGCTCTCACCTTGCCCCTTCACCGCTTACCCTTGTTAACCTTTACTTATTCCAAGCTCATCGAAATTAACCCTCATCGCTTATAGAAAACGGCTCGCCGCTTTCTTAAAATATATAAACCGGTCACGGTTTTTCCTCTTCGCCTTCTTAGCCTCTCACCGCTGCCATTTTCACGAACCCGAGCTTTTCATCTCCTTCTTTCTTCTATTTTTCTCCATTTTCGACCCAAATCACCCGATAGAACTCTTCCAAATCATCTTTAGAGTGATTCACCGATTCAAATCTCCTGATCTAGCCCAAAATCAAAAATTCCCAAATCAAACCCCAAGGCGCCGACTGGTTTTTGCTCGATTCGATCCATCTTTTCGCTTTTTCTTGCCAAATTGAACCTCAATCTTCTTCCTCCACTCTCTCGAACTCCATAAACACTTCGCTTACTCTCAAATCAATCCTCCGAACGCTTTCTCCTCTTCATCAATGGTCGAATCATCTCGTAGACCTCGGAGAAGGAAACATACACCTCGTGTCAACCCCATACCACCACGGAAGCCTCGAATTTGAAAGGCTTCATTTTCCTACACATCCATTGCTCGACGCTGAGACCCGATTTATGGGTCGTGTTCTTGATTCTTATTTTATGATGTAGATGATTTTAAGGATTTGATTGTGATAGGTCAGACTAACATGCTTAGACTCGGGAACTGCTTTTATTCCTCGATGATAAAGTTTATCCGAATCTAGTTCGAGTCTTTTATTCTAATACGGAATTGTCTCGCCACTGCCTCAGATAGAATTGTTATCGTTGTTGCGGTGTTCCTATTGATTTTAATGTAGAGTTTTTGAACACCGCCATACTTGGTATTTTGATGAGGGTTATTCTTTTATACTTCTCGAAAAATCCTATTCACGAGTTTGTCCACCATGGAGTCCGTAATATCCGCCGTCCGTAGGGATTTGAGTGATGACATTTGTAGTCTTCCTTTTCGCCTCGCCTACTCCCTTTCGTGTCCGTATTCTCCATTCCATTCTTCAAAGACATTGTTACACCAGAAAGGTCACACGGATGAGGTAACTGCTTAGATGTCGGGTTACTAGATAGTCTTCTTAGTGGCGGATGTTAACCTTGGTTATATCATTGTGCGCCACATGTTGACCACTCCGTGTTTCTCACCGTCTTTCCTACGGTAGTCCGATTACTAAGATTTTGCGGCACTTCCAAGTGCCAATTAGTGATATACGGTGTACAAGGAGCCCAAAAGGATTGGTAGGATGCTATGAGCAGATTGGGTTCACTAGAGGAACGGGCAAGGGCTCAAGACCTCTAACGCCAAGAATCGGACACCTTGATTGCTCCCGAGGATGATCGGATGCTTAACGACATCTACACTCCCGATCGCCTTCCCGACTTCCGACTTGAGCTCACCTCCACCTTCTCGCGTCGGATGTTCCTCCACCATCGCCCTTCGATTCTACAGACATGAGATGGATACGGATATCCCTTCTCGCCTCCCGAGCCTCCTCCAGCCGAGTCAGCCGCCTTACGAGTTTTCCGCCTCACCCATCTCATACTCCACCGATATTCTCAGCAGCCTAGTCGATGTTCGCCAGATTTCGAGCGCCAAGAATGATTCTCGATCAGATGGACGCTACTCACGATCGCCAGCAGTCCGGCCATTTCAGACATTTCAGAGCAGAGCATTGATCATCGATGAGATCATCGCACAATGACATCTGGGGTACTTTGGATATGACCCCAGAAGACATCCAGCAGCCTCTTCAGCCCTACTACTTCAAAGACCTCCTTCATCGCTCCTACTTCTACAAATTCTACACGACTCCGGTTTGAGACCTTCATCCTTTGCGATCCTCTTCACGACCTCCCACGTCATGAGCATCTTAGTTTTCTATCTTCTTTGTAGTTTCGCACATACATTTCATTTTTTGATTATACCATGATATTGTGTTTACTTTATCGTGCATTTACTGTTATTGTTGATATTGTGGATTGATATTTTGATTATACCATGATATTTGATATAGATGTTTTCTCTATATTTTCCGTTGTAATGATTTGAAACAATTTGGAGATATTATGTGTTTGGAGATGTTGTGTGATCGAGTTGTTGTGTGATTTGTGTAACTTTGAGATGTTGGGTTGTGCATTGCTTGCCTTGATATATTTGGGAGTGTTTTGTCCTCATGGTTGTATTTTGAGATTTTGCCATTTTCAAGGGAAACTCACGAAATTTTGCTATTCTATTTCTCTCATACTTCTTTTCTTACGCTTTTGTTTTGATGATGAAGGGAGAGATTTTGCAGATTTCGCACTTGTTTTCGGGGCGCTTTTGTACTTGTTTTTGTTAATAACAAAGAGAGTTCTTAAACTTGTCTTTGCAAACCCGCTATAATGCCAAAATTGTTTTGAAATCATATTGCAGTGGGAGCATATAAGAAGGGAGCAAAAGCAAAGTTTGTCATCATCAAAAAGTGAGATTGTTAACTTGTAAATGTTTATTTTATCGATTTTATGATAACAAACATTTTGATAAATTTGTTGGAGTTTTCATAATATCCAATGTGCCCAACCTTAAAGATTTTTCTTTGTTTTTTATCGAAATAACTGAACTGTTAACTAACAACGCTAACTGCTAATTTCTGAGAGACGATTATTGTTAAGCCTTAACCGCTTAGTGTTAAAGGTTGCTTTTGCTTTTTAAAGGCTATCGAAATAACCGGCGAACTGTTAACTAATAACGGCTAACCGTTAATTTCCGTGAGAGACATACTTTGTTAAGCCTTAACCGCTTAGTGTTAAAGGATTGCTCAAATGTTAAAGTTCGAATTTACCGAACCGTTAAATTGTAAACAACCGATAATTTCCAAGATGTTATTATTTGCTAACTTTAACCGCTTAGCAAGAACGGATAGATGTTTTAGTTGTGCAGTGTCTCGGATTTTAACGGCGAAAGGGTAACTACTAACGTCAACCGCTTATTTGAAATCCAAAGATAACGGTAATCTTCGACTTAGCACAAACGGCTAACCGTTAACGGTTAACCATGATCCGCTTTTCAAGAATTAGGCTATAACGGCTAGTTTTACTCCAACTATAAATAAGCTCATTTAAATCATTTCAAAGGTTGATCACAACACTACCATTGAGCTTATACACGCTTATACAATCTTCATGAGCTTAAACACTTTCGCTTCATTTTATTCACACATCAAGCTTTCATTTGTAATCTTAAAGATCGCGCGAGAAAATTACAATCTTGTTGAGTGATTGCGTCGACACTTAAGCAAGAGATTGGGAATAACTGTTGTAAAGGTTTATTGACACCTTGGAAGTCAATTGTAAGCATTTGAGGCCTTGGTGGCTTTGCTTAGTGGAATCCTCATGCCCGTGTGCTTGGAGGCGTGGACGAGGCGATAAACCACGTAAAAATCATTGTGTTTGATCTCTCTTTCCCTATCTCTTTACTTTTATTGCAAATTAATTTGTTTATTTCGAATTTGATTGTTTAAGTATTACTTCATTGTATTTTAGTTGCTTAGTTTTTAAAATCCCAATTCACCCCCCCTCTTGGGTTGCCTTGTTAGTATTTCATACATTATTCCCTTATAAGATGATACTTCCTTTCAATATGTTTTGTTTCTTGTGGTTCCTAGGTTGCTTAGATTAAGCTACCGCACCACTACAAGATTTTATAGGAACTTGTAGAGTCATACAATTCCTTTTGCAGCTTCAGATGTAGCCACATATTCAGATTAAGTTGTGGAGTCTGTGATACAAGATTGTTTCACACTCCTCCAACTAACAAATCTACTTCCTAATGCAAACACATAGCTGGAAGTTGATTTTCCTTTATCTGACATAAAGTCAAAATATGTATAACTCATGAATGAGTTCATCACAGAATACACAAGCATATAATCTTTAGTTCTTTCAGATACTTCATTATTTGTTTGACTGATAGTGTTCTGTGTTCAGATTAAATTGATATCTCGCTAACCATTCCTACCGAAAATATGTGGCCTAGTGCAAAGCATGACATATACGAGACTTCCCAATTTATTTCTTGTGGAACTCGTCTCATTCTTTCTATCTCTTCAGATGTCTTTGGAGATTGATCCTTGGAGAATACAATTCCATGTCTGAATGGTAATAAACCAATCTTGGAATTTTCCACGCTAAATTTAGCCAATATCTTTTCGATATAGACCTCTTGAGATAAGGTTAAAGTTTTATTGTTCCGGTTTCATATAAAGTTGATACCAAGAATATAACTTACCTCTCCCAGGTCTTTCGTATCAAATTATTTTGCTAACCAACTCTTTATTGTAGTCAATACTCCTATATCATTTCCAATCAAGAAAATATTATCTACATAAAGAACTAGGAAGGCTACAGATTTTCCCTGATTTTTCTTGTACACATATGGTTCATCAATATTCTGAATGAATCCAAACGATTTAATCGCTTGATCAAATCTGATGTTCCATGACTGGGATGCTTGCTTTAATCCATAAATGGATCTCTGTAACTTACATACCATGTGTTCTTGGCCTTTTAGTATGAATCCATCTGGTTGCTGCATGTAGATGTCTTCTTCAAGATGCCATTAAGAAAGGCAGTCTTGACATCTATTTACCAAATTTCACAATCTAGCACTACAGCAATAGAGGGCAAAATTCTGATGGATTTAAGCATTGCAACCGGAGGAAAAGTTACCTCATAATCGATTTCTCTTTCTCTTTCTGAGTAAAACTTTTGGGCTACTAATCTTGCTTTAAATGTTTCCACCCTTCCGTTTACTCCTCTTTTTCTCTTGTAGATTCACTTGCACCTTATAGGTTTTACCCCATTTGGTGCCTCTACAAGTTCCCAGACTTTATTGGAATTCATAGATTCCATTTCTTGATTCATAGCCTTTTTCTAGAATTCAACATCTTTGAAGTAGTGGGATCATGTGCATGTTCATCTAAGATAATCGTATAGGTTTCTCCCAATAACATGCATCTCACAGGTAACCTTGTTACCCTCCCACTACGACGAGGTTCTAAAAGTGATGATTGTTCAGGGATAATCCTGTGTTGATCGGTGATTGTTCTTTGTTCTTCCTGTTCAATAACAGGTGTTGAAAGCTGAGCATCAACCTGATCTTCTTTTTATTTCTCTATTTTTACCTTACTCTTAGGTAATAAGTCATTATATAGTCTTCCTCAAAGAAAGTATAGAATATGTCTATAAATACATTCCTATCTTGAGGACTATAATTCAGACTTTACCTTATTCCTTTAAGATACTTAAAAACATGCAAAGTTCTGAACACGAATTCATCTTTTCTACCTCTGATCCTAGTATAAATACTAGTAAACTCCAAATACGAATGTGTCTCAAACTATGTTTGTGACTTTTTCATAATTTCTTGGAGTAGTAGACACTGAGGTAGATGAATCTAAGTTCATTAAACTTTTACAGTTTTGGTATCTGGAATAAAAAAGACAATTGATAAATCACTTAGTATATATTTTGTTTTATCTAAAAGAATCTTGTTTCTCCATTTAATTACACTATAGTATTATAGTGTTTTTTGTTTCGATCATATCGAAGTTCTTTTATGTTCCTGTCTAAATGCTTCTGTCTTATCCATGTACCCTTTTGAATTTCAAAAGCAATGGAATTATGACGCATTTGGACAAATATAAAAGAAATGAATATTCATCAATAAAATTAATTGAATACTCATAACCTCTTACCACATGTAAACTGATTAGTCTGTACATTTGTATGCACTAAATCATCCAATACAATGTTATGCTTTTAGCTCAAAAAGAGCATTCTCGTCATATTACTTTTCTAAATAAGATTTATAGAATTACCATGATCAATCTTAATAGGCTAAGAAGCCTATCATTAATCATTTTCTTAAAATCTTATTATAGTTTATATGACTTAAGCATAAATATTAGAGGTTATTTTGGTCAGAAAAAATATTTCTTTTCTTAGATAAAAACATATACTATTTATCATTATATCTTACTTTGAATAGATCAATGGACTTATATGATATAAAATGTCTTTATAAATAACTAAAATAAGTAATAAATAGAGGATCCAAAAATAACAGTGTACTTCTGTTTATTAAAACAAGTCACCAAAATTAAACTCCTCTAATAAAGACAAATATCAAAACTAAAGTCTCAACAAATTGATCTAGCCTTTCAATTGATATAAATAGCATGTCCTCAACAGCTACTTGAAGCTTTCTTCACTTAATCTCTTGGTTTCCTGAAAACCAAATAAATGAATTATAAATTAGCTATCTCAGAATTCACTATTGCATAAATCAATAGAAATCTGAACTAATTAGGAAGCTTAAAGATTTCCTATACCTGATTTTAATAATCTTAGGACAATCTTTCTTCCAGTGACCCTTCTGTCCACACTTGTAACACTTGCCACTTCTTTTGGTGAACAGTTTGCCAATCCCTACTCTTTCTTGCTCATTTCAGTCTTTCGACTTAAGCCTTGAAGAGAATCCTTTTCGTGACGTTTTCACATGATAAAACTCTCTATAGCATGTAGTTCGTGCATTAATTGAATTAAGGTCATATCTTTATTGTTTAAGATATAGACCTTAAACTCTTTGAATGTATCGTAAAGATTCAATCACCATGTTAATCTTTGTTTTATCATCGATTTGAACACCATGAATCTCACCTCACTCAAATAGTCCATCATTTCGAGGACATGTTCACGAACTCGTGTCTCTTCCATTTTAAGCACGTTTTAACGTCATCTGCAAAACGAGTATTCTCGCCTAAACATCGATGAAGACTAGCCATTATTTCGTGGTCGTTTCCATGTTCTGTATCTTATGTAGCTTTCACAAAAATCAAGCTAATATATAGCGCTTAGCCATTTTGTTAGCTTCGCACCATTTCTCATAAGGCCCTCCGATTTCTATAATCGTATAACGATGATGGTTACGGAGGCGGGTCAACACACATATTTCAAAGCGGAGGATATTAAATAGATTGCATTTCCAATCTAAATAATTTTCTCCAGTGAGTTCATTTTTAACAAGGATAATTAATAATGGGTTGATAGAAGTCATTTTCTGAAAAAACAAAACAGATATGCATAAATACTTTGAAACAATAATCACAATAAATGACAAAAATGTAAAAAACCATAAATGCATTTTAATTTATTGTAACGATAATCTAGTACTGCTTTGACAAGCTATCGTTGGGGAAGTCATGTCTACACTTATTAGACCCAATTATCCATTGGATTATTTACTTTCATGTAGAGACATGATAAATAATTATCGTTATCTTTTTAGGCCTAAATTTGTTAATGAGTCATTGGGAAGGTTAATAACAAATTTTAGTTGAGTGTATAACCATTGTTTCAATCTACGTATTTTTCATATCAATAGTCACCGTTGGGGTGAACAATTGATTGAAAAATATTTCAATTTTACCTTTAAAGAAGTTCATCCAATCAAATATCTAATACATATACCCTCCGTAGAGAGCATCACCGTATCATGAAGTCGAGGTATATGTATAATTTTATTATTTAACTAACAATGGAGCCCATGGGAAAAATTATCTTGAATTTTTCCTCTCCCACTCAATATTTTTAAATTAGTTTTTCCTTTTAAAACATACAATAATTTTATTGTTAATTGCATGCTTCCTATAATATTATCTAGATGATATCTAATATTATTAGCACATGCAATTTTCAAACAATATAATAAGATTCATAAATAATGAATGACATGTATTATTACAGAGTAAGACTACCTATCAGATTTATACGTTATCGACGTGTTATCAACCAAAACACAACATATGTAAAATAATTAAATAATCTTAATTCATTTCAAATGAAAATACATTAAACCTAAGCCTTCAATCTTCATCGGCTTGTTAACGTCCATCTTCCATATTAAGAATTAATTGTGAAATTGCTTTTTAAATTTATTATCATTCAATTTTAATTTTAAAATAAATAAATTTAATCCTTTGTTTTTAATTATATAAAAAAAATTTGGACCAAAAATAAATTTAATGTGTTAAATTTTATCTATGCATTTTTAATCCATTAAGCCCAAATTTTAATTGGGCCTAAAACTAGGATTCACTAAGCCCAAAAACGTTTTTGAACTTAAATGCAAAATATTTAACATTTATCTGCCCAAAGAAAATATTAGAAAACCATAGGGGTCCCAATAATAAAAACCATTGGAAACCCTAGACCTATGTTTTCTCTTTTCTTCTTTCCCCAGCCGCCACCAACCAAAATCAGATCCGGCCACTGCTCACTGCCGCTGCTTCGCCGGAATTTGCTGCAGATGCCGCCGTCACCACGCCGGAAACCGGCCGGACCTGCGCGCTGCACCAGATCGCGCGAGCGCTGCAGCGCGCGCTGCCTGCTGCGCACTCTGCTGCTGCACGCTGTAGCGCGAGGCTGCTAGCCGCGCGAGCTAGCAGCGCGCGTTAGCCGTGCGTGCTGGCCGCGCGAGCTGGCAGCGCGCGTTAGCCGTGCGTGCTGGCCGCGCGCGCTGGCTGGGCGAGTCCTGCTTGCGCTGTGTGCGCAACGCTTGTTGCTGCTGCAGGCGTGCTTGTGTCGCTGGTTGGTGGCTGTTTCTGAAAATTTCAGTCTTGTTCCTCCGAACTGTGATCCATAATTTACAAATTTCCTAGGCCAATTTTGGCTTACAAAAATTCTATTACAAGAATTAAATCAATACATACGATAAACCACCCCTTTTACATGCATCCAAAAAAATACAAAGTAGAAAATCTAACCATTAATTAAGACAAACGATTAATACGCTTTATTCATATATTAAAATAATAATATATATCCGAATAAATCACTCTAATACATAATTATCAAGATTAATTTCATACAAATTCATATATATTAATACGGTATTACCGATACCAATTGTCGTGAAAATACGCTTTAAAATAAACTTTATGACCGATCTCATAAAATATATACGAATTCAGAATCAAATCGCACTGAAAATTCAATTTGATTTTTCCATTGAAGTCGATTTCTCCGATCACGATCCGTCACCACCACGCTCGTTATAGATCACGATCCGTCGCCAAACGATCTTCCGCGCGCATGACTGTGATCGATCCGACTGACGCGGCCTTTTATCGCTACTTAAAAGAAACCAAAGACGAAAATTTTTCTCTCAAAATTGTAGAAAAATATTTTTCTAAAATCATTGTGTAGAAACACATTTTCTCACATATATTTATAAGAACTTTTTCCTTTCCTGCCAGATAATAAAGTTTTTATATCTATTTCATGTAATCCCAAGGCCCTGTAATTACGAACTTACGTTACTTTTTCCATGACTAATTCAGAATAACATACGCTTTATAAAAAAAAGATATTCATTGTTCCCTCCCACTAAAAGATATATATATTTACGTTGACCAAATCAGCTTATCTCGCTTATTAATCCAAAGAATATACTAATTAAACGAGTTAACCCCAAGATCATTTCGAACATACAAGGCCACAACAATTAAGCATGTAATTAAACGTTCAATTATTTAATTCCAATTCTACTCCATTATAAGACGAATCGACCTCTATAATCATGCTCGAACAAAAATTCGTCCAAGCCCACATCGATTTCTTTATCGCTCAACTTTCAGACGATCGTTAATTAAATCGATATCTCAACCGTCCAATCGATTTAATTACATTTAATTCCTTAACTCTACTCCACTATAAGATCGAATCCTGACCTCCATAATCAGACTCATAATCAGACGCTCTGATCACACATTGATTTCTTTATCGCTCAATCCTTTCTATCACATCGTTAATTAAATCGATATCTCAACCGTCCAATCGATTTAATTACATCTTATTACTTTGATACTTTTACTCTGCTTTTCTTAATGATCATTTTCAACATACTAAATATGTTGACACACTCGCCGTAGAATTCACGATCGTCATCGAAACCCATCAAGAGATGTGTCGATAAATTCTATATCATAATCTATAATACTCATAATCGCTCCACGATCAGAAAGAAAAGTGCCGCCAGTGATAACGGGAGGCGTGAATCAGACGCCGAGTGTCAATTACAACGAAATCAACAAGAAAATAAAACTTGTCTCACTGAATACAAGACGCCCTCCACAATACCAGAGTGATTTTCGTGACCGATCCGCAGTCGAACACCACCGAGTCAGTGTAATTCTCCCACCAAGTTTCACAAATACGTAACAGATTTACACTAGCTCCCAAATCCAACAAAGATTCTCAATCGTGGTTCCCTATACTACAAGAGATAATGGGAGCCCTGGATCTTTGATTTGTAGGTATTTTACGTCTGAGTATAGAACTAACATTTTCCGTTAAAGTGCGCCTTTTTCTCGAACATGAATATTTCTTTAGTGCAAAGGTCTTTAAGAAACTTGGCATACGATGGCACTTGTTTTATAGCTTCAAGAAAGGAATGTTTACACTCACTGTCAAGATTTCAAAATCTCACCTGGATTTTCCTTTCTTCCCTTTAGCTAACCTCCGAGGAAACGGAGCTAGAATGTATTCTCGTGAGTTGGTTTCTTCTTTCTCCTGACGGATCCTCAAGATTCACTGTGTACAACTGAGTTGATTTCACACCGGCATCTCCACTTTGTTGTCAACTTCTTTCCTTTCTTGCGTCACGACGCTGACCTTCCATGTCACGCTGAATCGAACTCGCTTCATGCATCGCTTAGGTTGTGCAATCGTCGACTTGGAAATTTACCTTTCTCAACGGTCATTGCCAAGGTTCGAATCAAGAAGTGTTGTCCCACCATTTTCTCGAGGTTTCAAATTGACATGAGTAAGCCCGCCTCATCTCATTTCGCAGCTCATCAACGGTGCGGTTCTCGCTGATCGATTCTGAACGAGTAGAATTTTGAAATTTGAACGTATCCTCCCATGGTCCGAGAGTGGTTCGGGTTTTGATTGTACGGTCTAAACGGTGGTCGAGAGGCTCGAGAAATTCGAGGAATCAGCGAGGGAGCTGGTTCATTTTGTAATCCTCGAGACCATGAAAATCGGGTGATCTCTCCATCCGTGGTTGTCAGGTGTGAGTATGGTTGTAATTGATGGTTTTCTCATGACCCATGGCATTGACTTGATCCGAATACGAGTCACGGTCATGTGGTTCGCTGAGTCATCGTCATAACGATGCTATTCGTCGGTAAAGCCTTCAACCATCTTCGACTTCTTTAATTCCCGAGCTCGACTCACCAACTCGAACCTCATTCACCCCTTAATTCTCCCGGTATTTCGAGTGATCGACTCATTGGGAATTATCCGATTGTCGCCGAAGAATTCCCAAATCAAGCGCTGACATTAACTCTCCTCCACCGGTCGCCATTAGCCATTCTGCACATGGCAATAATCCCTCCAAAAGTATTGGCATTGGTGCCATTGCACTCCACGATGGACACTTCAAGAGTAGCCCATTGAATCGCCTCCCATGCTTCAAAAATCGTCGCCTCTAAGAATTTCAAATTTCCTAATAAGATTGGTTTTATGAATCGGGAAATATTTATTTAAAAATTTAGTTACCATTTGTTCCCATGATGTAACGCTATTAGCAGCAATGTATTAAACCATGAACGAGCTCTATCCTTTAAAGAAACGAATAATCTAAGTTTAACATCATCATCAAAAATTCTCATATTTAAAAGCTGACAGACAAGCATTAAATCATTCAGACGATTATACCCTCATTTTCAGGCCATAAACGTAGGAGACAATTTAAGACACTGGTGCTTTAATTCAAAACCCCAAGCAGCCACATTGGGTATCCGATGTACGACGACGCTAAATTGCTAAGGACTAAAAAATTCCTTAAATGGCCTCTGCTCATTGCTTATTTAGAATCCATGTCAAATTTCTTTTAAACGCCATGCATGTTTTTCTAATTCAAGGTCCAAGCTCAAGATTGTGATAACGACCTTCACCACGACATACAAAGACAAAATAAACGAAATAAAACAAATAAAAATAAAGAGGAGGAGAAATTACGATCTTAACCTTGGCGTTATTCTGATCTTAATATGAAAATACACTCAATTGCTATAAGAAAAAGAAATTTCGTGAAACAAATATTAACTAAAATTAAAATAAATTACAAAGAAATATAACAAGATAAACAAAATTAAATTACAAAGAAAAATGATAGGAAAATTAAATTACACAAATTTAAAGAAGAGAAAATGAAATTCTAACCTTAATTTCTTTTTTTTTTTTACCTTTTTTTTTAATGAGAAAAAAAAAATATTGCAAGAAAACAACTAAAAAAAAATAAAAAATAAAAAACTAATTCTACGAATTAAAATACTTACCTCCCAAAAACACTTGTTGTGCAAATTTTATTGAACTACATGGCCGAATCTATGTAGAATAGATCGATGGTGGCAGTGTCGATCCACGAGGAGGTTGATTTTAATTAAAATTAATTTTCTTTAATTGGGTTGGTTGGATTTGTGATGAAATTGATTTAAACTATCTTAAATTTAAATTGAGACTATCATAGAAATTAAATTACAATGGCGGGAATAAATTAAGCTGAAACTATTGAAATAAAGCACTTGGGTATCAGGATCTGCATCAGCATGCTCCATGGGCTAAATATTCCTTATTAATGCCAATTAAATCATGAGAGGGATTCCACGCTCATGAACCACCTTCAAATAAATATGGTCTTGAGAACATCGTGTAGAATAATAAAAACCTTGTCTTGGTGTCTTGGGTTTAACCAGGCGGTATCTGAACAAGACTATTATTATTTGTCGTGAAAAATCAAAACAACCACAAATATTAGAGGGAAGAAAATAAATTTACCAAATTAAGCCCATGGAACTTGTTGAGACTTCACTTGACCCAAGAAAATTAGCTACTCATTTTTGAACTAGGGGTAAAATGGGAATTTATTAAAATACGTAGAAAATACAAGAAGGAGAAGGAATTACAAAAATCTAAGCTTAGAAATGAATTCAGGGATATGAAATTAGGGGGGGGAAGCCCCCTTTTTATAGGTACATTGAGTGAATCATGACCATCGGATTAAAAACAATTTGGACGCTCAGGATTGTGCCACGTCATCAGTCAAAAGTCAATAGCCACTATTTGAACAGTAATACTATTTGTACAGTTCACACGGTTTGACCACTATTTACACGATGGCGGTTTTGCACGATGGCGGTTTTTATGCGATAACTATTTATGCGATGCGATGCAAATGCGTATGAGCGATCAAGTATATGTGAACAGTGACATTTTTCCTTTTATGCTCCTCCTTAGGTTTTCGACCGTCCTGAGTTCAAATGTGACGTCCGTTTTGCTGTCTGATCACTCGTTCATTATGAAACTATTGTAATTCCCCTAAAATACATAAAATACCTAATTAAAATGCAACACACATAATTAAATAACAAAATACTTAAATAAATAAAAGTAGCAATGTTAGTGAGACTTGAAGTGTAAAATGATGATTTTCTCCTTTATAAATATACACTTTCTAACACTCAACAGTGACATCCTCTAAGCACACATGGCTCTTGCTAGGTTGTAACTTTTCTTATTGAGGGAAATAGAAAAGTTGGAGGCTGGTGCCTCCATAAAACTAACTTGTGTGTGCGTTGGTTTCTCTTTGTTGAAGCAAAAAATTCATGGGGTGCGCTTCTAGCACAATACTTCCATTGTAGTTGTTGAGTGGCTGGTCGAGCGAGGCTTGATGCCATCACAGGCTTGCCGCATCTTGAGAAAAGCTGTGTGACAACTTGTTTGCCACCACCATGAGCCATGGGGGCCAACTACTGTGGCTTGGCTTGGCTTGGGGCCTTGTGCCGAGTCTTGGCAGTGAACAGGCATGCTTGTGGTGAGTGCGGAAATAAGGCAGGGCTGACGCGTTGGCTGGGGTGCAGCATCAGGGCGTAAACAATGCTGGGCAGCATGCGCAAGAGCGTGCGTGGGTCGCGTACGCATCAACTCGCTAGGCTGAGGCGCAGTGGGCGTGCGGGCATGTGGCACAGAGGGCGAGCAGGCGTGAGGCCAAGGGGCGTGCGGGCCCGAGTCCAATGGAGACACAGGCGCGGGGCGCTGAGGCACGCGGACACAAGGCGTTGGGGCGTGCGAGCGAGCGAGGCTTATAGGTGCATGAGCGAGCATGGCATGGGCGCGCGAGCGGGTGTGGCATGGGCGTGCGAGCAGGCAAGGCATGGGCGTGCGAGTATGGTGCTCAGTGTGGGAGGCAGTTGTTAGTTTGTGGCTTGGTGGCAGGTCGGAGTGCACCCCAATGTGCAATAATGTGAGGCATGCACGTGGGGGCTGGATCATACGAAATGAAAGGCGTGTGTTGTGATGTGTGACGTTGGCGGGGCAGCGTAAAATGTAAAGCAAATGCATCATGAGTGGGAGGTATGGCCTTGGAGCGTTAGAAATAAGGAAACATGAATAGTGGCGTGGTGGTCACGTACTAAGACAGTGGGTAGCGGCGGTTATGTCCCACAACTTCCTTATCTCTATACTTATGGGTAGCGGTTGCCATGTTCCTTAGGGGAGTGGAGATGTGCTCCCTTGTACATGCTTATTGGGTACCCACGAATTTGAGGAGCGATTTGAGGTGGCGTGTGGGCAGTGCGCCACCTAGCCTTTGCAAGTGTAGGTGTCACTTGGAAACCATGTATATAGATAGTGAGGGAGATCTATGGGGGGGGGGGCAGGAGTTTTGGTTGAGCATTGTGTCCTTGTGCATACTTTACTTGAACTATTTGTAAAGCTTTTATTGTTGTGGAATAGAAAAGTGGGAGGTCGGTGCCTCCGTAAAACCAATACTTGTGTTCGGTATTTGTGTGCGTGGTTATTGACACAACTTAAAATGTTTGATTTACTCTAAAGTATAAGAGTGTCTAATTATAATATAACTCGGTGAGTCCGAGATCGATCCACAGAAAAAGGGTTTAATTTGTTTATTTAAATTATCTATAAAAATAAAAATAAAATTTAAAGACACACAATTTAATTTGAGGAAAACTATGAAGTTGAATTAGTTAGGGTTATGGATCCACTCTTAATAATAAATACAATTTAACAAATCCTTTTTATTTTTGTTTTATTTCCCAAAAGATTAATTTTATAAATTAAAATTTTTTTCCCATTTATTTTATTATGGATTAAGAATTTAATGTGCCAAAACTTAATTTGTCTACACTAAATCAAAATACAATTTTACCATATTTTATACTAAGATATTAAGAATTCATTGTGCCAAATTCCTATTTTTGTCTACAATAAAATATGGATAAAATTAAATAGAAAGCAACTTAATCGATAAAATTAAAAATCGAATTTGAATAAACCATATTTTTTTACTAAGAGTTTCACCTTCTCCTAACTATGAATATTTAGCTAAACATTTTTGAAATAAAAGAAATGATTAAAATTGAAAAACACATAATTAAAATTGAAATTGAAAATTGAAATAAACCTAATTTTATTGATTGAAAATATATTACAAAGAGAGATGAGGAGAAGAATTTGGGGGGAAATAAGAGAAGAGAAAGTGCAAGGAGATGTGTTCACCCTCCTTCTCTATTTATACTAATACATAGTAAATCTACACCACACAAATAAAAAAATCTAATTACATCTTAACCTTACATTTGTCCCACTAATAATACATAAACCTAACTTATCCACTCAAGCATATCCAACACATTCCACTACAAATTACCATAAATAACAAGAGAAAAACTTATAATTTTACAAATACCACATTTACTGTGGTAAAAAAGTAAAAATTTACAATAAAAGTCTCGAATTCTCCTCGACAATGACATAATTTCTTGGACTTTCGGAATCCAAATTTGACATCCGTACATTTGTTTGGATCCTCCAATTGCATGAAATTATTATTTGTACCTAATAAACACACAAAATCAAATACTTAGAAAAATAATTAGAAATTCATAATATGTTACACAATTACAAATATAAATTACATTAATAACACAAAATAACATTTTACTCCATAATAAACATACAATTTTTAATACTAATCACACCCCCAACTAGCTTATTGCTAGCCCATAGCAATAAAAATGTTGTATTAAATTAAGATTTACAAAATTCACATGCAAGTTAATAGTTGTTTATCTATCCTCTAAATTACTAAATAAATAAACTCTCCCAAATTTTCTAAATCTTTGTCATTCACTCATTATCTAGAATATCATAAACCTTATTTTGTGCTCAAGTAATTAACATAATACTTATGGGGCTTCATTAAAAGAAAACAACATTTTCGTTCTGAAACTCATTAGAAATTCTATCTTCGGGTAATAGATTATTCACACTTTTCTTCTCTTTTTTTTATATTACCTTTTTTTTTTACTCGTGTAGCAAGCTTTAGGCCAGTGACTCCCAGACTAGTTGATCTTAGGGCACTAGGTGTTGAAACACCCCTATGGACTTAATTACTCGGGTTTTTAATAAATATGCAAACAATATATCTATAACCCATGTAGCGAGCTTTAGGCCAGTGACTCCCAGACCAATTGACCTTAGGGCACTAGGTGTTGAAACACCCCTACGGACTTGGTTACTTGGGTTTTAGATATAACAAAATTAAACTCATTCAATTTTTTTCTTTTTTCTTTTTTTTCGTATGTACATTCTGTTAACATGTAAATGTTCTTTTTATTAATTTTGATGATAACAGACCTTAATCTCTTTTGATCAATTTGTTGGAGTTTCACAATATCAAATATTTTCTTAAAAGCTAAATTTTTCTGTGTGTGTTTACAAGCTTTGGATAAACAGGAATAACAATCTCTGTAAAATTCTATAAAATGTGTTTTTTTTGGCATAATCGGTGAACCGTTTATTTTAACGGTTAACCGATAAAATGCAGAGAAGGGTTATTTTCTAAAGCTTCAACTGATTGCTTAAAACATACTAAAAACCAACCACTGGAAATAAACGGCTAACTGTTATTTTTAATGGCTAACCGTTTATTGTAAAGGCTAACCGGTAATGTTCAGAAAAGGGTTATTACTTAAGCTTTAACCGATTAACTTCCAAACCTGCTAGGTAAACGGCGAACCGTTATGTTTAACGGTTAACTGATAATATTCATAAATGAATCTTGTGCTAATCTCTTACCGTTTAAAGCAAATCGGTTAAGCTTTTTGTTTTATAAGTTGCTGGAATTTAACGGCGAACCGTTAACCTATAACGACTAAAGGATAATTTTCAGAATGAACTACATTGTTAATCTTTAACCGTTTAGTAAAAACAATTAGTTGTAATTTGTTGTGCAGGTCTCTGGAATTTATCGACGAACCAATAACATATAAACGCCGAACCAATAATTTTTAGAATGTCATTCTTTGTTAATCTTTAACCGTTTAGTGAGAACGGTTAGAAGAATTTTGTTGTGCAGGTCTCTGGATTTTAACGGCGAAAGGGTAGTGACTAACGGTCCACCGTTTATTTGAAATTTAGCTCAACGGTAACTTTGACCAGCCCAAACGGTTAACCGTTAACGGTTAACGATGATCTATTTTTTGGCAAAAAGGTGAATAACGGCTAGTTTTCAGCTCCAACTATAAATAAGCTCATCCAAATCAAATCAAAGGTTGATCAAAACACGACCATTGAGCATATACACAAGTATACAATCTTCATTGATTTGTAATCTTAAAGATTGTGTGAGAGAAACAATTTGTAATCTTTTGTTTTGAGTGATTGTAAATGTTGGGATACACTTGGGTGAAGAGATTGGGAATAATCTCTTGTTGTATAGGTCTATTCACACCTTAGAAGTCAATTGTAAGCATTTGAGGCCTTGGTGGCTTGCTTAGTGAAATCCTCAAGCCCGGTGAGCTTGGAGGTGTGGACGTAGGCGGGGATTGCCGAACCACGTAAAAATTATTGTGTTTGATCTCTCTTACCCTATCTATTTATTTTTCATTGCACATTTATTTATTTATTTCGAATTTGGTTGCTTAGTTTATATTGCATTAAGTTTTTATTTGCTTATTTTTAAAAACCCAATTCACCCCCCTCTTCGGTTGCTTAGTTAGTATTTCATATTCTACTACCTTAGATATTATCCCTAATAAATCAAAAGAACTAAATACTGCAAAACTTTTAACTTACAACCCACTAGCATGTGTCGTAGTGTGTGTGTGAAGAATGATTTAATAATACCTGTTAAATGAGTAAACAACAAAATAACTTATTAACCAAATACAGAATTCAAAAATTTGAGTAATTCAAAGAAAAAAGAACAAAAATAACTTACTATGAATTTTAAAATCAAAATATAATACAACAGGACTATTAGGATGCGTCTCAAAAGTTGTGACTCTTTACACAGCCATCCTAGACAAAAAAAAAAAATTTGCTTGTTTTTTGTTTTTTTGGGTTTTTTTTCAAAAAAATAAATAAACACACATATTTACAATTTACGTCAACTATTTCTTCTCCCAACTTAATTTAAACACTATTCATAATTTAAATATATACATGCAAAAAGACAAAAAAGATAAAGAAAACATAAATAGGAAATATCGCACCTGAACAAGCCGTTGAAGATGCGTTTCTAGAGTCGCTACACCCTATATTCTGCCATCTTCGACAAAAACATTACTAGGATTTGCTATATTCCACAGCTGTCAACTATTCCCTCCCCCGAACTTGAACAAGACATTGACCTCAATGGCTTAAAGGAAAGAAGTAGAGTTTAGAAGACATAACTTCATTGCTCCAAGAAAATAGTTATAACTGAAAAGTTAAGTCTAACTTGTATTTCTTACTAGGGCTAAGGTTACTATCATTAGTCAACTATTCCAATGCCAAGGTCTTAGGATCTGGCTCTGGTTTGTAAGTTTGTAAAAAATCAAGTAATTCATTAGCAGTAGAAGCACAAACAAAGATATTTTTTGCAGAGATTGGAATAAAATGATTCTTAATTGCATGGTTAATGAATGTGAGCAACCCATCAAAAAACTTATTAACATTTAGTAAACTGATGGGTTTCTGATGGATGTTTAAATCGGCCCAAGATGCAAATGTAATCAATGCCTCTAAAGTTGTAAGATCTCCTGGCAAGAAAATGAAAGCATCAGCATGATTTAACATTTCAGATATTCTCTCTTGCATACTTGAGACAACTACCTCTTCTTCAATTGACACATCAGACATGCATCCCAGAGGTTTTAAAGCTTGTGGAATGATACCTAGTACCTGGTTTCCTCTAATAAAAATAGCTTCTGATACAAGCTTTGATAACCCGTTGTCAACCCCTCCATATACAAGGTGCAGTTTCCTCTCAGCTATGGCACGACTAAGATCTACAGCTGTTTGAACGAACTCCTTTGTATTTTCCATAACGAAATCTAGAGAGCACACAAATATTTTTGAATTGTCTACTCGAAGATACTGCCATTAGAATAATCTTCAAAAAACAAGTTGTGAGTGGTTGGAAAAAGAGCTCATATTTAAAGATCTCAGTGACAGAAAAAATGAGAAACAGTTGTAAATGGGTTGTGTATTTGTCAAATGACGCGTAAAGCTCATGTCTCAATTATTCAAAAGTAAACAGTAAAACGAAAAGCAATCCGTGAAAAGAAAAAGTAAAAGAAAACAAATAATGATTAAATACAAAATCACACCATTAAATGCAATAATGCAAATGATAAAAGGACAATAAAGGAAAAGGATATTTACTGGTAGTTGTGATTGTGGCTCACATCTTCCTCGTTTCGTCCGATGTGAACGAACACCCTTTATGGGTCGAGGATAGGCTTCTCATCCAGTTTTCTTATAAACTGTCAAACAGGGTCTTTTTGAGTCAAATTCCCAAGACTAAACTATGCACTTTCTTGTTGGAATAGTCTTCATAACCTGTTTATTGTTGGGAAAAATACAGTTTTTTTTTTAAAAAAAAAAACTTTTAGGACCGATCTCATAAAATATATATGAATTTGTAATCTAGAAATCGTACCTTGAAAATCCAATTTGGATTTTTCGGCTAAAGTGATTTAAGCTCCCAGATTACGATCCGTCACCACCATGTTCGTTAGATCACGATCCGTCGTCAAACGATCTTCCAGGTTATGACTCGAGTTGATCTTGTCGTGTGGGCGCCTTTATCACTTCTAAAAGCAAACTAGCGAGAAAATTTTTCTCTCAAGATTAGAGAAAAATCTTTTCTCTAAAATTGTCTTGTGTGTATGTAAAAACCTTTTTCTCACATATTTATAGTGACTTTTTCCTCTATTTAGAATAGAATGAGAACTTTTATATCTCTCATAGTGGGGATCACAAAAGCTCCAAATTGTAATTAAACGTTCTTTCCTTTTTAAGGGATGGCATGTAAAATAACGTAGGCCTTATACTGAAAAGTATATTAATGGAGCCTCACAAAAGATATAATTATGTTTTGACCCAAATTCTTAGTTATCTTGCTTATTAGTCCGGTGATGGTGCAATCGATTAAATGAGCTAACTTGGGGATCATTTGGGAACATACAATAGTGGCTCTGACAATTAAGCATGTAATTAAACAAGCTAATCATTTAATTCCAATTCTACTCCACTATAAGATTGGGCCCCCTCCGTAATTGTATGCTCGAATAAAAATTAGTCCCCAAGTACATTGATTTCTTTCTTGCTCGATTCTTTTGTACCACATCGTTAATTAAATCGATATCTCAAGCATCGATCGATTTAATTACATCTTATTCCTTGATACTTACTGGTTTTCTCTAATGATCATTTTCAACATACTAAATATGTTAACACACTCTGGCCAGAGAATTCTATGATCAAGTACTGAAAACCCATCAAGAGATGTGTCGTACAAATTCTGTATTGTTAATCTATAACTCGATACTTAATTGATCCCACGAGATCTGGGTAATCTTGACCACAAGGTGTGTCGTGCCCGTTGGTAACTCAAATGGAATAACAATCATAATCATGAAACTATAATTAATTCAAAATTAAGATTACGATAAAATCAATGCCTATGAGATTTAATAATTCGTGAGTTATTTCAAAGTTAATTAAATCTCATATGTGATCCAACTCAATGTAGTCAAACTACATCAGCAAATTCATACATGATTAAGACAAATCATTCAATGAATTTACTACAGTCTAAACCTAAATAAAGTGCCCAACTTTATTTATCAACTGCAAACTTGTTCAGAGAATGTGGGCGAGTTTTCGGACAAGCTAAATAAGGTCATGGAGGATGTTCTTTGCCTTTGGTGGAGTGTCTTTGAAAGCGACATCGGAGATCTTAAAAAGAGATGGGTGTGTTGAAAAGAAGCGATAAACAACGCTCCTCGTGGGGAGGAGGACCTTAGTAAAGGTGCAGAACCCAAGGTTCTGACGGAACTCGTAACACTAAGGAATTAGAATTTTCTATAGGATGCAGGGCGGTGCTTGAATTACTAGCATGTACACGGAGGGTGATGCAAAATTGTGGTGGCGGAGGCGAGCTTTAGAAGATGCGGAAGCACGCGACCAACAATCGAGACATGTGACATGCTCGAAAGAGAGGCTGAAGGGTCAGTTCTTGCCAAGGAATGCTAGTTGGCTCACGAGGAGGCAAGAATAAGCTTAAGCATACCAGTTGAGTAATGGATTACGTCAAGAAGTTCAGCTCGTTGATGCTAGACATCAAGAATATGTCGGATGAAGACAAGCTCTTTAACTTCATCTCGGGTTTGCAGCCGTAGGCACAAACGGAGTTACGGAGGCAAGCTGTGAGGGACCTACCAGCGGCCATAGCAGCTGCCGATGACTTGGTTGACTTTCAATTCGTGATTTCTCTCCTTCTAAATCGAAGAAGTCGAAGGAAGGCAAGAAAGGTCATTCTTCGTGTGATGGCGGCAAAACGAATGGTGGCCAAAGCAAAGCCAAGCAAGGGAACCCGCAGGGGAAAAAGAGCTCAGGGTGCTTCATTTGCAATGGAGCACATCGAATAAGGTGTCTGAAAACTAACGCTTTGGTGAAAGAGTTAGAAAGTGAGTCTTTAAAGGTGTCGGAGGCCGAAGCGGCAGCAGTGCACTTGAACCCATTACAGTTGTTGAACAACACAAAAGTTATGGTGGAAGAGGAGCCTATGAGTAATGAGGAGGTGGCGAGCATCCTCGAGGCGGAATTCTACCAAGGGGACTGATGTGCGAAGGTAAAGCTGAGCAGGTGGAGGTGAGGTAATGATTGATCTGGTGCGACGACAAATCTTGTGGAGGCGAATTTGGTACCATACCTTGTGCTGCAAGTTGCCAGAGCCAATCTCGCTGTGGGTCTCACTTCCCACCACCAAGTGGTTTCGAACGGTGTAGCGGTCGCCAACCTGAGTGTGGGAACTTGGGTGCGGGACACATCGTTCGTGGTGATGGCTATGTCGAGGCATGACGTGATCTTAAGAATGGAATTCTTGTACAATGTCTAGTTGCATGTACATCCTCACTTATCCTGCATTTGGATCGGAGGCATGGAGGAGCCTTTCATAGTCGAATGCGAGTATTTGAACTTAAGTAGGCTGGAAACATCACTCCAGGCTACGAACAGTGGTTTAGTTGGAGGGAATTCAGCGATGATGTCGTTTGTTGAGGAGCGCGTTCAAGTTGGGGAGGGGCTTGACGAGTATACCACGATGTCTAGCGGATTTGTGGCTGTTTGAGTCATAAGGGCCTCTACTAAACAAGCTGCCGGATGAGGACGTGAATCAAGATGAAGGGGAATTGGAAGCTAAGTCCCTAGCGGATGATTTCGATTGCCGGGAGACTCATGACAGTGAGAATGTGAGGAGCATTCGAAGTGGTACCGACTATAATGAGTTTTCGCTGAACAAGGGGAATTGCAGGTGCTTTGGCAAGGAAGCGTGGGGCTTCAGGCACTGCAAGCCAGCAAGCGAAGTTCCGGTGATAACTTCACAGTGCGCGGTTTGGTTCGTGGTGGTGCTGTTGGGGGTAGCAGCATTGTTCCTTGGTTTTGGATGCGCATGTGAGAGACGTGAGCATCAAGTGCTGGGCGAGGAATTGCGGGACAGCAGGTTGGAGTGGAGAGGGGCATGTAGGGCTGCTAAATCCATGGATACTTTAGCCTTCCTCGGCTACAAGGCAGCAAGCATGGGGCTTAGTTACGGAGTCTGCGGAGTATGCAAGCAAGGGCTTAGGCAGGCACAACGACTTGGGAGAAGTCAAAAGGGAACAATCGGCAGCGAAAGAAACATTCTCGGGGAGAATGGCCGGTGGGAGTGTAGCTGGCACGGAGTCATCGCATGAGGGAAAGATGATTCCATATGGGCAGTACATCCGGGGGACCAAGGGACGGCGGCATGGCACAGCGGATGCGTGGTGAGCCCAACATTGGCATGCGGGTGTGTGCCAAGGAGAAGGAAGCATTGGCTTTGATATGGCTATGCGTGGGGAAGTTATGGTTTACTAGATTACCCCGCCGACGAGGGCGTCGCGCTTTTTAGGTGGGGGAGGTTTGTCACCACCGTGAGCCATGGGGGCCAACTGCTGTGGCTTGGCTTGGGGTCTTGTGCCGAGTCTTGGCAGTGAACGGGCATGCTTGTGGTGAGTGCGGAAACAAGGCAGGGCTGGAGTGTTGGCTGGGGTGCGGCAGCAGGGCGCACACTGCAGCATGGGCGCAAGCAATGCTGGGCAGCGCGCGCAAGAGCGTACGTGGGTCACATTGCTGCACATTGGCTCACGGTGGTGATGTTATGTCCTCCGTGAATCTTCATGTGTCCCTAATAACGTATTACCAATTCATACTGTAATTACTTCCAAAGGCAAGGAGATAAACAAAGGTTTAAAGTCAATTCCAAATCTTCAGTTAGCAATTCGAGCTGTGACTGTTGGCGGGAAGAAATTCCAGCTTATGTTTGATCTTTGCTTCCTTAACCGATGAAATTTCATTGGAGGGGGAAAAAGGCCAAAAAAAAGAAAAAGAAATAGAAGGAAGATAAAGATGCTACCTCCCTTTATTTAATGAGTTAAATTAAAAAGGAATGAGTTAAACAAAAAGTGTGAATTGTTGACCTGAAACAACATTCATTAACATATTATTGTACTGACACAAGTTGATTATAATCTCTATTTTAAGGAAAGCAAAATATCATCCGTTTTAAAAAAGAGATTTTGGATTCAAATTCCGTTAATAAGGGTCACTAGGGAATTGAATTACCATTAAGTTAATTAATATAAAAAATAAATAAATACTTGTGTGAGATTGACCTACCATCTTAGCACGGTTAAAGTCCATCACTTCATCAAATGGAAGGACAATAATGGCTCAACCGATCTCACACAAAATTTTCTCTTCGTTACCAAACAGATGATAAAACACCAATGATCTAATTAATTTTTTTTTAAAAAACATTTATATGTTACAATTCGAAATTGGCTCTCTAATTTTGCAGGATTATATCCATTTTATTACTGTGTAGAGGAGGAATTGAATCCTAGCTCAAGGTTGGACTCAAACTGGTGCACCCATGGTTAGTCCATTGGTGCCAGTGGCTAGAAGCCCAGCTGCCAACAATCTAATTCAATAATGCCTCATAAAACTATTTGTATAATCTAAATTTATCTTCATAAACTGAAATCAAACATCTTATTAAAAAAATACAATTAGTCGATATTAAATATATATATCAGTTCATGAAAAATTAAGCCTAAGACAACTCAGTACGGAATCAACGTTTTTGGCAGATTCAAGTTAATAGCTTCTGTATGATAAGAATTTTAACATCCTAATGAGCATCATTGCCCATAGAAGCAGCGATGGCCTAAGCAAAAGTCAAATCCCTGTAAGATAAGGGTCGCGTGGTTGTTGCAGCAGGCCCACCGAGACTGGCCTTCACTTTTCACAACACATTATGTATTTGATCTTTCGATAATATATCATCAGCGAGTGATCCAGATTCTGCCACACGGTCATTCGATTCGCTCCTTTGTTAGGTATGGTTCCTACACAAGTAGAAGCAAAAACCAAATGCATTATCCATCTTCTGTAAAATGAGCTGGCGGTGGTGGGCAGGTGCTGTTGACGCTCCTAAGGTAAGAATAAGACTAACGCTCCCTAAGTCTGTACTTGATAAGTTTATGTACCACTTTTAAATGTGAAAAATGAACAATGATAGAAATAATGTTAATTTACTAGGTTTTTTTTTTCTAATTTAAACATCATTATTTTTTAAATACTCATTGTTTTTATTTGTGAAGAAGAAATTGGAAGAAGATAAGAAACCTGGAAACTACCAGAATGTGGGACTTATATTAGGCGTGACAGGAATTGTAGGCAACAGCTTGGCTGAGATATTGCCCCGATCGGATACTCCTGGTGGCCCCTGGAAGGTCTACGGGGTGGCGCGACGCCCCAGGCCCGACTGGAATGCCAGTCATCCGATTAAGTACATCCAATGCGACATCTCCGATCCGGACGATACACAAGCCAAGCTCTCAAAACTCACTGACGACACCCACATCTTCTACGTGACGTGGGCCAGCCGTCCCACTGAAGCCGAGAACTGCCAGATCAACCGTGCAATGTTTCATAACGTGCTCCGTTCTGTAATCCCAAACGCACCGACTCTCCGCCACATCTGTCTTCAAACTGGAGGCAAACATTACCTGGGACCATTCGAGTGTTTTGGCAAGATACCGTCTCACGATCCTCCTTTTACAGAGGATTTGCCCAGGTTAAACGTACCACTTTTTTACTATACTCAAGAAGACATATTGTTTGTAGAAGTTGAAAAAAGAGAGGGCTTGACTTGGTCCATACATCGACCTTTCGGAATATTTGGGTTTTCACCTTATAGTTTGATGAATATTATAGCCACTCTCTGTGTGTACGCTGCTATTTGTGAACATGAAGGCGTTCCTTTACTATTTCATGGCAGTAGAGATACTTGGGAAGGCTTCCACGAGGTTTCGGATGCAGAGTTAATTGCGGAGCAGCAAATTTGGGCAGCACTGGATCCAAATGCAAGGAACGAAGCTTTTAATTGCACCAATGGAGATGTTTTTAAGTGGAAGCATTTATGGGAAGTGTTGGCTGAGCAGTTTGAGATTGAGAATTATGGGCTTGAAGATGGAAAGGGTAGTGACAGAGTGAGATTGGAGGAAATTATGAAAGGTAAAGAAAGTGTGTGGGAGGAGATTGTGAGAGAGAATCAGCTTCTGCCAACGAAATTGAATGAGGTTGCTGTTTGGTCATATGCAGATATGGTTATGAATATTGGTGCGGGTTATTTAGTTAGCATGAACAAAAGTAAGGAGCAGGGGTTCTTGGGTTTCCGGAATTCTAAGAATTCCCTCGTTACTTGGATTGGTAGGTTAAAAAGTCACAGGATTGTGCCTTAAGTAATTTCTTTTTTTTTTAATTTGTGCCTTAGTTAAAGCTTTCAATTAATTATTCAAATTGTGATTGTTTGGCTGGAAGAAATAAAGCTTTTGTTTGTTATTTGATTTCCAATCAATGAAAAGTTTCGTTTCAGGCAGAAAAAAAGATTGAGAAAAAAAAAAACTGCTGCCTTTGTTATCGTTAATGAGTTAAATAAATACCTTACTTAATTTCGAGCTGAAAAAACATTCATTTTACATTTCTGAATTTCATACCTTCAATTTATCACCGCTCGATGTTCAAACCCTGAGCCCAGTCCAATGCTTCTTTAAATTGTTCGTCCGTCGAAACCAACTGATTCAAAAGACAAGAAAAGGAAAAAAGGGAAAGAAAAGTTTATTGCAACAATATAACCGATTAAAATGAAATCATCCAATATTTTTTAACTAGAGAGCATTATTTAGAGATAGGAGACAGAAAGAAAATGGGTGAGAAAATGAAATTAAAATAATGTTTATGGGCATTTACGTCATCTTGTCATAATTATTCCCTACAGTTAGGGGGTATAATTGTAATTTTATTGGAACAAAGCGGTCAATACTTACATTTAGTAGAAAATCTAAAAGATTTTTCATAGCCTATTCTCATAATTCTTGGGGAAGAGTAGCAAATTGTTTATGTCGATTTTAATGCATGTGCAGAAAAATTTACCTTTATATTTAATCCTATCGAAACTTTGACGATAGATATAAGGTAAACAAAAATAGTGTTGATGTTGATTCTTGACGCATGCAATTCTTATCGGTTAATGGGAATCAGGAATAATAACTCGCGTTCTTAGTAAAATAAGGAGGAACGGAATTCGTTTTGGTGACTCAACATTTGAGAATCAGTATGAAATCTAATTGGACTGAAATCAAATTCCCATTCTGACCATCAATTTTTATTATTCCAAAAATACCCTCACTTTTGATAAAAAGTATTAAAAGCAAAAAATTTTAAAAAAAACCTAAAACCTACACTCTCTTGCTTGTGCCTCCCAGTCGAGTGCCATCGGAGCTGCTTCCATCACCATTGTAGCCATCACCATCTTTGTCGTCGTGGTCCATTGGCTATAGACAGCTGCTAGTTGTTGGATTCGTCTCCCTTGGGCCGTGTTGATTTCATCGCCTTTTCGATTTCGCCCCCATCTCATTTCGTCTCTGATGGCGACGGTTCTGATATGATGATGTTACTGCTGCTAATGGCGATGATTATTGTTGCTGTTGTTGATGATGATGACAAAACCAAATTTGATTGTTGCTGCTAACTTTTTTTTTTTTTGGGAAATGGATTAATTTTGTTGATGATGATTATTTGGGAAATGGATTAATTTGATGATGATTATCATTATTATTATTTTGGAAATGGATTATTTTTTTGATGATGATGAATCTGATTATGATTATTCTTATTTTTTGAAATTGATTATTATTTTGCTGCTATTGATGATTTTTTATTTTGATTATTATTATTACTAATGATAAATTATAATTAATTAATATACTAACAACATATGAATATAATGAATTAATACATTAACAAATAATTTTAATAATAATAGTTATTATTATAATTAACTAAGGGCAAGTAGTTTTAAATTAGTAGATGGAATTACTGATAATCTCAGCTAGTAGTGTGTCTTTTCTCTGCACGAGAGACTGGTTTGTCCTTTAGGCGTGCCATGAAAGAGGATGTGTTACATGTCCATAAGATTTGCATGCAAGGTATAGTTTGACATTTATACAAGGTGTGAGGCAGAATTTTTATATTAATGGTTGAGGACTCTCAAAGAAGCCAAACATGAGAGTGGGATTTTCAGCAAAGTGATCGAGATGTACTGAATACATGGACTCTAGATAAAGCAGAGTATGATGATTCTTAATGTGGGAAGTTATGGTTGTTGAATAGAGGACAAGATTTTACCCATGCTAGAGTGTTTCTCATAAGCCCTATGTGAATGTGATTTTAGTAGAGTAAAAAAGATGGAGACAACATGCTTGTGTGGATAAATGGTGGATTATGTTTTATTGCTTAATTGGAAGACTTGCAAAGGCAGAGCTTGTTAGGAAACATGTTTTTTTCAAATATAATAATTTTCTAGGTTATTTTCTTATTTTGGAGAATTCATTTTTAAGGAATAAGTAATTTCTCTTTTGAGACTTAACTTATTGAAGGAGGAATACTATTTGTGCGAGGAAATGAATGTTTCTCTTATATATAAAAAAAAAATTCATTGTATATAAGGATGTTCGATTTGTTTGTTCGTATAAAAATGAGCAAGTAGACAGTTTCTAAAGTGAGAGAAACAATAGGATTATTGAGAGAATGAGCATTATTGGGGTTTTAGGCTTGAGGAAAATATTAAAGTAATTGTAATAATTTTCCACATAGTATATTTTTTCCTCGTCGTCCTTCGCTGCATGATTTTCTTTGGTATAAGAGTTTTTCACATAAATTTTTGTGTTGTATGATTGATTTATTCTTCATCTATATGTTCTATTAATTATTTACTTGATATTTTTGCTTTCAAGATCTTGGGTGGAATTAAAATCCCCGTTATTAGATTTAGATTTAATCTAGGTCATTAGGAGTTATTTGTAAGCCAAACTTGAGTTTGCCGTTTGCATCGATTATGGAGTATAGTCCTACCCTAATGTGGGAAAACAAATATCAATTTGAATTTCGATCACTCACTCGCTTGTAATACAAAATACTTAAGGAGCCATAATGCACTAAATTATAAGGGTAGTAATATTTGTACTCTAAAAACTAAGGATGAGGCTATATGAACTCACCAATTCCTCTTCAAACCCTCATTTTAAGAATTTTATGATCTAAATAATTTTTTTTTAAATTACTTAATTAGTCCTCTCTTCTCTTTCTCTTCTCAATTTTACAAATTCTCATCAATTCATTCATATATATTCTTTTACTTGTAAATAATTAGTATTGGTAACTAAGAAGAACAAAACCCATCATTTAAAAATGAATATTAACAAATTTTTATCAGCCATGAAAATTGATGAATATCAAGAAATTAATTTTTACCAAAGAAAACTAATGACTACTAAGAAAAAAATTCGTATATCTAGAAAGTATCAAATATAGATCATGATATCCTAAGAAAGGTAAAAAAAAGAAAAAATTAAAAAAAGAGTGAAATTGAGTGTTTATTTGCAAAATGTGAAAGTAAAGTGTAATTGTGAAGTAGAGAAAGAAATCAGTGAGGAGTAAATTTGAGATTTTATATGTTAAAACTTTAATTATAAATTTATTTTTCAAGATGAGTGTAGAGAGGAAGTTAGTGGGTTCAAATACCCACACTTAAAAACTAATCCGAGCACTGATTTTTTAATAACAATATGTATTCTTAAATTGCCCATAATTGAAGTCAACGTTATACAATTAAACGAAAATGTTAATATCAATTCAACATACCCATTTATCACATCCATACCATGAACCTTAATTTCACTTCTCTCAATCTCTTCGTTTTATTATTATTTTCTCAATTAATTTCATAACGTAGTGAGACATTCATTAAAGCATAATAAAATTGAAGCTTTAGACACTTATTCTTCTTTCTATCTCAACTTCTTAATTCCGTGAAAGTTATACGACTATATGTTCCTAATTAATTGGTGAGCATAAATTATGTAAAATTATTTTGTTGATATACAAGAACCAAAACTTTTTTCATGATGGCAGATTTATTGAGAAAAAAAATTGCTCACATTGATTAATGAGATGAGAAGGAAAAAAAGCTTCCATTCATCCATATGAACGACTTCAGCAATTTCTTGAAATAAAAAAAAAAAGTTTTCTTCATTTATTCGTATATCAAGTTCACAATCAATTAATTGTAATTTCGTGTGTAAATGGCTGATATTTACAATTTGAGGATAGTTTTGATATTTCCACTGACCAGATATACATGTGATGCTCATTTTATGTTTCACACCATCTAACAATGAAAAAAATTGATAGTCTGACTTTTAGAGTGTGGTCAAATATTGCCTTATAAACAGGTCAAATATCTCTATATTAACCCTTGAAGAGGTGAAATAAATTAAGGTTCTATTTAGTATTGAGGTTGACATTTGTGGTTTAAAAACTACAACACTAAAATATTTAGTAAATACTAGTTGATTGATAGTCACTCTATTTTTTTCAAAATTATTTCATAATTATAATTTTTTTTCTTTTTACTGCAGCTGTATTTTAAAAATAACAGTATCTCAATATAAAATAAGTCCTAAATGAGAAACAACTGATGAATGAGACAGAATGATAGGAATAGAATCAGAATAGTTGTTTACTTGAGCTGTAAGAATTGGAATGAGAATGAGCTGGAATCCGATTGATGTGTTTATTTTATCTTGAAATCGGAATTGAAGTAAACTGAATTGTTTTAACTTACTAAAATGTTCTTATTTAATTATAATAATAACTACTACTATCATCATCATCATCATCATCATTATCATTACTAGTGATTTTTATTATTATAAAAATGATTAATAATAATAATATTAAAAATAATATCATTAACAATTTATTAAAATACCCTTTGTTAATTATCATCATTTGGTGGTGGTGGTGGTGTTGGTGGTGGTGGTGATGATGATGATGATGATGATGATCATCATCATCATCATCATCATCATCATCATCATCATCATAATAATAAAATAGTAATAATTAATAAATTAATAACAACAACAACAACAACAATAACAAAATTTATAATACAAAAAATAATAAAAATAAAAATAATTAATAATAATAACAACAACAACAACAACAACAACTAAATTCCATAATAATAATAAATTTTCAATTTTTTAATTTATATTCAAGAACTATAACTATTAATATATTATTGTTAATAATATATTAATATATTAATGAATAGTAATAATTATATTAATAAATAATAATAATATATAAATTAATCATTACAATTGTTAAATAGTATATTAATTAATTATTATAATAGTATATTAATTAGTTAATAATAATATATGAAATAATAATAATAATAATAATAATAATAATAATAAAATAGTATATTAATTAATAATAATAATATATTAATTATTGTGATAATTTATTCAAAAACTATAATTATTAATAATTATTGATAATAATATATTAATTAATTAAAAATGAGGACAAAGTGGGCATTTTTAATTTTGAGGAGGGCAAAAATGGTCAATCTTGGGAATAAGAGACACATTCCCAACTCTCCCCCTTGGGAATGAGTCTCCCATTCCTTATTCCCAAATTGTGGTGAATCCCATAATTCCGATTCTGATTCCCAACTCTGTTTTTTGAAGTAAATGTTGTCAATCCTTTCAATTCCGGATTCCGATTCCCTAATCGCGTAAGTAAATGCAAGATAAATGCGATCGATGTCTCTCTTTTGATTATTTGTTATAAAGTTCGCCTGGAGGGGGTGAGGTTAGCAATCCTGTATAACTTGCTACAAATTACAAATTAAAAGACTCCTAATGAGATTTGGATTTAATACTAAATTGATTTGTGCTCAGTTATTCATAATCTTTTACCACACGCGTATGTACGACAATATATACATAATATATAGTTAAGACTCAATTACTTCTATATTTTTATCCAATAACTATCAATCATATACTTGTAAAAGATTAGTAAAAAATCAGTTTGATACTGAATCTAAATATCTGTTTTTGTTCCAAAATTGATACTGAAAACGGAAAAGTTATAGGACTACTGTGCCATAAGCAATTTTAAAATTTAAGAGACATGTATTTGATTTTAGGTTTAAAACTGGTCCACGTACGGAAACTTCCGTACTTAACATTGGGGATTTCATTGCAATGGTCCCCGACACAGGCCAACATATTATCTGAGTTGGCACCGAGCTTGAAAACTGCTGGCATGCAAAATTGACTGGCAGCGATAGTACGAAGCTTGGCCTTTAGCAAGAACCGCATTTCACCACACATTATGATATTAGATCCTTCAATATCGATCACATAATCTAACTTCGAGTGAATACTTAATTACCTTCTAGAAAGTACTTGTATAATTGTTTATATATAAGCAGCCTCTTCTTTAGGAAAATTTTCTAATTTGAACTTAAAATTCAGGATTAAAATTGAAGAGTTGACATCGGTGAAAATAGAAATTTATAATAGCGTAAACTGTTTGAAAATACTATGAAAGTCTATTCACATAGTTGATAATATCCCTTGTATAAATCTAAATTTATCTTCACAACTGAAATCAAGCGTTAGACGAGACTTTGTTGGACATGCTGAAAAAGCAGCCACTGGGGTCGTTTTTGACAGTTTCGAGTTAATAGATTCTGTACCGATAACAATATCAACATTAGAAATTTTTTTTTAAATTACTTTTGTTGCAATTTATAATTGGACTTTTATAAAAATAAATAACAATATAATAGAATTAAAATAAGTCAGTTAATAAATTTAGCCTCATTATAAATTAGATTTATTAAATATAATTTGGAGAGAGCTTAACGTTACTGCCCTAAAAAGTAGCAGTGGCCTAGCAAAAAGTCAAGTTCCTGTACGATAAGGATCGCCTGCTTTTTGCAGCAGGTCCCACCGAGATCTGACTTCAGTTTTCACCACACATTATATCTTTGAGTTTTCAATAATACAACATCAGTGAGTGATCCAGGTTCTGCCACGCATGTCACTCACTCACCGCTCGTGATCGGTCGACTATCACCGTTGTTCGCTATGGTTCCTATAAAAGCAGAAGCAAAAACCAAACTCATCATCCTTTTTTTTTTCAGAATGAGCTGGTGGTGGTGGGCAAGTGCTATCGACGCTCCTAAGGTAAAGAACAGGATTAACTCTCTCTAAGTCTGCACTTGATAAGTTAATGTACATACATGTTCATATTTTATACGTTAAAAATGAACTTCGGTTTTCTGTTTAAATATCATCATTTTTTAAGTACTCAATATTTTTTATTTGTGAAGAAGAAATTGGAAGAAGATAAGAGACCTCGAGACTACCAGCATGTGGGACTTATATTAGGAGTGACAGGAATTGTAGGCAGCAGCCTAGCAGAGATATTGCCCCGATCGGATACTCCTGGTGGCCCCTGGAAAGTCTACGGAGTGGCCCGACGCCCCAGGCCCGACTGGAATGCCAATCACCCGATTGAGTACATCCAATGCGACATTTCCGACCAGGAAGAGACACAAACCAAGCTCGCAAAACTCACTGACGTCACCCATATCTTTTACGTGACGTGGGCCAGCCGTCCCACTGAAGTAGAGAATTGCCAGATAAACGGCGCCATGTTCCGTAATGTGCTCCGTTCTATAATCCCGAACGCGCCTAATCTCCGCCACATCTGTCTCCAAACGGGAGGCAAACATTACCTGGGACCATTCGACTGTATCGGCAAGATACCGTACGATCCGCCTTTTACTGAGGATTTGCCAAGGTTAAACATACCACTTTTTTACTATAATCAAGAAGACATTTTGTTTGAAGAAGTTGAGAAAAGAGAGGGCCTGACTTGGTCCATACATCGACCTTTCGGAATATTTGGGTTTTCACCTTATAGTTTGATGAATATTATAGCCACTCTCTGCGTGTACGCTGCTATTTGTAAACATGAAGGCATTCCTTTACTATTTCCTGGGACGAAAGAAACTTGGGAAGGCTTCTCAGAATATTCGGATGCAGATTTGATTGCGGAGCAGCAAATTTGGGCGGCAATAGATCCTAATGCAAGAAACGAAGCTTTTAATTGCACCAATGGAGATGTTTTTAAGTGGAAGCATTTATGGAAAGTGTTGGCTGAGCAGTTTGAGATTGAGAATTATGGGTTTGGAGAAGAAAAGGGTGGCAAGAGGGCGAGATTGGAATTTATGAAAGGCAAAGAAAGTGTGGGAGGAGATTGTGAGAAAATCAGCTTCGGCCAACGAAATTGAATGAGGTTGCTGTTTGGTCATATGCAGATATGGGGTTGAATATTGGTGCCGGTTATTTAGTTAGCATGAACAAGAGTAAGGAGCACGGGTTCTTGGGTTTCAGGAATTCTAAGAATTCCTTCGTCACTTGGATTGGTAGGCTAAAAGTCACAGGATTGTGCCTTAAGTAATTTTATTTATTTCTTTTATTTGGTGCCTTAGTTAAAACTTCCAATTAATAGTTCAAATTGAGATTGTTTGGCTGGAAGAAATGCAGCTTTCGTTTGTTCTTTGCTTTCCAATCAATGAAAAGTATCGTTTCTGGTGGAAAAAAGATTAAAAAAAATAGAAAAAGAAAACCTGCTGCCTTTGTTATTGTTAATGAGTTAAATAAAAACTGTACTGAATTTCGAGCTTAAAAGCATTCATTTTACATTTCTGATTACATGCCTTCCAAGTTATGACCACTCGACGTTCAAAGCCTAATCCCAGTCCAATGCTTCTTTAATTTGTTCGTCCGTCGTAACTAACTGATTCAAAGGACATGGAAAGGAAAATGGGAAAGAAAAATAAATTGTGAAAATATAATCTATTAGAATGAAATCATCCATAATTTTTTAACTGGAAAGCATTATTTAGAGAGAGGAGAGAGAAAGAAAATGGGTGAGAAATGAAAATAAAATAAAGCTTTGGGCATTTATGTCATTTTTTCATAATTATTCCGGTTAGGCAGTATAATTGTAATTTTATTGAGTCAGAGCTGTCAATACTTAGAAATTCTAAAAGATTTTAATGAGTGTGCAGAAAAATTTACCTTTATATTTAATCCTACGGAAGCTTTGATGGTAGATATAAGGTAAACAAACTGTTTATGTCGATTTTAATGCGTGCGCAGAAAAATTTACCTTTATATTTAATCCTACCGAAGTTTGATGGTAGATATAAGGTAAACAAAAATAGTGTTGCGGTGATTCTTTACCACTGCATAGATGTTAAGTAATATATTTTCTTTTTTTAATAAGAATTTCTTATCTATATTATTTTCTTATTTTGGAGGACTCCTATTTAAGAAATAAGTAACTTTTCCTCTAAAACTTAACTTATTTGAAGAGGAATACAACTTTTATAAGGAAAATGAACATTTTTCCTATAAGAAATAATTATTATATATAAGAAGACTGGGTTCACTTGTTATATAAAAATCAACAGGTAGATAATTTTGAATGTGAGAGAAACGGTAGGTCTATTGAGAGATTTAGGGGTCGTTTGTTTTTTTAACTTAATGACTTAATTGAATTAATTGCAGTCAGTTAAGTCATCAAGTCTGTTTATTTTTTCAACTTAATGAAAATTTTCACTCATTAAGTCATTAAGTTATTAAGCTAATTCTTTTAGCTTTTTACTTAATCTAAAAGTCTGAATGACATTAGTAAAAAATATTCTCCAAAATATCCCTATCTAATTAATTAATTAATTTTCATCCATACTTAAATAAGTTTAATAATTAGTATTATTACTCTTCTCTATGACTTATGATAATATAGTGGTAGACTACTATTATTTTTATTTCTTGTTTTCTTTAAATTAGCATTATTTATCTTTATAATCTTTAATGAATATTTTTCTTATAAAACATCATAAAAACAATAAAATTGATTAACATATACTAAGTTAGAATATTAAAAGGTTGTATTCAATTGAGCATGATTATGTTATGAAAATATATTGTCTCATTTATGTTTTTTGAGATATCACTAGTTGTTTAATAATTATAATTCGCAAGGGGACAGATGTAAAAAATACTATTTTTCAGTTTTTTTAAGTTAAAAAAACTTAATATTTACTTTTAGTAATTCAGACAAAAAAAACAAACATGATATTCAGATTCAGACAATCAACACTATTTAAAATTCAGACTAATTCAGATCTATTCAGGTTTCAGATAAAAAAACAAACACTACCTTAATGTTATTGGAGTTTTGGCTGTGAGAAAAATGTCAGAGTAGTTGTAATAATTTTTCACATAATAAATTTTTGTCTTTTTTTTTACAGCATGGTTTTTCTCCTGTATTAGAGTTACCATGTAAAATTCTTATGTTGTATAATTAGTTTTATTCTTCATCTATATTTTCTATTTATTATTTGTTTGATATTTTTACTTGCAAGATCTTAGATGGAATTAAAATTTTGTAACAAGTGGTATTAAAGTTAAGGTTGTAATGCAGAGCAAATATATCAGCAAAGAGGTTTTCAAAACTTGTGAATGTAAAATAGAAAAGTTTGATGGGAGAAAAAGTTTTGGCTTGGGACAAATTGAAGTCAAAGATTTATGTTTATCCAATCTACGTTACACAATTGCTCGGGTTGAATTGTTCTGGTAGTGACTAGAAAATAGTCAACCCTAATCTACTCAGAATTTACTACCATTGAGCACACCCCATAAGTACAACCTAGAGCCTATGTTGGCGATTGATTTACAAGTACAACCTGAGGTAAATGACCCGATTTGAGAGTAAGCCTATATGAGCGATCCGAAAATTCACTAGTCCGATCTGGAAGTAAGGTAGTCCGACCTCAAAATTCATTTTTCTGGCCTAAGAATTAGCTTGACATGAAAAATTGCTAGTTAAGGGAACGTGGCCTAATTTCTAGGGAAGTTGCATGCCACGATTTCTTAAACTACCTTTAATTGATAACCACTTGCAACTACTGAAGAAAGTGGGCTGAAGTTAAGGAAGTAATTACTCGGGTTGAAGTTAAGGAGATAACCACCCATCCTTTATTTATTTGAAGAGAGCATTAGAGGAAGGGGTTAGCAAAATCAACCAAAAACTTCTACAAGTTTAAGCCTTAATATTCCTTACAAGATTTTCAGCTCCTTTACCAGAAAATTCCTTAATTTTAACTCATTCACAATTAATTCTTCCTTTTTATTTTTCTCTCTTTATATGCAATTTCTGACTTAAGCATCGGAGGGTTTATGCCGGAACCCCACTGGCGTATCCTAACCGTGTTTTTTGGCTAGCAGGTATAGAAAGTTGCGATCAGACTGACGTTTGAGCTTGGATTCGAGCTGTTATTCCCCAAAAGAAACAAATTTAGCTGTTCAGGTCGTTTTTCAACATTAGCATCTTGGCGTCATCTGTGAAGAACGATGCGAAAAGCCATACGTTTGAAGATTTAGAGAGAGAAGGCTGTTGGGTTAGGAAATGATGCTGGATGACAATGATGGAGATAGGCGAACCTTACGCCAATTGGCAGAGGAAATGAATGCCACGACAGATAGGAGATGGAGAGAATGGATCGAGAGGCAAATGGCAAGATTTGAGGAGATGATCGAGGGGCTGGTTGATGCCCAAGTCAGAGGGGATCATGTTCGAACTAGTGATCTAGAGAGTAGTAGAGCGCAGGAAAGGAAAGAGTTTGGTGGTGAACAGCAGAGCGGAATGGGACTACCACAAGTCAGGGTACAACAGGAGAACCAAAGTGCAGGAGAACAACTGAATGAGTTAAAGGGGAGAATCAATGACCTGAATCATGAAAGGGAGAGAGAAGAGCTAAGAAATCCCCAACGGGCAAATGAGTTTAAGCATCGAATGTTGCAATTTTAAAAAACCCTGGAGGCATTAGAGGTGAAGCAGAAGGCAAGAAAATGGTAGGAAGATTATTACTTGGTGATGAATCCCCATTAGTACTTGAGGTGATGACGGTAACTTTGCCATCCAAGTATGTGGAGAGGTTTAATGAGATGACCGAGATTCAAGATTTGAATGATTTTCAAAGGTGCCGTGTTTTTCACTTAACTCTAGAAGGACAGGCACATGAATGGTACTGGAAGTTAAAGAAGGGAAGCATAGGAAATTTCAAGGAGTTATGTGAGCTTTTCGTTGTACATTTTAGCGGTTCATGCATAGTAGAGTAGGATACAAGCAGGTTGAAAAAATTGGTCCAAGGGGATTTTAAAAGTTTAAGGACCTTTGTGACTAGGTATCGTAAAGAAGTTGCCGATCTAGAGGCCTTTGATCAGCCAGATGCTCTAAAAGGATCAAGAAGGGTTTGAGAATCAATCAATTGTGAAATAACTTATATAGTAAAGGGATAACATCATACGCTGAGGCGTATGACCAGGAAAAATTAGACATGAAAATCGAAGATGCAGAGGAATAGAAGAGGAGAATGGAAGAGTGGAGTGATAGTCTAGTGAGAAGGGGAGACCTAAGAAAGAGAGGAGATAACCTTGGGTATAGCTCGAGAAGGAACTCGAATGATAGACATTATTACGACGAAGGGTTGTTTAATTATAGGCGGCCAGAGAGGCTGGCTCGAGATTGGGAAAGAAATCATGAAAGAAGGAAGATCTCATAATAGGTAGGGGCCGAGAGAGAGAAAATAACTATGGGAAGAACCAACCAGAGAATCGAGTGACAGACTATAATAGGTTACTGCCGCCTGTAGAACAGAGAGGATCGAGATCTAACCATGGTGTGACTTAGTAGAGCAGAGCGGAAGATACACATGCTGAATACGAGAAGAGCAGATATATATGCAACAATAAAAGAGAAGGGGTTACTAACCCCGCCAAAGCTGATTGTAGGGGATCTGGGTGGAAGTGCTCACCACAAGTATTACGAGTTTCACAAGGTGTCCAGACATAGAATCGCATATTGTATAGACTTGAAAGAACAGATTGAATGGCGAGTGCAAAATCAATATCTAAAAAAGTATAAGGATGACTAAGAAGAGGTGGGAGAAAATGGGACATCATAGATAATACAGCGATGATGATTATAGTAGGGCCGACCCTAGCAGAAGACTCAAACCATTCACAGAGAAATTATAGCAGATATTCGTTAAAAAGTTATAAAGTGAATTTTAATGTTCTAGAACCAAAGAAACAACGGGTTCAGAGGTGCCAATCATGTTCATAGACGAAGACGAGGAAGTAGTCGCACATCCACATAAGGATGCCCTCGTCATGAAGGTTACCTTGGTAGGACAGGAGTTGAACCAAGCTCTTGTAGATCAGAGAAGCTCGGTTGACATTTTGTTTAAGCAAACCCTAGAAGATCTACAAATAAGAGACCTCAAGCTTGATCTTGTCAAAACATCGCTGGCCGAGTCGTGATTTCCTAGATAATTGACTTGCCATTGACCATAAGGTCCAACCCTCTATAAAAGACATTGATGGTGACATGGGTGGCAGTTAATGAGCCCAGCCCTTATCACGTTATTTTGGGCAGACCGTTCAATATGATAGTAGGAGTGGTGAGCTCAACCCACATGCAATATGTGAAGTTTAGAGTTCAAAGTGGGGTTGGAGTGATGAGGTGCCAGCAACAAATGGCTCAAAACTGTTACGCTACAGCTGTAAGAGAATCCATGTAGATCACAAATATCGATCCACGATCTGAGAATAGAGTGTGCCGACAACGACCTAATGAAGAAATGAAACAAGTGCCGGTGAGTGAGAATGATCCAAGCAGAGTCGTAAGAGTGGGAACCAAAATGACGGATGACATTTCCAATGAGCTTCAGAATTTATTGATGGAGTCTTGGGTACGAGTCGTAAGGACCGCATAAAGGCCGCATATTTGGTAATGAGGCAGGTTAAAGTTATCCACGATGTGGTCGCCGCAGTTTATGATGCAGAAGACCATGAACACACTATTAGTAGGCCAATCTTACTAATGATGTTCTTGTTTGTTCGTTTTCTTTAAATATGCTAGGAAAGTTTATTTATTTGCTATTTCAATTTGTTTGTGTTCAATTTTGTAATTTCTGTTATATTAATATCAATGAGGTTATTCAGAAGTGCAACTCTATTTCTTAACTTGTCTACTTGTGACCCGTTTTAGTTGAGATTAAGTTGGCATCTTGGCTTTGTTGAGGTCTAACGTGAAAAATTTATCCAATCTTATTGAGATTGAGATCGGTTCTTGGCTTTGTTAAGGTTTAACATGAAAAATTTGTCCAATCTTATTGAAATTGAGATCGACTCTTGGCCTTGTTGAGGTCTAACATGAAATATTTGTCCAATCTTATTGAAATTAAGATCGGCTCTTGGCCTTGTTTAGGTCCAACATGAAATATTTGTCCAATCTTATTGAAATTAAGATCGGCTCTTGGCCTTGTTTAGGTCCAACATGAAAAATTTGTCCAATTTTATTGAGATTGAGATCGGCTCTAGGCCTTGTTTAGGTCTAACATGAAAAATTTATCCAATCTTATTGAGATTAAGATCGGCTCCCGGCCTTGTTGAGGTCCTATATAAAACATTTATCTAATTTTATTGAGATGAGATCGGAATTTCGATCTCGTTGAGGTCCAACATGAAAAATTTATCTACTTATTGAGATTGAAATTGGCATTTCAGCCTTGTTGAGGTTCTACCTGAAAAATTTGTTCAATGTTATTGAGATTGAGATCGACATTTCGGCCTTGTTGAAGTCCTACCTGAAAAATTTGTCCAATCTTATTGAGATTGAGATCGGCATTTTGGCCTTGTTGAGGTCCAATGTGAAAAATTTATCCACTTATTGAGATTGAGATCGGTATTTCGGCCTTGTTGAAGTCTTACCTGAAAAATTTATCTAATCTTATTGAGATTGAGATCGGTACTTTAGCCTTATTGAGGTCCATCGTGAAAAATTTATCTAATCTTATTGAGATTGAGATTGGCATTTCAGCCTTATTGAGGTCCAACGTGAAAAATTTATCCAATCTTATTGAGATTAAGATCGATATTTCGGCCTTGTTAAGGTACGACGTGAAAAATTTATTCAATCTTATTGAGATCGAGGTTGTCATTTTGACCTTGTTGAGACCCAATTACAATTCAGCCATGTTGAGATTGAGGTCGGCTATTACCTTGTGGTTAGACAGCCTTAACTTTTATGTTGTTGAGATCTACATTTTTCAATTTTATCGAAATTGGCCTTTACCTTATTTAGGTCGACCATTCCCTTGTTGAGGTTGGCCATAGCCTTAAGTTCTACAATTTTCAATCTCGTGCCAATATTTAAGTTCTACGATATTCAATCTCGTGCCAATATTTAAGTTCTACGATATTCAATCTCGTTGAGGGCAGTCGTTATCTTGTTGAGGTCGGCCATAGACATAGCATTTAAGTTCTATAATTTTTAATCTTATTGAGGTTGGCTATTATCTTGTTCAGGTCGGCTATAGCCGAAACATTTAAGTTCTATAATTTTCAATCTTGTTGAGGTCTACCGTAGCCTTGACACTTATCTTGTGGGTTGAGATAAATTTATTCAATTGCCAAAGTTCAAACTGGCTCACAATCCATAGGATCTAAACATTGATAGCCCGAGCAAACAAAAAGAGTAAAAGAGTGCAGGTTAAATGATGATTATCTACATGCAAAAGCAAATTAAAGTTTAAATAAAAAAGCCTAAACAAGTTCATGGCACCATACATATCAAACACTATGGTAAGGAAAGTGAATTCACTTAGGAGATTCTCTCTTGGCCTTTAACAACCCTATTGGTTAAGGAAGCCTTACCCTGGATCCCGACCTTACCGTTCTAACGCACTTAGTTATGGTTCTCTTCTTGGCCCGTGCCTAAAGATTTCTTCTTAACTCTCTCTTTCCTCACGTAAGCTGTCAACATCCACTGAAAGTCCATGTCTGGATACTTTTCTTAGAATAACTCGATGCATGTTTGAATGACATTGGCTTTTAACTATTTTTTCTCTGACTGTGTACGTTGATCAGCATCAGACTTGATTTTTTCTTCACGAGAGACTGAGTTCGACAATCTTGGAGTCTTTTCTTGCATTGGATCACTTTTCGGTTATCAAGTCTTCCGCTAAGCGATCATTTTCTTTATTCCGAGCGTTAAGGTCATACTTGAGCCGATCTCGCTCGCTTGCTACCTTCTTATAGAGCTTGGCTTTGGACAAAGCGTGCTTGAGCTCTTCTATCTTTCCTTGGCCTTTTAACGACTTTGCAAAGGTCTCTATATGCATTGCCATAAACAAAAATTGATGAAAGATGAAGCATGTTAGTCAAGGCGAGGCATACAGATAACATTAAAGAACAACTACAACAAGAAAAAAAAAAAAGAAAAAAACTATTGCCTACCTTGGCTTGGTTTTGGGTAACCAGTTCAAGAGAGTGAGCGGTTGACAAGTGAGAAAAGTCATCAAGGGCATTGTGGTTCACAAACTGAGCAGCTAGGTTAACCATGGGAAGCAAGCTCTCCACTCTCCCTTGCTTTGACTCCACGGTGTCCTCACTTTCACTGAGAGGGCACATTACGAACCGACGCTGCAGGTTGTTTATCTTTTTTTCTCATCAGCCTTGTCCTTGTACATTGTTCGTCATAGTTTTTTGCTATGCGGTTCGTGCTCCTTATCCAATCTCTCCTCAACCAAAGCCTTTGCAATCTCTGTAGGGGTACGTTTGGTGGAAGACATGTTCCCTTTAACAACCGCCAAATAAATACTAAGTTTTGAGAAAAAAAATTATTTTTAAATAATTAATTTCCAACACCGGCAATGACTTTTTGGTATTGAAAACTAGGGGACTGGTATTTGGGTTGGATTTTTCTTGTAGTGACTAGAAAATAGTAGACCCTAATCTACTCAGAATTTACTACCGTTGTTGGAATGAGGCAGGTTTGGCAAGTAGCTTTAAATTAGTATATGGAAATACTGATAATCTCATCTAGTGGTGTGTCTCTTTTCTTCACGAGAGACTGATTTATCCTTTTTGGCATATCATGAAAGAGGATGTGTTACTGCTAGCAGGTCCATAAATTTGCACGCAAGGCATAGTTTGACATTTATACAAGGTGTATGACAGAATTTTTATGTTAATGGTTGAGGACTCTTAAGGAAGCCAAACATGAGAGTAGGATTTTTAGCAAGGTGATCGAGATGTGCTGAATATATGTACTCTATATAAAGTGGAGTATGATGATTTTCAATGTGGAGAATTATAGCCGTTACAAGATTTTACCCATGATAGAGTGATTCTCATAAGCCCTATATGAATGTGATTTTGGTGGAGCAAAGAAGATAGAGACAACATGCTTGTGTGGATACACGGTGGATTATATTTTTTTTCACTTAATCAAAAACTTTGTTAAAGTGGAGATTGTTAGGAAATATATCTCCTTTTTCCATTATAAGGGTTTTCTAAGTTATTTTCATATTTTGGAGAATTCATATTTGAGGAATAAGAAATTCCTCGTTTGGGACATAACTTATTCAAAGAGGAATATAATTTATATAAAGAAATAAAAACTTCTCCTATAAGAAATAATCACTATATATGAGGATGTTTGGTTTGCTTGTTCGCATAAAAATAAGTAAGTAGACAATTTCTAATGTAAGAGAAACAATAGGACTATTGAGAGAATGAGTGTTATTAGGATTTGAGGTTCAAGAAAAATACTCAAGTAATTGCAATAATTTTCCACTTAGTAGACTTTTCCCTCGTTGTCCTTAGTTGCATGATTTTCTCTGGTACAAGAGTTTTTTACATAAATTTTTGTATTGTTTCATTGGTTTTATTCTTCATCTATATATTATATTAATTATTTGTTTGATATTTTTGTTTTCAAGATCTTGGGTGGAATACAAATTCCTTTACATTAGGTTTAGATAGAATCTAGCTCATTAGGAGTTATATGTAAGCTAAACATGAGTGTTCCCTTTGCATCGATTAAGCAATACAACCCCACCTGAATGTAGAAAGACAAATATCAATTTGAATTTGGATCACTTACTTGTAATACAACATACTTAAGGAGCCATAACGAACAAAACTATAAGGGTATTAAAATTTGCACTCTAAAAACTAAGGAAAAGCTATATGAACTTACTGATTTCCTCTCCAAACCCTCATTTTAATTAAGAATTTTATTATCTAAATAATTTTTAAAAAATTACTTAATTAATCCTCTCTTCTCTTTCTCTTCTTAATTTTACAAATTCTCATCAATCCATTTAGATATATTCTTTTACCTATAAATAATTAGTAGTACTAACTAAGAAGAACAAAATCCATCATTTAAAAATGAATATCAACAAATCTTTATCAGCCATGAAAATTAATGAATATTAAGAAATTAATTTTTACTAAACACAAAAGCTAATGAATATTAAGGAAAAAAAACTTCTTATATACAGAAAGCATGAAATATAGATCATAATATACTAAGAAAGGTTAAAAAAAATTCAAAAGAAAGTGAAATTGAGTGTTTTGTTTGTAGAGTATATATGAGAATAATGACAGAGTATGTGATTGTAAAGTAGAGAAAGAAAGTAATTGGTCAGGGGTAATTTTGAGATTTTTAAATTTTAAAACTTTAATGATAAAGTTATTTTTTAAAATAGTTATAGAGAAGAAATTAGTGGGTTTAAATAGCCGCAAACAAAAACTAATCTGAGTGACACGACTTAAAAGTGTTTAATTTATTCCCAAGTATAAGAGTGCCTAGTTATAATATAACTCAGTGAGTCCGAGGTCGATCCACAGAAAAAAAATTTAATTTGTTTATTTTAAAAGAACAAAAAAAAAATTTAAATATGTGCAATTTAATTTGATCAAAACTATAAAATTAAATTAGTTAGGTTATGGATCCACTCTTAGTAACAAGTACAATTTAATAAATTCTTTTTATTTTAGTTTATTGCCCAAATGATTAATTGTATAAATTAAAATTATTTTCCCAATAATTTTATTATGAACTAAGTACTTAGTGTGCCAAAATTTAATTTGTCTACAATAAGTTAAAATACCATTTTACAATACTTTATACTAAGATATTAAGAATTCATTGCGAAACCTCATATTTGTCTACAATAAATCAAAATTTTAAAATATAAAATATGAATAAAATTAGATGGAAAATAATTTAATTTCTATAATTAAAAATAGAATATTATTTAAATCATTTTTTTTACTAAGAGTTTTACCTTTCCCTAACTATTAGTACTTAGCTAAACAATTTTAAATAAAAAGAACTATTAAAATTTTAAAAAAAAAACAACATAATTAGAAAAAAAGTATTTGAAAATTGAAAATAAAACTGATTTTATTTATTGAAAATATATTACAAAAAGAGATAAGAAGAAGAATTTGAGGGGAAAGCAGAGAAAGAAAGCTGTGAAGAGGTGTGTTCCCCCCTCTCTATTTATACTAATATATAATTAATCCACACCACACAAATAAATAAATTTAATTACATCTTAACCGTATATTTGTCCCACTAATAAAACAAAAACCTAACTTAATCCACTCAAGCACATCCAACACATGCCACTAACAATTACCACACCTAACATAGTAAAAGCTTAAAATTTCACAATTACCACATTTACCGTGGTAATAACTTATAAATTTACAACAAAGTCGCGGACCCTCCTCAACAACGACCTCATTTCGATCTTAATCCAATTTAATATCCAGATATTTATTAGGTAAAATTTGACATCCGACATTTGTTAGTCTCAAATTTTATAAATTATTATTTTTACCTAATAAAACACAAAAATACACAAAATCAAATATTTAAAAATAATTAGAATTCATAATACATATTTACAAATGTAAATTATATTACAAGCACAAAATAACATTTTTACCCCTTAATAAACATACAATTTTTAACACTAATATCTGAGCACTACTTTTTAATAACAATGTGTATTCTTAAATTGCCATAACGGACAAGCACACGAAAGTAGAGATGTACTTTGGCTTGGTGCCTCCTGTGTGGCCTTTCTTCAAGTTGAACACGGATGGAGCTCGTAAGATTTGGCTTCTGCTGGTGGCTTAATCAGAAACAATTGTGGAGAATTTGTTGAAGGATTTTGAATGAACATTGGGCTGTGTTCAATCACAATTGCTGAGCTGTGGGGCCTTTATCAGGGTCCCCTCATAGCATGGAACGGGGATATCACATCGATGATTGTTGAGGCTGATAGCTTATGCGTTATTTAGCTTTTGGAGGCTCAAAATGATACGCTTAATGCTTCGTCTCCCCTTGTCAAGAGCATCAAGGCTCTTCTCCTCAAAATTGGCAGGTTTCTGTGCACCATATCTATCGTGAGGCAAACTTTGCAGCGGATTTTCTTGCTACTTTTGCTCTCTCTTGGGCACCACAGTCTTCTGTCTCCCCCTCCTGGTGTTGAATTCTGGCTGCGTAGCGATAGCTTAGGGACGGCGTTCCCTCTTACTGTTAAGCCTTAGCTACTTTTGCTAGGCTCGTTTCCCTTATCAATAAAAAAAAAATATATTGCCCATAACTGAAGTCAACTTTATACAATTAATCGAAAACGTTAATATTAAATCAACATACCCATTTATCACATACCATGAACCTTAATTTCACGTCTCTCAATCTCATCGTTTTATTATTGTTGTCTCAGTTAATTTCCGGACATAGTGAGACATTCATCAAAGCCTAATAAAATTGAAGCTTTAGACCTTTTTCTTCTTTCTATCTCAACTAGTTGATTCCGTGAAGTTATACTTACTATATTTTCCTAATTAATTGGTGCGTATAAATTACGTAATCTGTTTTATTGATATACTTTTTCTATGATTTTCAAATTTTACACAACAGCCAAAATTTTTTTCATGATGGCAGATTTATAGAGGAAATAATTTTTTTGTTCAGATGGATTAATAAGATGAGAAAGAAAAAAAAAAACTTCCATTCATTCATGTGAACAACTTTAGCCATTTCCTAAAATTAAAAAAAAAAAAAAGTTCATTTATTCGTATATCAAGTTTCACAATCAATTGTACCAACTTCGCTTGCAAATGGCTGAGATTTTCAATTTGAGTATAATTTTGATATTTCCACCGACCACATATGCATATTGTGTTCATTTTATGTTTTACACCATCTGATAACGAGAAAATTTGATGCTTTGGCTTTTAGAGTCTTGTCAATTAATGTCTTATAAACAGGTCAAATATCTCTTTATCAAACCCTTAAAGAAGCGAAATAAATTAATGACCTATTTCATATTGAGGTTAGGCATCAGTGGCTCAAAACCTACAACAGTAAAATACTTAGTAAGTACTAGTCGATTAATAGTCTCTTTATTTTTTCAAAAATTATTTCATAATTATAGTTTTTTTCTTTTTGTCGTAGCTGTAAATTAAAAGTTACTGCATCTCAATATCAAGCAAGTCTTAAATGAGAAACAACTTCTAAATCAAATGGGATGCCTCTCTTTTGATTTTTTTTTTTTTTATAAAGTTTGCCAGGAGAGGATGAGATTAGAAACTCCAAGTAATTAAAGGACTGTTTATGGAATTTGGATTTAATACTGAGCTGATCTATGCTTAGCTATTCATAATCCTCTACCACATGTACATGTATAACAATATATAGTTAAGATTCAATTAGTTTTATATTTGTATCCAATAACTATCAACCATATGCTTCTAAAAGATTAGTAAAAATAGCAGCTCGACACTAAATTTAAATCCCCCTTTTTTTCCAAAATTGATTTTGAAAGCTGAAAAGTTATAGGACTAATTTGGCATAAGCAATTTAAAAATTGAGAGACGTGTTTGATTTTAGGTTTACGCCTGGTCCCCGCACGGAAAATTCCGTAATAAACTTAGCGCGATTTTAGTGCAATGATCACCGACACTGGCTTACTAATTTATTTGAGTTGGCACCGAGCTTGAAGAACTGTGGGCACGCAAATTGACTGACAATGATAGTACGAAGTTTGGCCTTCAGCAGGAACCTCATTTCACCACACATTACTGCATTAGAACTTTCAATATGGTTCACATTATCTAACTTTAGTTGAATACGTAATTTCCTTCTAGAAATTACTTGTACAATTGATTGTATATAGGCGGATTAGGATTCAGTGCTGAGCTGAGTTTTTTCTAAGCACTGAATTAATGATTAGAATTATTTTAAATTCTTATTTTTTTAATTTATCTTATCTAACAACTATTAATTCAGTACTCAGCAAAAACTCAGCTCAACACTGAATCCTTATCCATATATAGGCAGACTCCTCTTTATGTGTGAACAGACTTAGATGTTTATAATAATGTAAACTATTTCAAAATGTTGTGAAAGTCTATTTACACAGTAGTCAACTCATATTTCCGGACATGAAAGCAACTCCTCTCTATAAATAAAACTAGAAGCATAAACCAAATCTATCATCAATTTTCAAATTCACCAAAAGATGAGCTGGTGGTGGGCGGGTGATATTGGCGCTGCTAAGGTAAACATCAACTCTGTAGTTAAGTTAGTGGACATGTAACATGCTGATATTTAAAATAATGTTTGTTCTATTTTTTACTTGTACAGAAGAAATTGGAAGAAGATAAGCGACCTCGAGATTACCAGAATTTGGGACTTATATTAGGAGTGACAGGAATTGTACAGCCTAGCAGAGATATTGCCCCGATCGGATACTCCTGGTGGCCCATGGAAGGTCCGCGGAGTTGCCCGAGGTCCGAGGTCCGACTGGAATGCCAATCGCCCAATTGAGTACATCCAATGCGACATTTCTGACCAGGAAGAGACACAAACCAAGCTCTCAAAACTCACCGACGTCACGCACATCTTCGTAACGTGCTCCGTTCTGTAATCCCGAACGCACCGAATCTCCTCCACATCTGTCTCCAAACGGGAGGCAAACATTACGTGGGTCCATTCGAGGGTATTGGCAAGATACCGTCTCACGAACCTCCTTTTACAGAGGATTTGCCGAGGTTAAACGTACCACTTTTTTACTATACTCAAGAAGACATATTGTTTGAAGAAGTTAAAAAAAGAGAAGGCTTGACTTGGTCCATACATCGACCTTTCGGAATATTTGGGTTTTCACCTTATAGTTTGATGAATATTGTAGGCACTCTCTGCGTGTACTCTGCTATTTGCAAACATGAAGGTTTTCCTTCACTATTTCCTGGGACGAAAGAAACTTGGGAAGGCTTCTCAGACTATTCGGATGCAGATTTGATTGCCGATCGGGAAATTTGGGCGGCAGTTGATCCTAATGCAAGAAACGAAGCTTTTAATTGCACCAATGGAGATGTTTTCAAGTGGAAGCATTTATGGAAAGTGTTGGCTGAGCAGTTTGAGATAGAGAACTATGGATTTGAAGATGAAAAGGTTAGTGACAGGGTGAGACTGGCGGAAATTATGAAAGGTAAAGAAAGTGCGTGGGAGGAGATTGTGAGAGAGAATCAGCTGCAGCCAACGAAATTGAATGAGGTTGCTGTTTGGTCATATGCAGATACGGTGGAATATTGGTCCGGGTTATTTAGTTAGCATGAGCACGGGTTGTTGGGTTTCAGGAATTTTAAGAATTCCTTCGTTACTTGGATTGGTAGGCTAAAAAGTCACAGGATTGTGCCTTAAGTAATTTTCTTTTTTGAATTTGGTGCCTTGCCTAAACGTTTTATTGACAGTTCAAGCTGTGATTGTTTGGCTGCAAGAAATACAGCTTTTCTTTGTTCTTTGCTTTCCAATCAACGAAAAGTTTCATTTTAGGTGGAAAAAAAAAATTTTGCTACTTTGTTATTGTTAATGAGTTAAATTTATAAAAAAAAAGTCACAGGACTGTGACTTTAAGTAATTTCCTTTTTTTTTTTTTGGGATATGGTGCCTTAGCTATTGAAAAGTCACGATTTAGCAACATTTTCAATTACTAGTTCAAGCTGTGATTGTTCTGCTGAAGAAATGTAACTTTTGTTTGTTAATCAATGAAAAGTTTCATTTGAAGTAGGGAAAAAAAATTGCTGTGTTATTGTTATTTGTTGATGAGTTCAATAAATATACTCAGCTAAATTGTCGATCTGGGGAAAAAACATTCATAAAACATTTCTGATTACATGCCTTCAAATTATAACTAAACTCAATTTTCAATTGAAGCGTAATCCAAGACCAAAGCTTTTCTAAGTGGTTCCTCTTCCAGACCACTTCCTTTCGAACTAACCGATTCACAGGACCAGAAAAAGAAAAAGAAAAAGTTGATTGTGAAAATATAACCAATGGAGATTGAATAATCCAAAATTTTTCAACCGGAGAGCATTACTTAGAGAGGCGAAAGAGAAAGAAAAGGGTAAGAAATGAAAATTATAATAAAGTTTATTTCAATATTAAAAAAATTGATAAATGAATTTAAATTGTTATTTTTATATAAAATAAATATAATGCAAAGCTGACTAACCTCAAGGGGGAGCCGCGTTTGATTTATGTTGTGTTTCGCATCATGTTTGGATATAATCCCACCCGATAAAAATTATATGTAAGCCGAATATGGGTCTGCACCCTCCATCCATTTGTGCAATTTAGTCCCAACCTACTGTGGAAAAACACATCCAATGGAAATATCTATTTGAATTTGAATCACTCACTTGTAATACTACACACTTGAGGAGCAATAACACACAAAATTATAAGGGTTAGATTTTTCACTCTAGAAACAACTTTGAACGTAAATTTTTTAATAACAATTTATTATTCCTAAATTACCTAAAATTGAAGTTACTATGAAGGAAAAAGTTATACAATTGAACGAAAATGTTAATATTAGTTAAACAAACCCATTTATCACATCCATGCCATAAACCTTAATTTCGTTTTTCTCAATCTCATCATTTTATACACACACACACACGATTGATTACCTAACATGGTGAGACATTCATAAAAACCTAACAAAATTGAAGTTTTCTTCTTTCTATCTCACCTTGTTGATTCCATCAAAGTTATATCTAATATATTTTCCTGATTAATTGGTGAGTATAAATTATGTAGAATTATTTTATTGATATACTTTTTACTACAATTTTCAAAATTTTCACAGGAGCCAAAACTTTTTTTATGATAGCAGATTTATTGAGAAAATAAAAATTTGTTCATTCAATTAACCATCATGAATGTTCACACGAATTAATGAGGTGAGAAAACCCAAAAAAAAAAAAAACTTCAATTCATTCATATGAACAAGTTAGCTATTTCTTGAAATTAAAATAAAAAAGAATTATTCATTTATTCGCATATCAGCTTTCACATTCACTTGTACAAAGTTCTTGTTTGTAAATGGAAGAGATTCATAATTTGATGATAATTTTGATATATTCACAACAATAGGATCACATATTTAGCTGTTTCCGTTTGATGTTTTACACTACCTGATAATTAAAAAAGAAAAAAATTGATGTTTTAGCTTCTAGAGTCATGTCCATTATTACCTTATAAACAAGTCAAATGTCTTAATAATTTGACACCTCAATAAGTGAAACGATTTAAACCCTTCTTTGGTACTAAGGTTGAGAGCAGTACCTTAAAAGTTACAGTACCGAAATGTTTAGTAAACACTAGTTATTGTGGCTTAGAAATTAAGTTAATTTGATCCCACTCTTATATGACAAAAGCTATAGTGTCTTTATTATTTTTGTCAAATTATTATTTAATAATTATTTTATTATACATTATCAACTTTTATTTAATAGTTGCAACTTTTTTTCTTTTTTCTTACTGTGCTATAACATTTCAATAACAAATAGGGCCTAAATGAGAAACAACTTCTAAATTAAATGCAACGTCTCTCTTTTGATTATTTGCGTAAGTTTGCCTAGTGGAGGTGAGATTTAGAAACTTGCAAAATTTGTATAACTAGCTAAAAATTACAAATCAAAGGACTCTTTTTGTCCAGAAATAATATGGCTGAAAAGTTACTTATGTCAAAATATAGGGATTAAATGAGCATTTACCCTTCCTAGTAATTGGTGAGCATAAATTATGTAAAATTATTTTACTGATATTTTTTCTATGATTTTCAAATTATACACAAGAGCTAAAACTTTTTTCATGATGGCAGATTTATTGAGAAAAAAAAATTGTTCATTCAAATAAACGTCATGAATATTCAATGAATTAATGAGATGAGAAAGAAAAAAAAATCTTCCATTCAAAAAAAAATCTTCCATTCATTCATATGAACATCTTTAACTATTTTCTAAAATTTAGGAGAAAAAAAAGTCTTCATTTATTCATATATCGAGTTTCACAATCACATGTGCTAGTTTCCTGTGTGTAAATGGCTGAGATTTACAATTTGAGGACAATTTTGATATTTCAATAGACTACAAATGCATGTTGTGTTCGTTTGACTTTTTACACCATTTGATAGCCAAAAAAAATTGATGTTTTGGCTTCTGGAATCATGTCAGTTATTGCCATATAAATAGGTCAATTGTCTCCATATTAGACCTTTTAAGAAGCGAAACAAAATAAAAACCAGTTTAGTGGTGTTGTTGTTTTTAAAATAATTACTGTTAGCATTGCTATAGAAATAATCAGCTGTGAAAAGAATCAATTAAATATCTAATAAAATTTATTTTAAAATTACTGTAATTTTAAAAGCGATGATGTTTAGTAAATTTTACTATTAAACTGTTGTAAAAATATAAATAAATCATTTGACACAATGTTGAATAAAATTTATTTACACATTTATAAACATGGATGAAAAAATATTTTTTATTGTGTATATATAAATTAATTGATAACTAAAGTAAATATTTTATATTATTAATTTTTTATTTTGTTATCTCAATATGATTGGTAATCATAATAATATCTTTAAGGTTAATGATTTTATTTCATAATTAATAAGGATAATTTTAAATTTTAATAATATATTTAAAGATATATATGAAATTATATTAAATATAAAACTGATTTTCAAAATCCGATTCAAAAAAGATGTTGCATCCCTTTTTTTCAAAACCTACTATAGGATGGGGTGATTTTCCTAAAAGTAATTTTTTAAAAAAATTGTCAAACACCAAAATTGACATTTAGTTTTTCAAAATTACTTTTGAGAGCTCCCAAAAACAATTCCAAACAGGCTCTAAGACCTTATTTGATATTGAGATTGGGTAGTTATAACTTAAAAGTTACAGCTATTTAGTATATACTAGTTGTTGTGATTTAGAAATTAAGTTGATTTGATCTCATACCTGTATAACGAATAAGCTATAATATATTTATTATTTTTATCAAAATCATTATTTAATAGTCATATTTACTAGAAATTGTTAATTTTTAATTCATAGTTATAATTTTTTTTTTATTGTAACCATAACTTCAAAGTTACAATATCTCAATGTCAAATGTTTTGATTATTTCCATAAAATTACAAATTGAAGGACTCTTTTTGTCCCAAAATTGATATTGAAAGCTGAAAAGTTATAGGACTGGTGTGCCTTAAGCAAATTATAAAAGTGAAGAGACATATATTTGATTGATAAAAAGTATTCACGTAATTACAAGAACCTCCCTGGCGTTAGTACACAGTTAACTTGACTGTTAGTGGACTGACAAAAAGTCAAAAATGCCCTTGGCTACAAAAATGAGTAACAATTTGGTTGTTGATCCGAATCTGCAAATGGACTCTCTCCCGATGTGGGATTCTCTCCTTCGCTTTCTTCGCTCTGTCTTTGCCTCTACTTGCTCTTTTTCTTCTTCTTCTTCTTCTCCACCCCAGAACCTACTCACTAATGAAGATGATCTTTACGGTGCAGATCTACATCTTGTTAATAAAAAAGCATTTTTTGGTGGTGTTGATGCCCATGAGGTTCCTGAAAATGCAATTTTTGCACAGTAAAATTAAAACGGATCGCGAAAGCTCTAAAAACCTCGGATCATCTTCATTCAAAAACAAAAATCAAGAGGAAAGATTGAAGTTTGTTTACCTCACTTGTAGTTTCAGAAACGACTTCGTGAGGTAGGAGAAAATGACTGAAAATAGCAAGGTTCGAACACTATCTAGGATATAGACCACTTCACGTACAGCTTCTGTTTTGCCACGATTTGAGATCCTCAAAGCACCCGAATTGTGATGCCTCTAATCAGTCCACACTTAGAAATGTTCTAGGAGTTCATAGGATTTTGAATCACCCTATTTCATTTGGTAATGAGAGAGATAATGAAGAAACATGAATACTAGTTCATGATGATTCATTCCACCAAATAAAGCCACTATTATCTTTTCAAATAATGGCACCAAACATTATAATGTGCTAGACCCACCCACTAAGCCATTATTTATTGAATTGATCTTATCACTTCAATAATTTATTCAATCAAATTACATTGAATAAATAAATAGCTTAATTAATTTTGTCTTTAATTAATTAAACATATTTTGATCAAATCAAATGATTAATTGTGAGCTTCTTTCATGACATGTTCTTATGCCTTCTCCTAATCCATATTAGGTCCAACAAAAGCCCAAAATTCTAAACCCAAAATTGGTCTAGAAGTCCATAATCATTTATGAACCGGAACATGTATAAAATGGTCGACATTTTACGTGCTCGTTATTATACATAATGTTTAATTGAGGATTTATGAAATTTATTTTGTTCCTTAAACTATTTATAGAACATCTAAATTTCTATCTTAAATCATATTTAAGATGTATATATATATATATATATATATATATATATATATTCTCAATAAATTATAATATAAATACCGATTTTCTTAAAATTAGAAAATTTAACTTCTCATTTTCTAGTAACTCCTTTTTCATTTCTATTAAGTGTGTGACCTTTTAGGTTCTTTATTATAAGGTAGTAGAACTATTTTAATGATAACTTTTTATTCATTAAATGATGCTAAACTCTTTAGTCATCAATTAGAATTTTTCTAATGACCTTAAGATACATTGGTAATACGTTTTACCAATAATGATCTTAAGGTTTCTATAAGTCATGAGTGACACCTAGTAGTATTTCACAACCACCCAAATAACAAGAATTGCTGGATCTATAGAACCTATTCCATTGTACCTTTATGTCTTGGTCTCTTGATGATGACTATGAATCCATATTATACTAGAATTAATTTCTTTATAAATTAAAGTTTAAGACTTTTAATTTTCTTTCTAATTTAGAATTTTGTTTCCTTTTCAATTTAGGATTTTGTTTTACTTCATTAATTAGGATAGTTACTATTACTATAAATAGCTCCCTCTTGTAGCCTTTAGAGATATATAGATTTTTTAGTTCAATAATATTTGGTTTCAAATCTCTGTGAGTATTAATTAGTCTCGGCATTCTGCGGAATCAACGAGTCTTAACCCCTAAATTCACGGCATTCTTTGAACCAACGTGAATTTAACTGTTCTTTTATTCCAACATTCTCTAGAATCAACGAAATATTTTTGAACAATAAACTTCCCTGCATCAGCTTGGTATCAGAGCTAAACCCTAGTATCGCCATTCTAACCCCAGCTACCACCAAACCTTTCCTTTTTCCCTTTTTTAAATTTTTTCATTTAGCTTTATTAAAAAAAAAAACGAAACAGAGCCAAAAAAAAAAAAGTCAACAGCCCGAAGCACCGCAGCAGCCGCCGTCTACAGCTACCGGTGCAATTTTTTTATCACCATTCCATCCATCGCCACCACTATTCGGATCAGAAATCGCCGGCCATCAACCCCAAGCGTCTTCCACCGTCGATTAGCCATAGATCGCTAGAAAAAAGAAGCTAAAATAGCCGCGATCGCCGCCACCTCCGTTCACCACTTTCCGGCACCTCCGTCCTCACCACTACCAATTAACTCCTCTCCCTCAGCTGAACCTTTCCCATCATTGCTCACCGCTGATCGACCCTCAAACCACCAGAAACCGAAGCCCTCAAAAACTGCCAGCTTTATCTACAATTTCCGGCCAAAACACCAATTTTTCGAACAAACCACCACCACCACCATACTCATCAACCCAAAATCTTTCAGATCCACCCATCCTTACTCAATTTCGGACCACCGTCACTGGAAATCTAAAACTTTTGTTTAATTACAGTTTCGACCCAAAATCTTATTTAACTTTCAGTTTAACCCCATTACCTTTCAAACCCGAATTTGGAAAAATGCCTCCAAGAAAAGCTCTTGATACTCCTGCTGCAACTTACAATCAAGATGACGTTTCTAGAAACGAAGCCTTGGCTAGCATGACAGCGAGAATCGATATGTTAACTGGCGTAAAAATGGCGAAGTTGACGAACATACCATTACTCGAGCGAAGTTAAGTCAAGTGAAAATTTCGCTAACCCGTTCTCTGGGCGTTGGCATAGATCTGAGTTAACTGATGATCAAAGATGGAAATCTGGGTTGAGAATTTACATTCCTGAATTTCAGGGAAGTGGTCGACCTGAAGAATTATTAGATTGAATTAATGCCAATGAGGAAGTTTTTTAATACAAGGAAGTTCCTGAAAATAAACTAGTTTCACTGGCTGCAACTCGATTCCGTGGAAGAGCAGCAACTTGGTGCCAACAAACTAAGCTTACAAGGATTAGGCAAGGTAAAAAAAAGATTGATTCTTGGGAAAAGCTGAAGAAGCACTTGTGTGGAGCATTCTTGCCTCAGTGGAGCAGCAGTTTTTACCAAACTTGATTTGAAAAGTGGCTACCATCAATTTTGAATACAGCCTGGAGATGAATGGAATACAGCCTTTAAAACTCGCGAAGGGTTATACGAGTGGTTGGTAATGTCGTTTGGCTTATCCAATGCTCCAAGTACTTTCATGCGAGTTATGAATCAAGTTCTTCACCCTTTCAGTGGAAATTTTGTGGTTGTTTACTTCGATGATATACTTATATATAGCACCAGTCATGAGTTACACCTACAACATTTAAGAGAAGTGCTTTCAGTCTTAAGAGCAGCAAGTTTATACACAACAGTAAATAAGTGTATTTTCTTGATAGAAAAAGTATTATTTTTGGGATATGTGGTGTCGAAGGATGGTATACCTATTGACCAATCAAAAGTGGATGCTATTAAAGATTGGCCTCAACCAACTACTTTATCTGCCACCAAAAGTTTCCATGGATTGGCTTCTTTTTATAGATGATTCATTCCTCATTTCAGTACTATTATGGCACCAATCATTGATTGCATAAAAGGAGGACAATTCTCTTGGACAGAGGCAGCTACTAAGGCATTCGAGATTATCAAAGAGAAGTTGATTACGGCCCCAGTACTCGCCCTACCAGATTTCTCTATCACTTTTGAAGTGCATTATGATGCATCTAAAGTAGGTATTGGAGCTGTGCTTAGCCAGCAAAGTAAACCGATAGCTTATTTCAGCGAAAAATTGAATGGAGCAAAGGCACGCTACAGTACTTATGAAGTGGAGTTTTACGCAGTGGTCCAAGCATTAAAACATTGGCGACATTATCTAATTCATAAAGACTTTGTTTTATACACCGATCATGCTGCATTGAAGCATCTCAACAGTCAAGATAAGCTTTCTCACAGACATGCCACGTGGACAACATTTCTTTAACAGTTTACTTTTGTGATAAAGCATACTTCTGGCGAGTCCAATGAATAGCACTTAGTCGACGAACTTCTTTGTTGACACAAATGCATAATCAAGTCCTTGGGTTTGACACGTTTCGAGAGTTATATGCTACTGACCCTTTCTTTACTCTTTTATTAGAAGACGTTGTTGCAGATTTTGATCAGACTATCATTTACATGATGATTCCTTTTAAGTGTCGGTAATCATGTGTTCTCGACTCAAGTTTGAGATTGAAAATCATTGCACATAACGAGGCATATGGGTCATGACAAAACTCGCTCTAATAGCCAACACTTATTTTGCCCCACGTGAGCTATATATCACTACGCCAAGACTTGTCATATTTGTCGGTTTCCAAGACGCAACTAATGCTATATGTCGCCAATTCCAACACAACCTTGACATTAGCATGGACTTCGTTGGGTTACCCGCACTTTCGAGAGGCATGGATTCAATATTTGTTATTGTGGATCGGTTCTAAAAAAATGGCTCACTTAATTGCTTGCAAGAAAACTATAGACGCCTTGACTGTTGCTCTCCTATTCTTTAAGGAAGTGTATAGATTGCATGGCTTATCAAGTTCTATAGTATCTGATCGAGATACACGATTTCTTAGCCACTTTTGGAAGACACTATGGAAGTTGACTAATCCTCGCCTGAATTTCAGAAATGCTTATCACCCACAAACAGATGGTCAAACTGAAATTGTCAACTATTCTTTAGGAAACCATCTACGTAGTCTAGTTGGTGATAACCTAAAGACGTGGGATCAGAAGTTATACCAAGTAGAGTTTACTTATAGCCGAGCAGTCAAGCGTAGTACTGGTTTAAGCCCTTTTCAGGTGAATTACGGATATAATCCACGAGCTCCCATCGACTTGGCTCCAGTTCCAAATTCAGTTTACAAAAGCAACAAGGCAGAAGACTTTATTGAGCAGCTTAAGAAGATTCATGCAACTACGCAAGAATCATCAAGGCATCACTCTTGAGGGTTATAAAATTATGGCAGAGAAGAAGCGCCGAGCTTTGGAATTTCAAGTGGGAGATCTTGTTTGGGCTGTCCTAACTAAAGATAGATTCTCAGTTGGTGAGTACAACAAGCTTTCTGCCAGAAAAATCGGCCCTTTAGAGATTATAGAGAAGATAAATCCTAATGCCTACAGATTATAGCTTCCTAGTCATATCCGTACTGCAGATGTATTTAATGTTAAGCATCTTATTCCTTACAGAGGTGATCATGATGAAGATTTTGTTGCTGACAATCTGAATTCAAGGGTGAATTCTCTCCACCCTAGAGGGAATGATGAAGACTATGAATCTATATTATACTATGATTAATTTCCTTATAAATTAAAGTTTAAGACTTTTAATTTCCTTTCTAATTTAGAATTTTGTTTCCTTTTCAATTTAGGATTTTGTTTTACTTCATGAATTAGGATAGTTACTATTACTATAAATAGCTCCCTCTGTCCTTTAGAGATATATAGATTTTTTAGTTCAATAATATTTTAGTTTTCAAATCTCATGAGTATTTGTGATTAATTCTGTAATCAACGAAGTCTTAACCCTAAATTCAGATTCTTTGAATTAACATGAATTTAACTGTTTCTTTTATTTGGCATTCTCTAGAATCAATGGAATATTTTTAACAATAAACTTCTGCATCATCTCTTCATCATCCATGTCTCAGAAAAGCAACATGGTTTAGTGTGTTAAGCATTTATGTTTTATCTCAAAATAAATTTAAATGAACTTGGCATGAAAATATAATTTGAACTCCTTCAAACATATTTCACCTTGGTCAAGGATTTCTCATGCCAATTCATATTATCTCACAGGGACATCCTTTTTGTATATTACAAAGTGATGAATTCCATATTGGCCATACACTTGTATCTATACATAGCCAACCATGATAGCTATTGCTTAATCTCTTCCTTGATTAGGAATCAATCATTATGCTTTCACATATCAGAGACATCTATGTACAAGATATCTATGATGCCTTAAGTCTAAAGACCATTACGAAACATAGTGTCTATCACAATGTATAATAAGCCATTAACACTCAAAACCTTATGGCTTATTATATTTGGTCAAATTCAGTAAACTCGTTCTTTAAAAAAAAGTACCTATGTGTTTGACTTGACATCTCATGTGAATAATATAAAACTCACCATCCATTTTAGTATCACATACCATAAGGAGTCATAACACATACTAGTGTTTATAGGGATTTGTAATGTCCAATCATAAATCCACTACTAGGAACTATTTTAGAACTATAGTATAAAGGATACACATTTCATATTATCGACAAACTCGAGAATGTGTTCCTCAACTATTTTACTTCTTGGACTATATTTATACAATTAATTTATGAATGTTGATAATTTTACTATTTTATAAATATCAAAATACTATTCAAATACAATAATTTCCTAAAAGCAAACACCATTCGATTGGCCGTTAGGGCATATTACTAACAGTTGATGCAGGAGAAACAAAAACTTTAGCAGCATCCTCTCCTTCTTCTTCTTCTTCTTCATGTTCAGTTTCTCAAACAAAAGATTCACTTTTGTTGCCAAATTTTGAATCTTTCTCTAAAGAATCTTCATCTAATTTTGCTTTTTTTTGGCTACCACCAAGAACAATACCCATTTGCACCAAACGGGTTTTAAAGACTGGGCTTGAGTCCATTCCTTAAACGCGCAAAAGCAGCTTTTATCATTTTTACCCATCCACTTGCACCGCCGTTTAGTCAGGCCTCCGGTTCTTTTTTCGGGTTGTTTTTGTTTCGACAACTGCTTGACCCGTACTTGGCCCATGCATGTGACTTTCGATGAAGTGGGTTCCTGCGTTTCAATGGTGGCACTCTTCTTTCTTAGCACAAACATTGGACTTGAACGTGACACGCTTACTCGCTTGAAAATGGACTTGCGTTTTAATATTGTCATGTTCATACTCAGCTTAAAATTACTTGAAGGCAGCAGAGATTCTATAGTTATAAAAGCTTCTTCAAAGCTTTTCAAGCTTGAAAATGGTTAAGGGTTTTGTTTAATGAGAGAGAAAATGGAGTTTTGATTCATCTAAGATATATTGAAGATAATTTGTAGTGAAGATTATAAAATTGATTATCAGTAACTAAATCTGAGTCATTGATGCAACTTTGGATTTTGTTTTGATTTTTCTTTGATTTTTATTTATGAAATCACTAATTTACCATCATATACTAACAATATACGAAAAGGTATACCAACGTCAGGGGAGTTCCCTGTAATTACGTGAATACTTTCCATGAGACTGTTAATACACCAAATCTCAGGAGAGGCCCCTAAAAATTACCCATATTTAATTTTAGGTTTAAAACTCAGGGTCCACGTACTGAAACTTCCGTAATAAACATAGGGAGATTTTATTGCAATGGTCACCGACACTGCCCTACTTATTTATTTGAGTTGGCACCGAGCTTGAAAACTTCGGGAAAGCAAACTGACTGACAGTGACAGTACGAAGCTTGGCCTTTAGCCGGAACCACATTTCACCGCACATTATGATATTAGATCTTTCATTATTGATCACATATTCACATTATCTAACATCAACTGAAAATTACCTTCAAAAAAGTGTTCGTATAATTGTTTATGTATAAGCAGTCTCGAAACTTATCATCAATTTTCCAGATTCACCAAAAAATGAGCTGGCGGTGGGCAGGTAGTATTGGCGCTGCTAAGGTAAAGATCGACCCTCTAATTAAGTCTCTTCACTTGAAAAGCTTATACGTACACGTAACATGCTGATATTTAAAACAATGTTTGTTTAATTTTCGCTGTACAGAACAAATTGGAAGAAGATGCGCGCCCTCAAGACTACCAGAGCGGGGGACTTGTAGTAGGCGTGACAGGAATTGTTTATGTATAATAGGCCCTCAATACTTTTATTACAATTTACCCCGACCAGATATCCCCGGTGGCCCGTGGAAGGTCTACGGGGTGGCCCGACGCCCCAGGCCTAATTACATCCAATGCGACATTTCAGACCCGGATGATACGCAAGCCAAGCTCTCAAAACTCACTGACGTCACCCACATCTTCTATGTGACGTGGGCCAGCCGTCCCACTGAAGCGGAGAATTGCCAGATCAACGGCGCCATGTTGCGTAACGTGCTCCGTTCTGTAATCCCGAATACGCCTAATCTCCGCCACATCTGTCTCCGCTACGTCGGTCCATTCGAGTGTATTGGCAAGATACCGTCTCACGATCCGCCTTTTACTGAGGATTTGCCAAGGGTAAACGTACCACTTTTTTACTATAATCAGGAAGATATATTGTTTGAAGAAGTTGACAAAAGACAGGGCTTGAGTTGGTCCATACACCGACCTTCCGGAATATTTGGGTTTTCACCTTATAGTTTGATGAATATTATAGCCACTCTCTGCGTGTACGCAGCTATTTGTAAACACGAAGGTGCTCCTCTTGTATTTCATGGGACTAGAGATACTTGGGATGGTTTCCAGGAATTTTCGGACGCAGAGTTGGTTGCGGAGCAGTAAATTTGGGCGGCAGTGGATCCGAATTCAAGAAACGAAGCTTCAATTGCACCAATGGAGATGTTTTTGAGTGGAAGCATTTACGGAAAGTGTTGGCTGAGCAGTTTGAGATTGAGAATTATGGGTTTGGAGAAGAAATGGGTCGTCAGAGGGTGCGATTGGAGGAAGTTATGAAAGGTGAAGAAAGAGTATGGGAGGAGATTGTGAGGGAGAATCAGCTACAGCCAACAAAATTGATTCAGGTTGCTGTTTGGTCATATGCAGATGTGGTGTTGAATATTAGTGCTGGTAATTTTGTTAGCATGAACAAGAGTAAGGAGCACGGGTTCTTGGGTTTCAGGAATTCTAAGCATTCGTTTATCGCATGGATTGATAGGTTGAAAAGTCACAAGATTGTGCCTTAAGTAATTTTGTTTTTTTTTCACTTTTTGATTTGGTGCCTCGGGTAATTGAAAAGCCACAAATAATTAATAGTTCAACCCGTGATTGTTTTGGCTGGAAAAAGTGCACCTTTGTTAGATCTTTGTTTCGTTAATCAAAGAATTTTATTTCAGGTAGGAAAAAATAAAAATTAATGCCTTTGATATTGCTAAAGATTTAATAAATAAATACAGGACTGAATTAGGACCTTAGAAAACCTCCACTATACATTTCTGAATCACGTACCTTCAAGTTATAACGACCCAATGTTCAATTAATGCCTAATCCTAGTAGCCCAAAACTTCTTTAAATGGTTCGTGCGTCAAAAGCACTCTCTTTCGAACTATATGATTCACTAGACCAGAAAAAGAAAAGTTTGACTGTGAAAATATATAATCGATTAAAAATGAAGTCTTTCGAAATTTTTTAATTGGACAGCATTTATTAGAACGGGGAGAGAGAAAGAAAAGGGTTAGAAAAGAACATTAAAATAAAGTTTATGGACATTTATGTCATTTTACATTAATTATTCATTATAATTAAAGGATAAAATTATAATTTTATTTGGCCAAAGTGGTCAACACTTACATTTAATAGAAAATCTAAAAGACCAAACCTATTCTCAATCATTCTTGGGGAAGAATCAACTATTTATGTCGATTTTAAAACTTTTGATGGTAGATCTATAGTAAACTAAAAATTGTTACGGGAGATTCTTGTACTACTGCATGGCTCGAAAAAGGAAGATTGAAGTGGTACTAATGGTGTGTTTGGGATTGAGGTGCTGGAGTTTTTAAACTACAGCTGCTGTGGAAAAAAAACTATAACTATAAAATAAAAATTAGTAATATATAGTAAATATAAATTTTAAATAATAATTTTAACAAAATTATTAAACATATAAAATATTTTCTATATTATAAGTGAAAAATCACATTAACATAACTTCTAAGTCATAGTAGTTAGTGTTTACCAAACACTTTAGTACTATAACTTGAAAGCTACAGCTGCCCAACCTCAATCTCAAACATATCTTAAATTTACTATGAAATGAGTTTAACGACCGCATGCGAACGATCAATTGTAAGAATAGTTTAGTTGAGGAGCGAGCAAAAGATACGCTGACCAATGCAATATTTGAAAAGTATTAACAAATGTTTTTAAACTATTATTAAAATCAAATAAATGGAGTGCAAACCTGTCCAAAAACAGGCGGGAGGCGGGTTTGATATATGCTGTATAGGCCGCATTCTATTCAGATATAATCCAGCCCAATGGAAACTATATGTAAGCCCAACACGGGTCTTCATCGATTTATGCAATGCAGTGAAAAACATATCCAATGGAAACATCAACTGAATTTGAATCGGTCACTGTAATTAAAGTTACCATAAAAGGCAACCTTATAGAATTGAATGAAAATATTAATATTAAATATACATTACTGATAAAAGAAAAATGACATTTGTTGAAGAAATTTTACAATACATTAGAGATATTATTTCAGTCATATAACAAGTAAATAATGCTATAATATATGTGTATTTATTTTAGAAGATCATCATACAAATGATTATTACATTAAATTCAATTATACATGTCATACATGCATTAATTGGTTGTTTTACTTGTGATGTATTGTAGAGTTTCTTCATTTAGTGACATTAGGTTTAATTGTAATAAAAGAGTATAAGTATTTAATGAGTTAAGTAGTTTTTAACACTTTTAATATGCCAATGTCAACAATCATTGATATTATAGTGTCATAAACCTTCACTCATACTAAGATTTTATATTTTATTTTATTTTAAATTTAAAAATATCATTTATTCTTAACGACGTCGTTTTGGCCTTAAAATTTGGGTAAATTGTTAACTCTTCACCTTCTCTCTCTTCACAAAATCGTTTCCCTCTCTTTGTTGACACAGTATCTCAACAAAACAAAGTACCAAAATAAAACAAAGGCCAAAACCAAAAGCAAAAGCAGATCAAACAGCTCAACCTCTCTAGCCTCTTAATGATAGATCGAACCAGAAGCAAAAAGTTGATTCGAAGACTGAAGATCGAAGCTCTAGGTCAAAAGACACTTTCGACTTCATCAAAGTCTAAGAGGCGAAGCTAAGAGTTGGCTAACCCGGGCTGCAGCCCGGGTAAGCCAACTGAAAAAAAAAATTATTATTATAATTTATAAATTTATTTTTATTAATATTTTAAAAAAATAAAAATAAACTTAATAGCCCACCCTAAAAAATGAAACTAGCTTCGCCACCCTAAAATCTCGCCTGCTCAAGTACAACAACTTCGTCAGGATTGTCCTTTTGTTAGAGTTGTTATAGCGTCGTATTCTTGGCATCATCAAAGTCAGCCGCATCGAGCCGTCATGGTCGGTTTGACAAGCTAAAAGGTGACATTGACTTGAGCAAAAGAATAGTTACTGGAGAGGATATTCACGCTTGTAAAGAGAGATACAGCAATTAGCAAGCTCGTTCACTCTATCGTGCGACCCGTGCCTGAGACTTTTGGAATCGAATTAGAGGCATTGGTTTTGATTTGATTGTCGACATATTTTTGTTTTTAGATTCATTTTTGTATATTCTATAACGTTTGATTAGGTATAAATTTGAATTCCTAGAGTAATTTAGGTGTACTGGCGAATTAAACGTTGATTTTATGCATTTACTTTTGGATTTGAATGAATTAAACGTTGATTTTATGAATTTTCTACCAAATTCGTAGGTGCTTTGGTGAAATCCGCTTTCTCTTGAGTGTTCTTTGTTTGCGTTTCGAATGCAGGTTTAGTGCTTGATGAATTGCCTCATTCGGGTTTACTTTTTATGATGCAGAAAAATTATTGTCTTTTTTTCTATCTAAAGTTGGTTGTGATTAGTTAATTAATGTAGAAAGATTCAGTTGTTATTCTTGGTTTTTTATGCAGATGGTGCTATTGCTTTTCTTCTATGTTCTATTCTTTTTTTCAAGATATTTATAATTGTAAATCCAATATTTATTTATTTATTTATTTATTTATTACTTTTCATTGAAATATAGATACTCTTCCGCTGACCAAAAGTTATTTTATGCCAGTAGTTTTTCAATTGTAAGAGTTCCATTAGTAGCTAGGTCCTACCAATGCTATTGTTTCGTAACATTTGTTCAAATTCATGTTAATAGCTTCTTCTTCTTCTTCTTCTTCTTCTTCTATTCGAATATTTATTATAATATGTTTCTAGTTTATTGATTCCATTTTGAGCTCGCGTCTCGTTTAAGTTCTATAGCTTCTAATTGTTTTAGCGACATCATTCATTTGTTTGAGTGCAAGGCCGGCTTTAGAGTTTGAGAGGACTTAGGTGAAATTTTATCATGAAACCTCTATTTATTTCGTAATTTTAATACTCAAAGACATATAGAAATGATTAAAATTTATTCCATCTTTAATTCTTGAATTTCAACAATAATAAAAAAAATTAAAAATTTTAAAAATAAAACTTAAATAATAGTCAAGAAGATAGATTTTTTTATTCTATTAAAATCGTTAAAAACAAACAAACAAATAAATAAAAACAATATTATTTTCAAATACAATATTTAGAATGATAGAATATAAAAATTTAAAATGATAAATTGATGTTTAAAAATAAAAATGAACTTTATATTTTAAGAAACTAATTATATTAAATTAACCAATGAATATAATAATTTTCTTTGTAGAGAAGAGAACAAGAAATTTTTTTCATTTACTAATTCTTGAGATTATAAGGTTTTTAATAGAAATTAAAAGAAATATTAAAAGTTAAAGATTCTAACATTGAATAATTGAAAAGAAATGAACTAATGGTTAAAGAATATTATTAATTATATTTCTTTAAAATTAAAGTTCCCAAATATAGATTTTTTATAAAAAATAACTCTTAATTGTAGAATAATTAAGAATAGAGAGACATCCAATAAACTTTTTGATTTCTTAAAATACATATTAAAAAAAATTTATTAATTAGAGAATTATTAAGAAAATACTCAAAATATGAGGTTTTCTTAAAATATGAGGCCTTAGGTGAGTGTCTTGTTCAGGTACACCTAAAGCCATTCCTATTTGAGCGACAACTTGAATGATGCCAAAGATGACAAAAACAAAAGAAAAGAAACATAAGTTTATTACTTATATATGCTTGCAAATTTATATACTCTAACATCAGTGACAATTGGTTAATTATGAGTGACAATTGCTTCATTCAATAGTTGTAAATAATTTCTGAGTTTGTTAGCTCATTATAGAACTTCAGTTACACACTTGTCATGTTGCGTCCCAAACCTAAAAAGGTTTGAGGGTGATTTTTCTACACTTGTCATGTTGCGTCCCAAACCTAAATGATATTTTTATTTATCATTTATTTCATACATTTTATTTTTCTAAATAAAAAAATTAGAATAAATAAAACATAAGAATAAGAAGTAGTTAAAATAAATTAAAAAATCAAAATACAGATTTTTCTTTTTTTTTAATGTTTAACAATGTTTTATTTTTATTTCAAATTATTTGATTTAGTTAATTTATAAGAAAGATGAATAAAAAGTGCATTTGGAAATAAGGTAATATAGTAATATTATATATCAAGGGATCATTGAGTATCATAAAAATAGTAGAAGAAAAGAGGTACATATTGATTTTAGTCAAGGAAATAGCAATCTCCCAAGGCAATTCTCAATGATGGATGTAACAATGCCATAACACTCCGTGTACACGTTAATACAACTAATTAATACATACATAACATATACAATTAAAGTTAACATAACAGTCATTTATATGACAGTTTTTCAAAACAAATGCACATGTCATAATATCATTTACTTGTTATATGATTGACATGGTATTTCTAATGCATTTTAGAATTTTCTTTTAAGTTTAAAATCGGAACGAAAATAATCTCTAATTTATTTCGATGATTGTATTCAACAACAAAAACACAGAAAACTCAGAACATTAAAATAAAAACACTGAAAAATAAAATCCGTACATACGCAAAAAGTTCAACCGAAGAGCCTATACTAAAACCGCCATCTGCCATCAGAACATTCATGCATCACCATCGAAGTCGAGACAACCGCCTCTAACACCATCCAAATACCAAAATGACACCATCAAGAAGGTCACCGGAAAAAAAAAAATCTCAAGGTTGCTACAACTGTTGGCAATGGTTGCTACAACTGGTGGTTGGCTACTTATTGGTAGATGAAGATGAATGAGTTGAGGATACGGATCTGCTTTTTAAGTATACTTCAACAAATTCAACAAGCACTAGGTCGTTTCATTCATGCTAACAATAAAATTAGGAAATGAATATTAAACAAAACATCAATGTCTATACATGTAAACATTTTTCACCTAATTATATATCTCAAATTTTCATGTGTGTGCATAATTATTTATTATAGTTATTGAACATTCACAGCAAACATCATTTGGACAGAATGTCGATTATCCGACCACGTTACCGATCCGAAATTGTATCCACCAGCAGCTTCCTTGCCGAAGAAGGAAACGCTAAAAGACATTCTTTTTACACCTTCATCAAAAACAAGTTTTTGAGGAAGTACCTTGACTATTAATCCTGAAGGAGCATTCACCCTGGAAATGTATGTGACATTTTGCAAACCAACATTGGTCACGGTTCGTTTAACAATTCTAGCAGCTCTATGGCGATCAAGCTTGCTTATGGAGACTGATGGGTAGTTAATGTTTGAGATGAGATTGTCAATGGAGTTTCTTGGACAGTTAAAGTTTGTGTACTTTGACATTGATCGAATATTTTTCTCTGAATATCCAAAATAACAAAGGAATCGAAGGTAATCTTTCGTTGTAGTTTCGAATACTAACCCTGGATTTAAAGCTTTGAGTGGGCTGATTTCTCCAACTCCAGTTTCATGTGGACTTGCAGTGCTGCCTGCGTTGTTTTTTAAGGGCTTTCCTGTGTTATCATAAATGGTTGCTGCATATATAAAATATTTGTGAGTTCGCTTTTATACGTTTAGCACATAACCGTATTAGAATGTGCAAATAATTGAAGAATAATTTTTCTAACTATTAAACAAGCTAGGGACCTAGGGCATAGGATATACACTTCAAAAAGCGGATCTAAGCTAGAATATTTATAATTTATTGAATACTGGGAAACCTGGCGATAAAATAGTTACAGAAAGAATACAATTTCTTTTATTTCTTTAACTATTATATCCATGCTGCTGTCAATCTAAATTATGTGATGTGTCTATAAAAAGGTGAAGTTTTCCATGTTAAAAAATTACATTTAAAATTCTATAGTACTTTTAACCAAAAGAAAAAAAAAATTAGAGACTAAAGTAGTAAAAGTGAAAAATGTTCAGACCTTAGTGTTAATTCTCCCGAAAAAGTATAGCTAGTTACCGCTTCTAGCCCTTCTCATTGGAAAACAATCTCACTTTGCAGCAAATAGTGGTGCAAATATATATATATATTTTTTCACTAGTCCGGGAGCCCTTTTTTTTTTTTTATGCGGACACACTTTAAAACCATGTTTAAAGAGTTAGTTTTTAATTCTTTTAAACCACATAGTTTAAAAGTGTGTCCGCATTAAGAAAATGCGGGTGTCTGCATTTGAAAATGATGAACTATATTTTTTCAATACACATGATTGACTGTATATGATAAAAATTTTGCTCAGATCTGAAAAAAAAAATTATAATTCAACAATATGGCTAATCAATAGATTTAAATTCACATTTTGTAAAATATCAATGGTTGGGCTAGTGCCCTAGTATATGAATGCAAGATAAGGCCATCAAATTAATTGTTAAACTTTTTAAAAATTAGTGTACCTGTTGTCATAAGAGCTGATTTGATAACGGAAGAACCCCACCTTCGGTGCACAGATTTAATGAATGCAGCAGCTCCAGTAACATGTGGGCAAGCCATCGATGTTCCCGATTTTATTGCATATACGGCCGGCTTCTTTCCTATCGGAAAACTCCCTGCATTGGCTTTCGGAACAATTGCAGCTAAAATGGCAACTCCAGGAGCTGTTACATCAGGCTGCAGATATCAATAGAAAAATTATTTATCATTAAACAATTAAGGCATTATATGTTTTTGGTTAATTAAACAATTAATAATTATAACCTTGAGAATGTTTTCTGTAAGCTCTCCTGGACCTCTTGATGAGAAATATGCAACAACTGGTGCGGGCTTGTATCCTGGAACATCAACTGTTGGGAGAATTGTTGCAGTCGGATTCCTGTTTAATTAATCCAATACATTAATTTAAAAATAGACACATGCACTCACTAGCCAATTTTTTGTTTGCCATGATACCATGCTGGTTGGACAAAATATATATATTGTTGATGCATTCAAGGACCAAGCTAGAAATTTTGTTCAGGTGGGCAGCTATTATATATAGAAATCACGAGCCTAAGTGCCTAACTCATACTAAAACACTAGATTTTATAGAAGGTTTGTTTAAATAATTATAATTACTTCTAGTAGTTTTATGATTAAATAATTAATCATCATAGAATGAGCTAATAATAATGACAAGGCTTACTTGGTAGAATTGATGTAGTGAATGATTTGAAATCCTGCAACGCTGCCAACTTCTGAAAATGGAAAAATGCCAGAATCAAAAGGCACATGTTTCTCATAATCCTCATCGATCAAAATTAAGCCTTTAGCATCTGCATCTTCCGCAACTAATTTCTTAATTTTTCTAGGAACTGTTGGGTCATCATCAACACAAACAATGATCTTGCCTGCAACTTTCTTAGGATCTATTGATCCTGGACGGCAAGTCCTGCACATTTGAATTAATTCATTAATCAATGTCAGTAATTTAAATCAATCAACTTAATTAATTGTCAATATGGAAAACAATATTAATTATTGAAAAAACAGCCCACACAATGAAATACCTTGCTTCGGATACAGGGGTAAATTTAGCAGCAATGTCCTTTCCAAATGCAATGGGATAGATCATTGAGCTTGAGAGGTTTGATAAACTAATGGCAGATCCCTACCAGCAAAATTATTCTAATTAGATTTTACAAATTAGTAAGAGAAAATTTTTTATTTAAAAAATGATAATTTTCTTAAAATTGAAAAACTTATTTAAAATTGTTCGTCTATTTTTTTTTTTAAATTAAGAATAGTAAACATGTGTTTGATGACATTTTAAAAGCAAGAGAAATAGATACCAGTTTCAAGGGGAAAAAAATAAAATAATCTCTATATTCAAAAACAACATTTTAGAAACAATAACAAATCCAATCTAAGTGATTGTTTGTTTAACTTTTGAAAGTTAATAGTACTCACGCAGAACAATTTAACAGAACGCCGATAAGAGTAAGATAATGAAACTAGTGCTAGCTAGTTTACTTAATTGAAATTAAGATAAACTAACACCAATTTTATCTAATTAACAAGAAAGTCTTCTTTAGAGAAACGCTTTTTCACTAATTTTTGCTCGAATTTTCTTGGCAAGCTAAACAGCAGCCTAACGAAACGGTACAAAGCAAAACTTTTATCAATAAATATATTTCTAAGCGTACATTCTGTTATGATCTTAATTACTTGCTAAAATTAGTTTTCAGAAGCATAATTTTTAAAACCTAAAAGACAAAAAATTCTTGAATGAAATTAAAACTTACTTTGATAGTTTTCCCATTTCCAAGAAGCACAGTAGACTGAAAATCTCTATCAATACTGGAAGCACCAACAGTAAAAATCCAAGGAGCCGTATTAACAACAGTGGAAGGATCAGGACCATCATTGCCAGCAGAACAGACCACCATCACTCCCATTTGTTCAGCATGAAAAGCGCCGATTGCAATCGGATCATTCAAGTACTCAGACTGAAACAGCGAGCTCATTCCAATAGAAATTGAGATGATATCAACTCCATCCGCAATTGCATCATCCATTGCCTGTAATATGGCTGAGCCTGAGCAGCCGTCTTCGGAGCAGGCTTTGTAGCTTGCAATCCTGGAAGATGGAGAGCCCCCCCTGGCTGTGCCACGGGCTAAGCCGAAGTAGCTGGCGTTGGCCACGTGAGCACCGGCTGCGGTTGACGCCGTGTGTGTTCCGTGGCCAACAGAGTCTCTTGGAGACCCAGCTGGAGTTGTTCTCATTGTGTTTTGGTTGTTTGATGTTAGAGGAATGCTGTAGAATCTTGCTCCTATTAGTTTCCTGCAGCCACAATATTGTATTGTTATACCCATAAATATTTTAATAATGCTAAATTTCCAAATAATATCAGAGGATTTTGATCCCAAGCAGTTTGGAAATTTTAAATTTAATTGTATTTTACTTTATGTGCCAACAGCCTTGGTGACAATTTATTTAGGAAAATGATTAAAACCACTATGGTGTCTCAGTAAATTAACATTAACCATTTTCTGTCGCTTGATTAAAAATATTTTATATACATTCAACTTCTTTTTTAAAATTTTATTATTTTATCCCAAAAATTAGACTTGTAAAAGAGTGAAATAGTTAACGATAGAAAAATGTTCAAAGTTACTGGCTAGAATTCATGTTAATGAGAACGGTAATGAAATATGAGAGGAAAATAGTTAATTTTAACGAACAAAAGAGAGTTTTGATCATTTTCTTTAATTTATGTTGCATTTAGGTTGAGTTTGATAATTTTGTAGTTTTTAAAATAATTGTTGTTAACTGTACTGTAAACATAATCAGCTGTGAAGAGAAACAATTAAATTTTTAGTAAAATTTATTTTAAAAATGCTGTGAGTTTTTAAAGAAGTTATAAGTGTTTACACATTTATAAACATATATACAAAATAATTGATAACTAAAATAAATATTTTAATATTTTAACTCTATTTTTTTATTTTATTATCTCCATATCTCCATATAATTGACAATAATAATAATTTCTTTAAATTGAATAAATTTATTTTCAAGTGAATAAAATAATCTTAGATTTGTACAATACATGGGAGGATATATACAGAATTATTTTAAGTATAATATCGATTTTCAAAATCAAATTTTAAAAAGTTACTTTTTTCTTCATTTTAAAAATTTACTATAGGACGAGATAATTTTACTAATTTTCTAAAAAAATTTACTAAATATTAAAATTAATTTTTAACTTTTTAAAATTATTTTTAAATCTCTCGAGACTCAAAAACAACTCCAAATGAGCCCGTAATCATAATAATTCTACGCCTAACCGCATTTAGGAGGGGCAAGCCAAGCTTGCGTTAGCTAACTTGGGCCTAACCAGGGCTGTTTTTGATGCTCGGTTTTTATGGTTTCTAAAATGAAAACTTGATTAAATTCCTAAGTTATAATGACAAAAAAAATCATATTATATATAGATCATATCATTTTGGCATAATAAAATTAGGGTTGGAAAGATTTAAAATTTTAAGTGAAATCAGATTGAATTGTGGGTGACTTCTTTTCGTGTCTTTTTGCCCTTTTCGGCAAGTAACACAAAAGGTTATATGGTAATCAAATCTCAATTTGGGCTATTGATTAACATGGCTTGGGAGCCCAATGTACTTTGTTGAACTCGGTCCACAAAGCCTCATAATGGCCCATACAAAATGACTTAGTGCACTTTTGAGTCAAAATACTTGGTGCCCTTAAGAGCGGAGCTTTTAACACCCCTGGAACACTTCTTTGAACTTTATTTTATAAAATACACTAGTTTGATGTATAAAATATAAAGAATCTTGTATTCTGATTAATATACTTGTCTGTCTATAATGTGGGCCATGTTAATGGTTGTGATGGCCACACAATTTGTGTGGTTGTGATGGAGTGTGTATGTTACATTAATTGTAACATAGGGACTCCTAAATATAAATTCATATATTAAAAGCGTGAGGCAACTTAAACCCACTAATTTTTTTCTCTATACTCTCTTTTTAATTAAATAATTTTATTAAAATAACTTTTAATAAAATTACTTAGTTAATCATTTTTTTTCTTTTCATTCTCAATTTCTCAATTCTCATCAATTCCTTGGTATGTTTTCGTTTGACTACAAAATAAAAATAATTAGTGTCGTTATAGGCTATTATAAAGTTATAGGCTATTATAAACTAAGGATCAAAATTCATCAGTCAAAAATGAAAATCACTAAATTTTTTATGAATATCAAGAAATTAATTTTTTACCAACCACAAAACTTAATGACTGTAAAAAAAAAAAATCTTAGATATAGAAAACATGAAATAAAGATTATGATTTATTAAGAAATACAAAAAAGCATCCAAAAGAAAATAAAATTGAGAGTTTAGTTTGCAAAATGTGACAATATAACTATGCAATCATGAGGTAGAGAGAGAAAGAAATTAGTAAAGGATAATTTCAAGATTTTGAGACTTTAAATTTTAATAATAAATTTATTTTTTCGAAAAGTGTGTGAGATGAATTAATAGCCTGACTATTAAATTTAATCATCTTCCCACCAAAATTTCACCCTAAAAAAGGTATCTTTCAATTATTTTGTTTATAAAATCATAAAAATCACAAACCTTAAATTATTTTTTATTACATATTTTCTATTTCTAAAATATTAAATTTTTGTAATTTTCTAAAAGATATATTAAAATTTAAAATATAAATATAAATTATACAATAGTGTGAGTGTAAGAAATTTGTTAATAGAATAACATGCTTAAGTGTTTAATTTAATTTTTGTTCAAAATAAAAATAAATTAATTTATCTTTGATTATTTAAGTAAATTTCATTTAAAAGGAGATTTTTATGAAGAATTTTAAGAGTCTAAAGGCCTTCAAGTCCAAGCCGGCTCTAACTGTTTTGCCATCGATAGTTTTGTTCAATATCTACAAGTTTGTGTACAAATGTTGACACTAGCTAATGATTACTAATATTATAAGAATTTTAGTAAATTTCTTTTGACTACATTATTCGATTTTTAAAGGAATATTTCTATTTATAAATTTTGACTTTATTCTTCATTTTATTAATCATTTTGAAAATTTAACATTTTTTATCCTAATTAAATTAATATGAGAAAAATATTAAATTCTTAGTGGGAAAAATGGTTCACCTATTACAGTTGGATTTCTTGAAGTCATGTGAGTCCATGCAAACTCCTTTCCACTTAGAAGGTATTTCACTCATTCCCCGGTCCTTGAAGCTTGGAGACTCAGGCCATATCCCTGTAATTTACCAAAACAACCAAATCATTAAGACATCAAATCATACTAAATTAATTTACATATGAATTTTTATTTGCGGACAAAGATTAAAAAAATAATTAAATGAAATTCTTGAAAATTAAAGAAAGAAGTTTTCACGTTTTAGGCCATATATATTCAACCAGAGATCTCGAAATTTGCTGAGCATGACTAAAAAATTTACGTTAAATAGAGGCGATGCCAACATAATACTAGTAAATATAGACAATTATTTATAGGGAGCATAAAAGCATTACCTTAATGTGATGTAGAATGAAGTTTTACTGAATTTTACAAATGGATAAATAAATATAAAAGCACTAGTTGCTAGCTAACAAGATCCACAAATTATAAACAGACAAGATATTGACGATATATGATATATGGGGATCACTCTATATATCTAATGCACATGGCCTTTCTCATGGGGGACTACAATTCATGTGATTTAATTTTGTCTTGTGTCTCTTTTGCATATTCCATAGATGGAACCGTTAAGTTAGGTATCTATTGCTCAATAACTTCGGGATCCACCAAAACAATACCATCTAATTCTATGATTTTTTTTTTATTTCTTTAAATGCAATGTTCTGTAAAATAAAAATTTAAGTTAGAAATAATTATAAAGTACAATTTTTTTCCTTAAAATTAATATACCTGTGTCTATAATGCCAATAATGACATCACTTGATATATTATCATATTTATGGCTGGACCAAGTGCTTGTGGGTGCTTTTGCTTCTGCTTCTGCTTCTAAGAAATCCCAAGAACGTGTTGTGTGAAGTTTAAGAATTGGATCTGGGAACACTGATAGTATCTTCTCATGCCCTGCTTCAGCAAATCACAAATCAATCCATTTAACAAATTACTTCAAATCAATCAAGAACAATGTTTAGAAAAAAGACTTTTTTCCAGTTATGCCATATACTTTTGTAATAAATACTAAATAAGATCAAATCATTTTACCATCTGATGTATCAAACCATGAATTAATTCATGTTATAGTATATTCATATTATCGTATGTTTTAATATATATTCATAAATAATCTAATAAATACTTATGGAGCACAAATGGACACGTGACATGATTCTATTGAGAGGTGAAGTAAACAGAGCGAGCCCAGACTAGAATCTAGATCTTGAAAAATATCCTCGAGACCCGGTAATTTTAAATAAATGCTACCATAATCAAATAATTAACGTTATATATTATTGGTTCTTAACACAATTTTTTTATAACCTTAGCAAAATTATTAAAGCTCATCTCAATAAAATTGTTAAAGTTCATCGAAGTCCCTTAAAAAAATCATATTAATCGAAATGAATAATATTTATCGAAATATTAACTTAGTTTAACCGGGGTTAAATAAGATAACATGAGATAATTTACGGATTCTATTAATCAAAATTATTTCACATGGAATATCATTAATTTATCAAAACATGAATGTACAACCCCATTAAATCATTTTAGACCCAAAATCAAAAAATGGTAGCATGTGCAACAAGTGGGAGTTCATGGGTAACTACTTGCTATAAGTTACATGTAATAACTTATGAGCTAAAATTGTTTTATCATCCCTATTAAATAATTATACTAAGAGTACGTTTGAAGTAAGCCATCCAAATTTGGAATTTTTTTAATCTAATGAATAATATATTCTTCATATTAACTTCTTGCTAATGTAAAGGAATAGGAATTATTTACCAGAGTACAGAAGCTTCTTTCTCAGTGAGCATGGCAGAGAATCCTTTGAAAGAATGTTTATAATGGTGGATTAGAGATATTCTGTCATCTCTTCACTGCAGAAATGAACTAAAACCCATTAAAAAAAAATACTGAGTTTGATGATTATTTAATAATGAACATTGATGATAACAAGAAGTAATTAATAACCTTGGAATAATGGAAGATAAAAGTTGTAAATGAGCTAATTCTGCAACTTCAACATTAGATGAACTTCCCATATAAACAACATAAGGCTGCCAAGCCAAGAAAAAAAAATTACGTTAAAAGAATAATGAATATAATTAATAGTTTTATTCTTTTGGTCTTGGAAAAAAAACCAATGAAGGGGAAAAAAAAATAATAATAAGCACCTTGGGAATTTGATTTGATGATGATGAAGAAGAAGCAATGACAACAAGGCAATGGAGGGAGAGAAAAGGAAATAGCAGTAAGAAAGCCATGGAATTTTGGAAGTGCTGATTGTGCATGCTTGTGAAATATATAGAGACATATGTAAGAACTTGCTAATCTTATATAAGCTGTCATCACTCATCAATTTAATGAAGTGTGAGAGCTTTTTCACTTTCTTGAGTATCACTACACTATCAACAATTTTTTTTTTTTGTGCAGTTATATTTTAAAAATTTAGATAAAAGTTTGGAATAAAATTATCTTTGTTTACTTATTTATTATCACAATTTGAATATTGTGTAATACATTTTATTCACTTTCCTTGAGAGTCGATATTGATTGAAGATAGGCTTTTAGATTCAGAGATTAAGTGAAAGCGTCCTCCAAAAAATAGGCGTGATGAATTTTACAAGAAATTTAAGATAATATTTAATGGGTTTTCTTAATATATTATTTTATTAATTAATTTTTAACATAGAAATAATTTATGGCCAATATTGCAAACAACACTTTATCTTCTTAATAGGTTTGGGCTGGCGGTTCGCCTTTGGAAGGTCACTTTTGATTTGACGCTTTTGTGTTGTCGGTTTCGTCACAATCATCACACTGAGCAGAAAAGCAGAAAGCGAACAGGCCCAAAATTTTAATATCTGTACTTGATAATCACTTTTTTTTTTTTAGACTGGTTATAGATCAGAGTAATTACATTACACAGATTTACAACTGTTATTAAAGCAGATATTATACTGATATTTACAATCAGACATATATTACTGAGACTTATATTATTACATTTGAATTCTATGAAGTACGAACGAATAGCCTCGCGAGAGGACACTTCTTTCTTCACATTTTGTGAGGAGAGGAAATTATAAATTTAGCGCAATGCTTTTGTGGGAACACGCCTCACGCCATGAGGCGGCCGTCATCTACGCGCCTTTGGCTACTTGATAATATAATGCAAATCCCAATGCATGATTGGAATGGCTTTCAGTTAATTAACAGTACTATATGATAATCGTCATCTAAAACACTCAATGATTCTTTTCAGCTGCGTAAATTTAGCATCAAATTATGTAAATAAACATTTGATGCATAATCCTAGCCGGTTTAATTAATAAAAAATTAAGGTTAGCGTAATTTGTTCACATTTTTCAATTTCTCTTATTGTTATCGTGTGTAAAGAGGACAATTATTTTTTTTTTAATTACATGAGACTAATGCTCATATTACAATTCATATTACATGAGATATTTACAACTACTGAGATCCGTTTACATCAATTCTAATATGGCACCGCTCAGATTTTTAAACCCTCTCAAATATTCGAACTCCCATATTGGGAGAAAGAATGGGAGAAAGACTGCCTTCACTTGAGCTCTAATATTTGAGGGAAGTCAAACTCTCATATTGGGAGAAAGAAAAGGAGAAAAACTACTTGGCTCCACGAAAGAAATATAAATTAAAATGCGTCATGTAAATGCTCATAAATTAAACCCCGTGAATGAGGTAGAGGACAATCATTGAAACTCTTGTTTGATTTGACCAACTCGAAAAACCAATTCACGTATGCAGTATGCTCTTTCTCTTTACTCTCCTTTTTTTTTGGGGGTTTAAAGTTGACAGAATATATCTTTATTACCACCCTTCATGTTCTTGATTCCTCCTGATGATGAAATATCTTTATAATACAAGCGACTAGTATTACATCACTTGTATATTCATCTAATAAATCTTATTTGATCGTCGTTTATATTAATCTTAGCAAATAGTTAAGATTAATAAGAGAGAATCGTGGTTTTATTTGATCGGCATTTGGGATTTTCAAACATTATAATTCTTAGGAAAATAAAATAAATAAAATACTCTTCAGTTTATTTCAAGTATGGACATGCTCAATAATTGACTTGAGATGCAAGCAATTCTCTATCTTTCAGCAAAAGAGCTACGTTAATAGGCATGTGCAAATTTCCTTTCCTCATTTGCTTTAATTATTCTGTCCCCTTCACATTATGTTATCCTCCTTTACTTCTAGTTTCATGCAAATCTTTACCCTTTTTTAGGGCTTGCTTTTCGTTAAGCTGAGTATTGCATTTCCATAACTAACTTCAATGACACATTACCTATTCCTCTTGCTACAGGCTAGTAAGCTAAATGGATTTGACATTTAGAAGACCTTTAAGAAATTTTATTTAAGAAAAAAACATAAATGTAATCAAGCAATTCATTATGCCTGAATTTTTGGGGTATTTATAATTAGTCAATTAGTAAACAAACCTAAGATGTGCCAATAATAATAGAAAGTGCATTAAAGATGCGCAGTAATTGATTCTCATTAATTCTTTCCTAGAGGCTGTGCTAAATATAATAAACAAACTGAAATAATCCTATGGGAACTCTGGCATCCCAAAATTCAATAAATGAACCATGCAGTATTGAAATGAGGACTATGTAGTACGTATTGATAATATATATTCATCGCCTACAGAAGATAGTTTATTCTTTTCCAATTCATAACATGACAATAAATCGTCCTAATTTAAGTCGCTCCATAGAACTGCATAATGAAATTTTAATAAGCTTTGTGCCTATTACAACATTATACAAAAATCCCACGATGTTTATTCACAGAAAACAAAAAGTTACACACCATTACTTGAAAGATCCAAGGAAATATGTTGTAGACTGCAGCTACATACTTGTTTGCTCCTCCAGATTATAGTCGCACCAGGCAAGAAGCTGTGGTGTGACTCCAGCTGCAGCCATCACTTGCGTTCCTGGACAGGATCAAGCTTTTGCTATTCTCAAAAGCGCTTGATGTAGAGACTTGGCTAACCCGAGCACTTTTACTTGCGTATATACATATACAGAAGGCTATTTTATTTCACCAGATAGTTTTGCATTTTTCAAGCAGACCTAAACGTTGGGAGTTGATTCAGGTGGTTTTTCTGAAAGTTGGTTGTTGAGGAATTCCAGCACTGAAAGACGCTGCATGTCAAGTATGTCAAAAAAGTGTCAGATCAAGATTTTCATAATCTAACTTACAACAAGAAGTTGGAATACAAATCTAACCCGTTGCTCCAAACCAGTTTCTTCGGGTTTCAACGTTAAAGATTCTAGCTGCTTAATGGCTTCCTGAAATCCATCAACTGCCACATCCTCATTACCAAAACTCCTATCTACATCCGCAACTTTTGCGAGAGAAACGGCTACATCCAAAACCTGAAATCACAGAAACAAGTTAAAACTCAGTAGCTCAACACTTTTTTTCTCCAACTGGAATTTAACTAAACATCATATCAATTTTCCAACATTGCAATGTATTTTAAAGGTGCAACTCTGATATGAACAAAACAAACATCTACAGAAAGACATTTCAATTCACGAGGAACAAGGGAAACCAATTAATTTATCATTCTCCATTTTGGTCAACAGAGGTGAAGAAAACCCCAAATCAACGAGATTTTACAGAACAAGTGACAAGCAACATCAATGCAGAAAAGGTTTGTCTGGCAACAAATTTTTTATTTCTCCCATAAAAGATTGAGGAACCAAATATAAAATCTCTATTTTCCCAGCAATCCAATTTTTTTTTTTTCAGATGCTACCTCATCTCACCATTACCATTTTCACTATCAATCTTTCTGTGGGTGGAAAATATTGTATTTTACTTCTTTATGGGCTTTGGTTTCAACTGTTTTGGAGGGATTTCTCGCTGCTTGCATTTTAGGGATCGGATGAGTGTTTCTTTAGGATTTTTCTTCTTTCCTTGTCATGTTGTAGGATTTTCTTCTTTTGTTGCATTTAGTTATGTTAGCATTGGGCGGCTACTGGTTCCAATATACAGTTTGTTGTAGAATACAAAAAGAAAAAATGACAGAAAGGAAAGAGTCCTAATAGACTAGAAAAGAAATGTACGACAGTCAATAAGAAGAAAGAAAAAGGAGAATACGAAGAACAAATAAGTACATTGATATTGAAAATATGTCCCTCATTGACTAATGAAGAAAAGGATGAACAGATTACTGATAGAACGAATTAAAAGACTGAAATTTAGCACCAATATGATTGTACGAGAAAATGGCGTCAGAAGTGCAGAATGTTGAGGTAGAAAGAAACATAAAAGAAAATAAAAAATGTCCTGAGACAAGATGGGTTACCTGTGATGGAACATTTGAATGACATTTGACAGCATCACGGCGGACATTTAGAGAACGAACATAGTAAGATCTTGCAGCTTGCAGGTCTCCACCATAATATTTCAGATCTCCAATTTTGTTTAGTGAAACAGAAAGTGTATGAATTATCTGTAGAGCAAAAAGTCAAAAATAATTAGGTGAAAACCATGCATAAAGTGCCAAAATTAAGTAGAAACGGCCATCATGCTATAACCTCCAGATCATCCATCGGTAATTTCATGAGGAATTCAACACTCTCTTCAAAATAAGCCACTGCAGCATCAGAATCTCCCATAGCTCGACTGCATAAAAATGTAAGGGATTAGGTTTTACATAAACAATACCGCAATTAAGAATCTCATATTTTGGACATGATAATGAAGACAGAAATAATTTTTCAAAAAGAAGTGAAAAAATATAAAAATGAATGTATAGACTCAAGATATACCGATGTAAGAATCTCATCAATTCCAAATAAAGCTCTCATCAGTTCATCTCAGCTCATCCCCTCCTGATTTTCTAGTTTATTCATATTTTGGATAGGATAACCCACTTCAAGTCAGTATGAAGGGGAAAATACTAGGTTCACATGATAGAAATTTAATGGCTTAATGGGGGCCTGAAATGAAGTCTGAGCATGGATCTAGTTAAAGTCTCTGCGGAGAATCAGCGAAAATGGTTATACATTAATTTAGCTACCACAATCAATCCTTCAAAATTTGAAACTCTAACAAGGAAATTCTTCAAGACTATCCCCATCCCAGTACATCTAGCATATCTTTTTTCCAGAATCCTGTGCTGGAGTGGCATTGGTATGGATTGCATTCTTCTGCTGTTCTATGAGAGGTCTCTCTTGTGTTTAATCAGGATTTTGTTATAACTCGGTAAATTTTTGAGCTACTTGGTAACAACAATCATATTAATTTCTTAGCTAGATGTAGTTTTGAATAAACCATCTTCATTGTTCTTAAAGTATTACTGAGGCTCATTCCAACATAAATCAATTTCTCATATGCAAAAATAGGTACCCCTCGAACACCACAAACATTTATAATGCAAAAGCATAACAAGGAAAATGGTTCTATACTCATAAACTCTAATGAGTTCAGAAGGGAGAACCCCCCCCCCCCCCCCAAAAAAAAAAGAAAAGGAAGTGATGCGAGAGAGGGGACAGACCAGCAGTCACCAAGCATACCCAGAACAGCTCCTAGCTGTGAACACAACTCTGATGTATTGCCCATTCTTTCTATCTGACATTTGATATCTTCTGCACAGAGACTGAGTCTTGATTTTGCACTTTCTACATTCTGAGCACGGAAAGCCTACACATGAAAAGCAATCAGCTAAGCAGATGCAATGAATCAGGAAAATGACTTCTTAACTAACAGGTCATCATCTGGTAGTTTTAAAAGTTTGAAAAATCAATCCAGCTAGAGAAACAAACGCTATTTGGAAAATGCATTTAAGAAAGACTTCCAGTGTATGAAATACATACACAGGTAGAGAATGATCTAGTTTGTGATCCAGCCCAGCTTACGGGATGCATTGCAGCAGGTGAATTAGAGAATATGACCTACTTGCAAGTTGCAATTGACAAACTCCAAGATAATCTTGCGACTCCACTTCACACACACACACACAAAAAAAAAACAACCACATAGCTTAAATTTTTGTGGCATTTAATACTTCCAACTCAGAAACTTTTAAAATGATTCAATTACAATGAATGAATGGTTACGATTCTTTTTTGGGTGGAAGGGCTTGAGAAGAGAAGGATCACTTCCGTTGGTATTAGACTAGTAATATAATTATGAATTTAAGACTAAATAACACAACATCATTACTTGCATAAATTCCAACTCACAAATTCTTAGAACATAAACAATAGCAAAGAAACTAGCTGAACTCACCCTCATAGCTTGTTGAACCAAGAAAGCACCTCGCTCCATAGAAACATCCTCATATATCACTTTTTTATTTTCACCTGCTTCATTTTCCTCTTTGTCGGAATTAGGGTGAGATCGATTGATTCTAGCATGACCTTCAATGAAGCGATCGACAACATCCTGAAGAGTTGTATCTGCTTCAATCTTCTCAATGTCAGCCCCACACAACGGGCAGTCCTTGAAGCGCGAAATACATGCCCTGATTTCAATTTAACAAAGTAAATGAACATATCCAACAGAAGTAAAATGAAGGGAAAAAAAAATCAACATTTCAGGATAAACAGGAGATAGAGAAAATAAAACAAGTGTACCCTTATTTGCTTACTTGCAATATACATGTGAACAAGGCGTGCATTTGCTACATTCAAAGAGAAGTGCTTGGCAAATCATGCAACTCAGGGGACCAATCTTAAACGATTGAGCATCATAGCCAAACGGACATTTTGGAGGAATGCTAGCAGAGTCCATAGAATCACACTTTGCCTTGTCACCATCATGCTCTGCCTGGGGTTTAGCTGAGTTTTCAACTGCTTTTCTTGAAGCGGCATCATCTGGACGTGCTTTGGAAAAAGGACACTCTGCCGGGTATTTATTCGAGTTTTCACCAGGTTTTCTAGGAGAGGCTTCATCTGGACGTGCTTTGGCAAAAGGACAAACCGGTGTCATCTTGACCAATTCCTGAATCAAAACAACAATCAAAACCATCTTCTTAAAAAAATTCTCTGTCATTAACTTGTAAAAACAAGTCGACATCCTCAATTCAAAAGAAAATGCAAGATATGAACAGACCATCTAAGAAATCAAGCCAAATTTCTAAAATTTCCTTCTCATTATCATCACAATCATAATTGCTTATGTTAAAAAACAAAAAAAAAAAAGATGTACAAAATTTTACTAGATGGGCAAATGGGCGTACAAAAGATGGATCAGAAAATTACTAATAACAAACGATAATAGCAATGAGTTATTCATATTCTTGAAGCTCATATCCAACTAGAAGCTCAAATCTAAAGAGACCCAGCTGCATAAGTGAAGCACATTTTGGCAAAATAAGCTTAGCTAAAGCTAAAGACCTGCATTCAACTCATATCAGGTTCAACCCCTGCTTCAACAAGCAAGACATATAATTGCAGATTCAAATATCTCATCAAATCTATGAAAAATGCTTATTGATAAGGGTTTACAACCATCAAATTGGAAACGTTAAAACGAAAAATCTTTAGTATGGAAAGCTCAGCTTTATTCGTTGAGAGAAATTTTGCATATTACAGGTATAAATTCATTAGTCTTAGCTCAAATTTCATTACTTACATACTTATAAGAAATTGATGAATAAAAAAATGAAAAAAATCAAATTTCAGCAAATGATCTCCTGTTAGGAGTAATAGGATGTACCAGCGAATAAAAGCCCTAGTGAATCAGTGAAAAGGAAGCTCAAATCGACGTCTTGTTTATCTTCTTCTGCAGAATTTCCAGATCGTATTGGAAACATGAATGACTGGTCCTCTGGGCACCACCACTCCGCGATATTCCTTTCGTTCTAAATATATTATATTTTACAGGCATTGGCAATCTTTTCTGAAATTCTAATTTCACCCAGGGAACAAAACACTGAGGTAATAACATTTGGCTCCCTTTTGTGTTTCAATTTCTCATTAATAAAAAAATATTCCTTTTGTTTTCGCATGGGTCCCTTAATTCCTATTAAAATTTGAATGATTCAAGTACACATGGCCGATGGATTGGGCGGCCCAGCACGTGTTTGTACAAAGTGACATAGTAGGAGAACGTTTTGGTAGAATATATGGAACAGCACTGTACACATATGAGCTGAGTTAGGCTGATAATTTTAAGCACATAAGTTTTAAAAAGACAGTACGATTAGTGATGAGTTAAAGCATGATATGTAAAAGGGTTAGTAAGCAACCCAAGTATATTAAAGTAAAATTTTTTATGAAAAGTGAAGTTAAAATTTTATGATTTTACAGATAACTTAAAATTAAATCTGTAATATATTTTATCAGCGTAGGTTTTTTAAATTCATTGAAATACTAGTTTGAAAAATCCTATAATTATTTTATGCCTATAATTTATTAAATGAATAGATGATATCATGACTTTAACAAATAAAATTATAAATATCACAATTTTAAAAACAATAAATCTAAATTTTTACAACTTTAATATTTTTTTATAAAATCATAAATTAGTCAAACAAAATATATTTCATTTATGAATAAATTATTTTTCACCATTTACACACAACAATAAAGTTATGAATGACATTTGTTTTATTATAAATCAAAAGTTAATTGTTAATTGCTATATTTTAATTTAAAACTTATAAGCATTAATGTTATTATTAGGCTTGGCAATTTAAGGGCTTGGGCCGGGCTTTGCCAAGCCCAGGTCCAAGCCCTTGTACTTTACAAATAGCCCAGGCCCTCTCAAAGCCCATCCAATTTGAACGGGCCAAGGTCGGACAAGGGTCGGGCCTGGGCTTTTAAACTAATTTTTTAATAATTTTTTTTAATAAAACTATAAATTTTAAAAACATAATTATCCAATACATAATACTACAATAGGTTAAAAAACTTACAAATAATTCTCCAATACATAATTAGACAACACACAAATATATGAAAATACTAATATCACAAGTACATAACATAAAAAACAACCGCTAATAGAAAAAATAAACTAATCCAATATTTACGGGCTATCTTCGTCCTCATCCTTCAATTCCTCGCCAGTAAAAATTTCTTCTTCAGGAACTCCACCTAACAAAAAAAAGTGTTCAAATAAATAATGAAGTAAAAAATAATTAGTAATTAATTTTGTAAATAATATTTTTATACCTCGACCGCTAGTAGCCCATAACCAATGCTGAGAGCACGTGATCGCTTCTAACGTATCTGGATGTAGTCTGCTTCGATGTGGACTCAATGTTCTACCCCCTGTGCTAAAAGCCGACTCCGAGGCAACAGTTGTCACAGCTATGGTTAATAAATCCTTGGCCATCTCCGCCAAAATAGGATATTTGCCTTTGTTCATCTTCCACCATTGTAAAACATCAAAGTTCGGAGTTCTTTTGACTAAAGGATCCTCCAAATACCTATCTAAGTCAGACTTCAAACTAATAGGTTGACTATTTTAAGTTGCATATGCATCAAAATCACCCATATCATCTATATCACCAAAATCAATATGAGATTGGTTAGAAGGAATAACAATTGAGGTAGAAGACTCACCAACAACACTGTATATTGTAGTTGCGTATTTGGCCTCATAATAATTCATCATTTCACCACAAAGCTCTCGTACTTTGTTGAGCTGATTTTCAAGACCGACTGTATAAATCTTCAGATAATAGTAATTAACCAACATCATCTTGTATCTCGAATCAAGAATAACAGCCGTGACCAATATCCCACTAATCTCATCCCAATACCTCAAAAAATTTTCAATCATATTATTCGCCATGCTCTTAACTGCAGGAACATCTGATGTTTGCCACCCCTTCAATGCAATCCTCATTTTACAAACCAATGGAAAAAAATAGATTACTAGTAGGTATGTTGTACCCGAAAATATCTCAGTCAACTTTGAAAAAGGTCTCAAATAATCCAGCATTTGCTTAGCCAACTCCCATTCCTCACTACTAGGCAAACACTTGTATTGTGTCTCAAGTGTCTGTAGTCAAGAAAAAACACTTTTATACTTCACTGCAAGTTCAAGCATATCAAAAGTAGAATTCTATCTAGTTGGGCAATCAAGTCCCAACTTTCTCACATCCATCTGCATTTGACGGCACGCCAACTCAAATTTTTCCACCCGTTTTAGCGACGAACTCCAGTAAGACACACTGTCTCTAACACGTGTAATACCACTCTCAATCACAGACAACTCATCCTTCACAATTAAATTCAAAATATGAGCTGCACACCTCATATGAAAAAAATTACCACCCAATATTATTGACTCAGTTGAAAACAATCCCTTCAATCTTTCAACCATCGCCTCATTAGTTGAACAATTGTCCAAAGTAACCGTGGATATCTTTCTATCCAAATTTGAATCCAGCAAGCACTTCACCAAAATTTGTGAAAAACAATCAGCTGTATGCGGGGCTTGCACATATATAAACCTATTCATTCAAAAATAAAATAAAATAATGCAAATTTATAAAAAAATTTAATAAAGTGCCTATAAAAATTTTAATACAAAATTTTAATATTCAATAAAGTAAAAATACCTTAGGATTCGACTTTGCAAATGCTAAGAGTTGTCAATAAAATGTCCCGTAACAACCATATAACCTTTCTTTTGATTACAAGCAGTCCACATGTCTGTAGTAATTGCCACCCTACTATTATTAATCTCCAATAAATTCATTGTATTCGCCTTTTCAACATTATATATCTTAAAGATCTCACTCTTCAAAGTATTTCTGGACATATGCTTTACCAATGGATTGCAATAATCAACAAAATCTCTAAACGCTTTATACTCCACAAACCTAAGAGGAAGCTCATGTTTTACAATAACTGTTGTAAGCTTTTTACAGGCAACCAATGGATCAAATTTTTGAATTCCAAGCTCACCACTTTTAGTTTTCACCAAGTGTTGCTTATTCTCAAGAACTTCTTCAATTGTCGGTTGATTAAAACCATGAATTTGTCTAGTATGTCTATTCAAGTGACTGGTACCCGATCCATAAGAAAGAATTGTTCCACAATGATTACATTTTGCCTTCGCTACACCACCAACATTTTATCTTTGTAAAATGGTCCCAACAATTTGACACAACCCTCTGTTTTCTTTTTTTATCACTTCGCATCTCTTCTTGAACACTTTCTGACTCCACAGATGGATTTGAAGGTAAATTAGAAGATTCAGAAGCATTTTCCATTATAAACCTGAATAAAATTAAAGGAGATACAATATTAAGTTAACTAATTAGTTAATTAATTAATTAAATATCATATAATTTTCTGAAAATTTTTTAAGAATACATAATATTTTTACACTATAGTGTCAATGTCATCATAAATTTCTAACAATGCCCCAATTTTGTAACGTCCATGACACATACTTCAAGTAAATTTACAAACACAGTGGATAGAACTGCATACTTCATTACTTCAACCCAGAAATACCAACAAAACCAACGCAGCTCAAAATCATTAACCAACAGCACAATACTCTTCAATATTTTCTACATTAACCAAAAAATTGAGCTTAGATAATACAATAAAAAATTAGCTCCAACCCCAGAGATGCACCCGAGTTGTCAAGCTTTGGTGCTTCAAAGCTCACTTTTGCCACGCCAAGCTCGAGTGGTCAGCTGCAGCAAATTTTCGACCCACCAGAGGGGTGAGGACGCGCCGCTACGGCCGCGCCGGGGTTGATATCATTGCCGCGCCGCCGGGCACCGTGGGAGATGCGCGCGCGGGGAGGCCGCCGCGACCGGCCGGACGGTGGCTGCAGAGCAATGGACGGCTGCCTTCCATGCTATTGGCCCACCGTTCCCACCGTCATGCAGGAGGAACCAAAATGAAACCGAAATGAGGGATTTTGACTTTACGTTTTGAGTTTTGACTTACGATTTTGTTTATTTTTTTTTTAGTTTTATTAATTTAATTATTTGAATTATATATATATATATATATATATATATATATATATTAATGTTATTAATCGGCACTATACGGTAAATTATGTAAGAACTTTGTAATCGAGCACATCATCGATTGGTACTTGTTTGGGCTAAAAGCCGAACTTTCTGCCGTCAGTTATTATCAACTATAATCTATTACTTTCTATATGTCCAAGATAATAATTAAATATTAGCCCTTAAGAAAGATTAATTAATTATTATTTTATTATTATTATTACTACTACTACTACTATTGCTATTATTGTTATTATTAAGAAAAATGAATTCCAATACCATAGTCTCTAACCTCGTAGTTAGTAATACATTCCCTTACTATTATTAGTTTATTATTATTGAATATTGACTTGTGTTTTAAACTTTGATTTACGTAGAATTTAACTAAAGGCACATAGCTTAAAAAAGGCATATGGGCTTGAAAAACTCTTAAAAATTTAAAAAAATAAAGAAAAATGCTTGCCTTACTTTTTCTTAAGCATGGCCCATAGTACAGCCTAACAGGGCATCCGTGGGCTTGTGCAGTGTGTTGTGCTAGATCTAAGAAAAAAAATTAGACAGGCATGGGTCATTCACATGGTAGATAGTGCTATGCCAACAAGACTAGCATGAAATTATCTTTAATGGGCTTTTGCCCACAAACATTATCTCTCAGTTTTATTTTAGGATAAATACCATTCATCCTGTTCAAGATAACGATCTTAAATTTCTCCTTAATCTTTTGAAAATATTAATTTGCCCTATTTTCATTCAAAAGAATAGGGATGATATTATTTTGTCTTTTTAATGAAACATGTGTGTATTTTTTTAAGAACTTTAACTACTACAAAAATGTAAAACAATGATGGATATGTAATGACGGTTCTTTTTAACAACAGTTATTAAAGATATTTAATGGTCGTTATTATGTGTATGGTCTAATATGTAACACTTATGATAACTGTTAAGTAAAAGAACATTCATTAAATATTGAGTAAAATAAACTCTTAATTTTAATGAGAGTCTGTTTATAGCAACCATCATTGAAAGTAAAAAATAATTATTATTATTTTTAAGCATATCAATCATTATATGTCTAGTTAAAAAAATATCTTAATGTTAGCAACGGTTCTTAAAAACCATCATTGAAAGTAAAAATTTTTTATGATTGGTTTTACATATAATGGTCATCATATGTCTAGTTAAAAATAGTCTTAATATTAATCACTATTTTTATATACAAAGGTCATTTTATGTCCAGAATTTTAATGACCATTTTAATTCTATATCTCTAAAATTAGGTAACACATTGGACTTGAATTAGTGAGCACTTTGAATAATTGAAGAAGATGCACCCCATAAAAGTCTTAAAAGAAAAATGGTTGCACGATGAACATATTGGACTATTTTAATGACCATTTTAAATTCCTATACCATGAGTGATCATTTAAGAAACCATCATAACAAGTAATATAAAAATATCACATAAGATGACTGTTTTATGCAAAATCGTCATTGGAAATGTTAGTTTAACGATGAGTAATAACAAAAATCATCATAAAAAGTAGCAAAATACAATATAACATGATGATTTCATTGGAAAATGATCATTAAAAAGTACATCTAATGATGGTTATGAATTAAAACTGTCATAAAAATTTAACAAGAAAATGTAACACATGACCGTCATTCACTACAAAAAAAAAGACAATAGATGACACATAATTTGTGACAGATTCTAGGCAAAATGACTTATATCATAATAATACGATGAACTCGTGATAGAATTTTCAATCAATCATACATTAATGATAGTTTTGTGACAGAAACATTTTCTATCACTAATTTATGGTGGCTTTGTAATAAAATTATTATATATCACGAACTTATTGATAGAATCATAATAGAAATTTGACCCATGAAAAACTCACTACTAAAAAAACGCATTTTTATGACACAAATTTTTTGACATATATCATTGTGTCATGAAAATATCATTAAAATATGACACTTTCGTGACGTATAATGTTTCTGTCATTATTTAGTGATAGATTCTTGACAGATACAGATACGACATGAAATTATGATGGCTACATGTCATGTAATATTATTTTATTGTTTAAATAAATTTAATTGCAAAAATACTACTCTTAAATGACAACGTTTTAGATTTTGTTTTATTAAATATAATTTATTTTGAATTACTAATAACACGTGAAATAGTGCCATTTATTGATAATTTAAATTATTTGATTGGCTTAATTACAAAATTGCCATTGTTAATATTTAAATTATTCTTAAAAAATTAAAAATAACAAAAACGATGTCGTCTGGTTGCTGTAAATATATCAAGCCAACAAATCAACACTTGGCAAATTTCCAGAAGTGATAAACGAATTGAACCTTAAGCTTTGCTTCCTCACTCTCTCCGCTACTCCTTCTTCTCTCACCTGTAATCGTTGAAGGAATTGAACCCTAACCCTAAGCCTCACTGTAGTCACTCACACTTTACATTACAAATCAGCCTAAGACTCACAAAATTTCTTAATTGAAAAAAATCCAAAGCCCTTACCGCACCACAACTGATGGAAACCCTAAGTCAACAAACTCGACAGTCGTCAGTCAACTATCGTTGCAAGCTACTGGTCGCTCAACAAGAGCCAATCTCTCACTCAATAGCTGTCACTCAAATGCTGCCATTTCCTATTCATTATTTGCTTTATCTAAATTAAAAAATCAAAATCGCTTGAAAGATGTTGGGCTATGAGAACATGAGGAGCAAAGATGTCAACAAATTCGAGGTAGATTTGGAAGGCAGAGAGGGGGAGACGCTTTACCCCAGTCTCAGCTACGGAGAGAACCCACTCTGATGGGATTTCATTCGCAAGGTGTACGAAATCTTGACGGCCCAGATCATTTTGACCACTTTGGTCTCCTCAATCACTGTTCTTTACACTCCCGTCAATGATTTTCTCAAGGGTAATTCTAGCCTTCTCCTTTTCCTCCCCATCCTCTTCTTCATCCGCATGTTTCATTTCACTTAATTCATTATGCGAATTGGTTATTTTAGTAATTTTGTTAATTTAATATTTCGCCGAATTTTATGTGTGCTTATACTGAATTTAGGTAGGTATATACTTGGGAATGTTGTTAATTGACGATTAGCACAAACGGTTTCTTTTGTTTGCTTTGTGGTGTCATTATTGATTATATCATGTTGAGTTTGCTTGGTTGGGATTTTGATGGAATTTTCAAATGATGCTTGAATCTTTAGTACATGTTTACTTGAATATGGTTCGTTCACTTCACATGATATGCGTTTTTTTCATTATGCTAACATAATGGGATTATGTTAAAGGGGGTTTTAGAGTTTTGGTGAATTCATAAGAAATTGCATTGCATCTGAGATCTTGATTAAGTCAATTTGTTGCTTTGAGTATTTGCACATCATTTGCATGCATTTGTGCATGCTTTACAAGGAGTTGAAGACTTTATACACCAAACTCCCTATCTTGATTCATGAGTACAATTGGGTAATCCCCAATTATGGCCTGGAAATGATCTATGTTGTAATTGTATAACCACATCCTTGGTCGAGCTGGTTGTCAGGAAACTATTACAGAAAGATGTGAACAGGTTAGTAATGGCTTAACATTTTTTTCTACAATTTTCCATGCTTCCTTCCGGTTTATTTTAGTTGACATGTTCCTATTATTGTCGTTCTAGTTGCAATCCACAATTAAGTCGAGTTATTTTAAAAGAGGCTTAAAGAGTTCCCTTCCAAAATTGTTATAATTAAGGTTTGAGAATTTGGGTAGATTTACAAGTGTTTATTATGGCATCTTATACATATATATTATGCCTTTTAAAAATCATGTGTTAATGAATTTGGTTTAATGTAAGCTAAAAAGGGAATCTCAAACTCAAGAGGATGCTTTGGAAAGATTATTCTACCAGGTAATACTTGTTATTGTTACTGCAGAATTTCATTTGGTCTATCGTATTGGGTTAATAAATCACTTTTCTTTTTAGTATATCAATGAGTTTTGAAGGTCTGGGGTTGTGCTTCTAAATGCTTCAAAGGAGCTAGACAAATTGCTGCTAACAGGAAGATTGCTATTCAGCTCTTTCAAAATGCTCTCAGCAAGGTTTAATTTTCCTTTTTTTTCAACTTTCTTTTTCTTAATAATTGTTTACTTCTTTATTAATATATCGGCATCAAACTAAATATCCATTTCGATTTTCTCCAACTAACTTTTTTATTGGCGGATTCCTTTACTTAATGTTTTCAAGTGCTAGATTTGGAGATATGAATGTTGCCTTAACTGATATTTTTATTTTTTCTATCTGGTATACAATACTGTAATATAATCCTTTATGTAACTAGTGGAAAATAGTTCTTTAACTCCTTATTCTTGGCTGGAATGGTTTTGAGATATGATAAAGAAGCTTTGTCACCAATTGATGTGGAACAAGAAATAGGAGAAAAATGGGATTAGAAAAGAAAGAAACATGACCAAAATAAAAATCTAGCCTATCTCATTTAAACAACTCGAATAAGTGTATCTCTTACTTAAAGAATATCATAATTTTACTTTGATTTTTAGAAATTATGGAATATTATAATATTCTTTAAATAAGACCATAAGCTTATTAGGTTTATATTGAATCATCTAAGTTTAATAATCTTTTGGGTTGAATATGTTTCTGATTCCATATGTTTCCATCTGTTGATAGTTGAATTAGCAATGAAAATTTGGAAGTGGAAAATCTCACCCTATTGCACTTGTCTTGGGTGCTTATCATAGATTGGAATTTTACTTCTTACACTTTATTGTTAGTTGTTAACTTAATTTAGTAAATATGAACTTGCTTTAGCTCTGTGCTCTCGAAGATTCATAAGTGCTACTTGGCTTAGATGTAAGAAAATTAAGGTATTATTATTCTTTTTAGTTTATGATGCTCATGGAATTTGCATTAGAGATGGTTGAAATTGTTTGTTGCATTAACTTTCATGATGGTCGGCCATGGAGTTTCTAGTGTAAAGAATGCTTGCATTACCTTTTAGGAATATCATCTACAATAACAGGGAAGTAACAAAAGGTGAAAATTGAAAATTTGACTTCTCTTTAAATTTTTTCCCAAATTAAGGTAAATAATTTCATTATCTTTTTATCTTTCTTGCAGTGTTGGTCCGGACAAGATGAACATTGTTTGAGTTAATGTGTAATCTCTTTTGTAGGCATTTTTCTTCCCAAAATTGTCTATAGCGACATGCTAGCACTCAAAGAATACTTAAGGATTGAAATTGCTTTAGTTGATCGTTCAACAGCTAGAATCCAAACAAAAGCATGCCGATGGATGTGTAGTTTGATGGTTGCTTGGTCGATGTTGACGACTTGAAAATTCATTTGAAAGCTGGAATATTTTTTTAAATTGATTTTGGTGTTTTTTTTTACGGGAGACTGTATACTAAATTGGAAAAATTTTTGTTTAGTTGAATTGTTTGTTTGTAATGAATAAATTGTGGGTATTGATTTAGATGTCAATTGTGGAAGCTTGGATTTTTTAATTTTTAATTTATATTTTTTTAGAATTAGTTGATATATTATTGAATATATATATGTTCAGCCATTTTATAATCAAGTAATCGAACTAAATGGTTTATCCACTATTATACTTGCATCATCACAGATTCTAATTTTGCCTTATATATATATATATATATATATATATATATATATATATATATATATTAAAGATATTTTAGTTATTCCCACCAGATCTAATTAAAATAATTAAATAATTTTATTAATCCAATTAAATATGTCATGTTTGTACGACAGATAACAATCATGAATGAGAAGAGTTTATGATAGACATTAATCATGCGTAAAAATTTTTCATAAAAGTAATAATGACGGAATTGTGATAGATAATATGTCATGCATAACATGACATATAAAAGCTGTCATCGTTTATCATTTTTTCTTGACATCGGAATTAATGACGGTCGTTCAACCGTCATGCCATAGGGTAGATGACGGGTAACAACCATCATAAAAAGGCCTTTTTTTCTAGTAGTGAATTATGATAGAAAAGTGATTTTGACCATGATTGACCCAAATTTGACAGTATTATTGTTTAAAAAAAGTTACGTTTTAATAATTGCAAAAAATAAAAAGAAAATGCTAGCAAAATGCTCTACTTTGGTTGCTTTTAACATTCTTTTTCTCTTTCCAATGGCTAAACACACACACACACACACACACACACACACTTAGAAATCGAAATCCCTAAATGCTGCTTCTATCGTTCTTGCCGCTGACATACATTTTGCCTAAAACCCTCATTCTTGCCGTTCTTCTACCATTCACACATTGTCGTTGCCATCATGCTTGATTTATTCTTCTTGTTCAGCTATCACTCTCCTTCCTATTAAGCCTCCAACATCCTTAGTTTTATTTTGTCCCCCATTACCGTTTCTCTTTCACTTCCTTTCAAATTTTCCTAATTAAACCGTAATTAACCGTTGTCAAACACATGTTCGAGGATGATTGTGCCGATGACGATATCCCTTTCCCAATGTCACAAGCAAGATCCTCTCTAAGGCCATTGAGTACTGTAATAAGCATGACAAGGCATCTAAGTCCAATGATCTCGCCACTACTGGCATCGATGATTATCTCAAGGCTTGGGATGCCAATTTCGTCAAAGTCAATTAGGCCGCTCTCTTTAATCTCATGTTGTTAGTTGGCCTCTTTTTCTCTTCTTAATTGTCAATTATTTTGTTTTAATTTGTGATTAGGGATCTTGGTTTTGTATCTAGCGTTTCCTTGATTAATTTTTAAGAATTTTCTTTTAAATTGATTGTTGATTAATTGATAAAATCAAATATATGATCCTTTTTGGAGATTGTTAATGGGAAATTGTAATTCTACAGTGGAACTGAATGTTAATCTTTGGTCAAATATGGATTGTTAATCAAAATTTTGAGTTTTTTTTAATCAGAAATCTAGTGAAGGATGGGTTAGGAATGAGAATTTTTTTTAAATGATTTTGCACTTTGGTGATTACTTACTTGAAAGCAAATTCGTTTGTTAACTTTTTTTTCTCAAATAAATTTGTTTTGTGTGAGCACCAGCTCCATAGCTGGAAAAAAGTGGCCAAAGTTCATGATTTTCAAGAGGTGGCAAGGCACAATAATATAGATGATTGTTGGCTCGTAATTTAAAGGAAGACTAGTTCATATAACTCAGCGGCCGTTTGATTTACTTGTTATTTTTTTTTCTTGATCTCATGGATTTGTCTATTTGGTTTTCTCTTTACTGCCTGGCCTACAGAACTTCTCTTTTTTTTTAATCTAATATTTATTTTTTTATCTAAGAACCATTTTGGTTCAATATAGAGACTTTTTAAAGATAAAGATCTAGAAGTAAATTTTTTAGGACCCAAATAAGGTGAGAATAGGAGATAAACATGCTATTAAAAGACTAAAAGTTTATATGATTCATTTAATATTTTTTTCGTTCTTTTGGTATTACTAATAAAAGTTTATTGTAGTATGTATAGTTTGGTAAGAGAATTAGAAAATAGTAACATTTCTTTGAAAATCTGTACAATTCTTCATATTTGTGAATTTTCGTTGCTAAATTAAAACTTATTTATAGACATGATTTTCTCCGAGTAAGAATTCTTAATCCCCAAGTTCGCTTGTTAATGATTTTCTTCATTTCTTTAACTTTTCGTTAACAACAACCCATATCCTTTCGATTTCAAAACCCAGCAACTACGAATTCCAGCCTATAAAATCTCAAGTTGCATTTCCTCTTGGTGCCAAATTTAATTTGTTTAACGGATAAGCTTATTTTATTTTTGCGGATTCTTAAAAATAGCGATGACAGATTAAGCTTCAATATCTGTAGCAAATAATTTCAGAATGTCATCTAATACTGTCTTATTAGGATTTGTACGAGATCTGTTTATTGTAGTGTCGTGGGGTATCGTCAGATGGTCTTGGCCGTCCGTGATAAGCCGGGCATGGATTTTATAAGCTGACGGTCTAGTTTGTCGGTCAAGCGGTTAGCCGATAGCTATGTGGCGTTTGATTTAAAATATTATAAAATATATATTATTTTAAATATTTGTATTTATTTGACTCATTTATTACACATATATAAAGTTTTAAACACTTAAAGTTTATAATTTCATGTTAAATTTTATTAAAATAAATTTAAAACCTATAAAGTGCAATAAAATATACATATATAATATTAAAAAATATAAAATTGAATTTTGGGATAAAACCGGTAAAACGAACTGGACTGGACATCATTACATCCCAGGAGGGGTTGAGGTCAACAAATCTTGATCACGGTTGTTCAGTTTCTATCTTCAACGTTGAAACGAATAGAGAGAGCGAATAGAAGAAATTTGTTTTGTAGGTCTTTGAAAATTAACGGCGAATCGATAGCGGCAAACGGTCAACCGATTATTTGAATTTTAGCTCTACGGTCACTTGGACCAGTCAAAACGGTTAACTAATAATTGCTAATGGCCATCTGATTTCGGATAGAAAGTCAATATATAATAACTATTTTTCAGCTCAAACTATAAATAAGCTCAATTAAATTCAAACAAGAGTTTATCACAACTTTATCATTAAGCTTTTAATTGAGAATACAATATTTATTAAGCTTTAAATTCATTCTTATTTCATTTATTCACACATTGAGCATTGATTTGTAATCATATATATTGTGTGAGAGAAAAATAGATTTGTAATCTTTGTTTTAAGTGATTGTAAGTGTTGGAATACACTTGGGTTAAGAAATTAGGAATAATCTCTTGGTGTAAATGTTAATTGACATATGTGAAGTCAATTATAAGTGTTCTTAAAGTCTTGAACACTTAACTAGTGAAATTCTCAAATCCGGTGAGCTTGGAGACCTGGACGTAGGTGAAATTGACTAAACCACATAAAAATCTCTGTGTTTGGATATCTATTCTTTTATATATATATATTTTGATTGATTTATTTGTTATTACTTTAAATTCGTTTAAGATTTGCATTAAGTTTTGTTTAAGTATTGCATAATTCTTAGAAACCCAATTCACCACCTATTGGGTTACTTAGATATTATTTCAACTTCAAATCCAATTACTAACAAGTATATATTGCAAACTTCAAAGCTAAAACAATAATCTGCAACCAATCATTCCACATTTTCTAGAAATTACAAAAAGCAAGTACATGGAAATAAACAGTACCAGCACCCTTAACTGTAATTACCAAAGATGCCTAACAAGCTCCGAATTGATATTAATCCTTTTTATCTTAAGTATACTTAGGCTAGCATTGATGAATTAAATAAGTATCCTTAAGGGTGAAAAAAAAAAAAACCTATAGTACCAAACTCTTGCAGTACTTTCCAATTTCCTATCAAATCTTCAAGACACAATTATGACAATCTAGAGCCAAAATACAACACCACTTTTCTAGAAACTTCACTTCTGCAAAAGAAAAACTAAACATATTCAGTTATTGAGGTAAAGCAATAAAAAAAGGCTTAAGGTCATTGAGATAAAGAAACCAAAAAAAGATTGAAGAAAGATCACTGGATCAATTATAGAGATCTCTCAATTATTCACTTACACACAGTGCACTGTCAATTATTTAAAAAGGGTGGAGCTTATTTTTGCCAAGGTGAAGATTCTTTATGTTTGTGGCTTAAAATAGCTAAAAGAGCATATTGTATTCTCATTTTATGAGTAGATAGGTGAAATCCATTAACAGAAATTCCAAATCCAAAATACAGGTACAAAATATAAGACAATAAAACATATATGCTATATTTTAATAAACCATCAAGAAATGATTAAATTAAGCATTACCTCAATGAGTTCATCTCCTCCCCTGGGGAGAAATGAGAAAAATGCAAGTTTCATAAAAGTGAGCACGTGCTAGCTAAGACGAATTACTTTTGACTTTATTTATAGTTTGCTGAAGAATTTTACTGCGTATTTATAGAATAGAAAAAAGAATTAAGACTAAAATTTTAAACCCTTTTTTTTTTTTGGGGGGGGGGGGGGGAAGGGAGGAGTATAGAGACTACATACATGTGCATGAATACTCCAAAGCTTCATAGATAAATGATAAATATATTTTTTTACTGCATTAAAGTACCTAAACCAAGCATGTAATCTAACCTAGGTGGTAACGTCCTGTTAGCAACGTACAAGAGGCTTACGTACAAATCTCCATTATTAATCTATAACCTAAATGGACATGTTACAACAATTCATCTAATATATAGTATAATACATCATCAACAAGAGAACTCTTCCTACATCTGAGCATACATCTCAAACTATCCACTTTACAACTTTTTCCACTAAATATTTCACTCCGTATGTCATAGCAAATTATAACTTGGAAGAACAAAGGGTGTAGTATAAACCTTTTTTAAGAGCCCTGATTAATCAAAGAAATTTATTCCAAAAGAAAAGAAAAAGAGAGTGCAAGAATAAAAGAAAGCCAAAGCCATGCGAGTATAACTAGAATCCAGAACAAATCTAAGACTAGTAAATCAAGGTAAAAGTCTAACAGAGAAATTGACATACATAACTTCCAAGCGCCTCCTTATTTCTCTCCAAACTCTCCACAACAGCTCCCTCCTCTACCGAAGACCCTTCAAACTCGGCTTCCAATTTATGACTTAATGACATTTCAACACCGAAACCCTACTTTCCCTAGTACCTAAATCACTAAGTACATCCCTGGCACAACTTATACTTCTTAAATCTTTCTTGACACCAACTTCAACAGACCCACCATTACCAAGACCACGAATTTGTCCATCATTCAAATGCTCCTCCCCTCCAACTCTAGCACCATTACTGCTACTGCAAACCCCACCAACAACATGCGACCCCAAAACCTCCACCTTACATCCTCTCCACCACCAGTCTTATTAGACCCCTCAATCTTACCAACCTGAGCCTCAAGTACCATGGACTCAACTAGGGTTTCACTTTTACCATCCACATGTTCACTAACTGTCACAGTAGACACTCCCAAATCACCTCTAGAAACAGAAACATCCTTGTCTTTCTGTTTATCCATGAAAAATAATATTTGGGTATATTTCGAAATCATTAAAAAAAAAAAAAAGAGGCTCTTTAAAGAAAAATTCTCAGAAAAGCTTATAAACGTAGTACCAAAACTTAAAAAGAAATTAAATCTACAAGCTATCTGACGCATGCAATGGAAATGAAAAGTAAAGATTGAATCTTTAAGCAGTCAAATTCACAGAGAAAAAGATTAAAAATTGTACCTTTATTACATCTCCTGCATGGTGAAAGCAGACGGTTTGGGTTTTAGAGCGAGAGAAGAAAAAGGGATGTTTGCATTTTGTTCATAAAATGATTGTCATGATGATCATGATGATGACCACTCGCTGACGAGTGAAGATCATGAGGACGCGAGACTGGCCGAAGCTGACGAGGGACGACTGCTATGACACGACGAATAGACGGTGAAACAAAGCACAAATCAACGATGACGGCATGCCAGTGTGGATTTTTTGCGGAAGACTGGCTGGGAAGTGACTACGTGCTGGCTGACGATACATGGGCTGACAGTCACGACGCGCTGGTTGACGGCAAACTGGCTAAGTAACGATGAACTGGAGAAAGAGACCGTGGCTGTGTAACTATTTCTGCACCATGGCTGCTGAGACTCAGAGAGAGAGTTTAGATGATGAGGTTGACTTGGTTTAGATTTAGGGATTTACCAAATTAGGGTTTTTTTTTTTCTATATATACTTTTTATTGTGTATTATATTATGTTCTTTAAACTACAAGCTCGATTTTGTTAGGTCTTGAGTTCGAGATCTATCTAGAACAAGATTAGGGTTACTTTGTTTTTTTTATTGAGAACTTATTCTTAGAAATCTTTGATGTCCAAGTTACACACTATCGTATCAGTAATTTGTTATATTTATATGTTAAGCATGGAAAATGGTGCATATATATATAAATACTGATATAGTGTTAATGAGAGCCCTCTTTTTTTAGTTTTCAAGTATCTATGTTAGAACGAAATTTAGTATCAGTTCCGCACTATGTCAAGTGTAATCAGAGCCTTTCTCTGTACCAAAATAGAGCTTTCCTGACCATCAATCACCCCTTGTACACCCTCCTTCCTCCACCATCCATTAATTCCACCGAGTGCTCAAAGCCACCTTCATAGCCATTGTACATGGCTGATACCACTGCCGTTTTTCATTTTTTCCATCGATCTCCTCCAACCTATATTAGCACTGAACGGCCACCCAAACACCACCGCAAAGCTGCTAAATCGCTGCACCAACCGCTGGTCAATTCACTGCCCTCCGCTGCGATTTCTTAGCCACCACCACTGCTAAACTACTCCTCATCATCAGCCCTTCCTCTTCGGCCAACTCCCACAGCTAGTCGTCGCCCGTTCACTGGAAACCGAAACCAACCTCCAATTGCCACTTCAAATCAATTTCTCTAGTCAATCCACAATGATTTGAGTCAAACCATCACCACCATCACACTCATCAACCTTGAATCTTTTAGATTCATCTATCCTTGGCCCAATTTTCCAATCACTGTCGCTGGCAACATAAACTTTTACTTATTTATAATCTTTGTCTAATATTTCTTTTAATTACAGTATTACCCTATAATTTTCTATTCCTTTAAAAAACCCAACAAAAAAAAAAGAATTAAAAAAAAGTTGCAAAATGAGATATAGAGTAGATGATGATGATTTTTCCTATTACAATTGATTTACTAATCCTGAGGATATTTTTTATTAGAACTTCAAAATTGAAAATATTGTTGAAGATATTTCAGAGGATAAACATGTTGAGTACATGTCTTCAAAATGAATGGAGCATTAATCACAATAGTGGACAAACTTACAACTAGTACGAGTTCAACATGGAAGAGATAAGATTCAAACTTGGCATAGCATGAAAAGAAAGATAAAACCTTATTTTATTCCTCCTGAATATTTTCAAATGATCCATCTTAAATTTGATAAGTGTCATCAAGGTATAAATTCCATATGATTTTATGAATTTCAACTTCGAAATTATCGTTGTCATGTGAATCTTTCTAAAGACGATAAAGATACAATTTCCAAATTCATGAAAGGATTGCGTGCTAATATTAAGCAATGAGTTTTGTTACAAATTGTTGCCACTTCTGAATTTTGGAATGTCGTTAAAATTGCTTTAGAAGTTGAATTGCAAATCAAGAGAGAGAAAAAGCAAGCATTGAAGAGATTTGAACGAGTACAAGAGCATTGTGAAAGCCAAACAAGAAAAGATCAAGAGTTTAATGTATTCATTTTGGCAAAACTACAGCATGTGAGTTTGTTATCCAAGTGAGATCGTATCAAGGACTTCTCCTCATTGAATGATTCTAATATTGAAAAGCAACTTTCTTATACCAATAAAGAAAAAAAACTCGCCAATGGAAGAAAATATTGTGCTTGAAGACTCTAAAGTTACTAAAGATATATTGATTGTTCAAGATTCAACCATTGCAGTGAGTAAAAACAAAGAGTTTACCCAAGATTATGAAGTTAAAGATGTTAATATAAAAGAGTACTCTTTATTAGTTTCATCATTGGAAGAAGTGAATATCATGAAAGCTTCTTTTGAAGATATTTCAAATGCACTTGAAGTCCTCAATAAAGAGGTACAATTAATTCTTGATTTGAGTTTTATATCTAACGATATGGTTAAAATTGCACAAGAAGCTTAAAGTGAAGAGACACCAATTCGTTTTTAAGATGACAAAGTTGATATGGTTTTACCAATTATTCATAAAGCTAAGCAAATTGTCATTGAAGACCTAGAGATAATTGATTTTAAAGTTAAAGCCAAACAAATTATTCAAGAAGACCCAAAGATAATTGATATGACTTTGCCTATTCACAATGGAGAAAAGAAAGTTATTCTTGAAGAAGATAAACAACCAAGATAAAGTTGATATGATTTAGAAGCTATTCGTTCATACGAGACTTTACCATTTTATAGGGTGTCTAATAAGATCAAGAAGAAGATAAAATATAAACCATTTTGAGCTTTAAAGAAGATTGAAATGAAAGACTGCAAGTTTAAGCTCCAAGATACATTACTACTCTATTTTAAGTTTCATTCGCCAGATAGTACTCTTTTGTTTTTAGTAAAACTTGAAGACAACTTTTTTTTTAAAGAGGAGAATGATGTAGGAAGCATATAGGATAGAATATATTAGAAATTACAATATTTAAGTTAATTTAGTATTTAATATTTTAGTAGGGTTTATCTTATTTTAATAAGTTATTCAAGTTATATTTTTAACTCTAATCTAACTAGAATTTTAGATTATTTCTCTTACTTGAGAAGGATTAAGATTAAGTGAGCTACTAGTATATATAAGCTTATTATTCATAGTTTATTAACACACACAAGCTTCTCTTAAATAATATTCAGTATTTTCTCAATTGAGATATTTTCTCCTTCGTGAAAGCCCTTCCTCTTAAGTTTTCATAAAAGTATGCTAGAACAAAATCTAGTATTACTTCTGCAGTGTGCCATAATATTATTGAACATTTACATAGGAGCACATTATATAATTGGCTTCCCCCTTGTATAGTATTATAATTTATGAGGGAGCTTCACATATGATTCATTAGAAAAATAGAACGATTCATACTTAGAGGAGTTGACATTAAGGGGAAAGTACTCAACATCATATACATGGTGGCAGGGCCGGCTTTGTAAACATCAAAGTTTTTTTTTATTTTTTATTTTCGATGGATCAGTTGCTTCCAAGTTGGTTTGCTGCAGAATATTTAGAATATGAAAAGGCTTGTATTCTTGGAAAGAAAGATTTTCGTGTGGAAAGGTGGAGGAGCTGATAGGCTCATATAGATAATTAAAAAGCTAAATGAACTTTGGTGGATAACAGAGCATTTATGGAAACTCATTTCTCCAAATCTTGACTTGTCAATACAGTTTGATAAATCTTGTACCATCCTCAGCATCTTTTCGAAATCTAACAGCCTTGAAAGTTGCAGCTATTAATTAGTAATAGCTGCAACTTATGATTGCAGCCTAAATGACCAAAAAGTCTTGTGCCTCTTATGATTTGTTTAGTATTGAGGTTGGATAGCTGTAGTTTTTAACTTACGACATTAAAGTGTTTGGTAAGCACTAGTTGCTCTAAATTAAAAGCTAAGCTGATTTGATCCTACACTTTATGATGAAAAACCTACAATATATTTATTATTTTTGTTAAAATTATTATCTAAAATATTATATTTGCTACATATTGTTAACTTTTATTTCATAGTTACAGTTTTTTAAAAATAACAATTGCAACTTAAAAGTTATAGTACTTCAATAACATATAGGGCCTTAAATAGGTGGAATTTGATATGCTTTTGTTTATATAAGTTCTGTCAAAGTTAGTGGATTCAAAAGCCACCAAATTTGATTAATAAAAGCAGCATCGAATTCAATGCCACATAATTTTTTTAAAAAAATAATATAATATAAAATATTACATGAACAATAGCCAATTTTGACTTTAAAAAGAGGATGCTCCCCCTCATCTCAGCATCTGATTTTCTTCAGCTTATTTCTTCTCTTAAAAGAGAAGAGTTGAGAGTCGAGAGTGTTAGAGCTTTAAGCTCTTGTTATAGTGATATGAGAGATTGAGTATATTAGAGTTCTGGGTGGTGAGGTAAAATATTGCAATACTTGTAATTCTTTTTTCACTAGTAAAGTTTTATCTTTCTATCTTCTCCCATAGAAATAGACTAAAAGACATACCATGTAAATTATGGTGTCTCTATATGATTCTAATGTCTTAATATTTCTCAACTTCACTTTAGTTGTGTGTATGTTTCACCCATCAATTCCCTAACAGTGATATCAGAGCCGTTAGTTGTATTTTTTTGGAGTTTAGGTGTTGTTCACGTAGATGGTACCGTTCACGTATATAATACTGTTCACATGAAAAAGTGGGTGCGATCTAAGAATTTTGTGTTGTAAAGTAGGGAATAATAGTGTGAGTGGAGTAACTATGTGGTTTTATATATGTCTATAATTCAAAAAAAAAAAAATATATATGTCTAGGAAAGTTCTATCAAAAAGGCGATAAGAGCCTAAGGAAGCTAGGTTTTAAGTAGGACTATTGTGACCTCTCCAATCTTTCTTTAGAAATGTCCAGGTGTGCATTTTCACATATACGATCACTCGCAACTATTTAAGGTGGTACACTAACTTGTATACGGTACTTATCAATAAAATGATAGCAAAGTTTGAAATTAAAAAGTTCAACGGGAGTAATTTCTCGTTGTGGAAAATGAATATGCGGGCAATTTTGAGGAAAAATAGTTGCTATAAACAATTAGAGAAAGACCTGCAGGAATCACTAATGATAAGTGGAATGAGATGGATGGCAATGCAATTGCTAATCTACACTTAGTACTTGCGGATCAGGTGTTATCCAGTGTGGCGGAAGAAAAGATAGCAAAGGGTATTTGGGATACTTTTATAAAACTGTACGAGGCCAAATCAATGCACAATAAGATCTTCTTAGAGAGGAGACTCTATGCTTTTCGAATGGTGAAAACCACATTAGTAATCGACCATATAACACTCTAAAAACTTTATTTTCATAATTTACATCGTTGGGTCACAAAATAAAGGAAATTGAACGTGTTGAGTTTCTACTTCAAAGTCTAATAGACTTATATGGTCAACTCATTATTAATCTAACAAACAATATCCTAATGGACTGAAGCGACCCGCCCCGAACCCCTAGGGCGAGTCTATCGGATCTCGCTTAACTGAATTAATAATGCTAAAATCTGATGAATTCTATAACAAAAATTCGACAGAACCTCCTCTATAATTATAACACTCCCAATCTGAAACATGTAAACAAACACTTCCAAATTCATATGATATACCACAAACTCCGATAATCAACATCATCAACCCAGATCCTGAGTTTAACTCAAAATATCTCCAGAGTCTCAAAAGATAACATAACAAAGTTTCAAAATACTAAGAGAACAAGATGATAAGGATAACCTAACAACAATCATCTATATTCTCTAACACCATCATGTGACCAAGACTCAAAATATCTACCGTCCCTGGGTCGGTCTGGTGTACCTGCAACCTCCTGGTGAGGGGGGGGGGAGAAAATATAAATAAAACGGGGTGAGTATAAAACTCAGTGAAAATCAGTGAGTGGATAGTAGTTTTTGGAAATAAATTAAATTAATATTTCTTAAAAAGAAATAATCATTTCAACTTCTAAAACATGATTTCACCAAATCGCAAGCGAATCAAAAATCATTAATAATTCATTTAACTTTTAAATCAAGTTTCTAACCATGAAAGATATATATAATATCATACACAATATCCGTGAAGATCATATCTCATTAACATAAAAAAAAAAAAAAAAAAATAATCACTATCTATCTCACCATCCATACCCCGAGCTCTGTACTATCACAATCACTATCTCATATCTCAACATATCTGCACATATCATCTGTAACCATCACACTGCATATGCTGGCGACGAAACACACCCCAAAAACCTCTATGTGTCAGATCAAAGGCCTCTCATCTCATCTCAATCAGACATCAGATCCTGAGGGGAGGGAATCGCTTAATGATTTTAAAAACAATCTCTATACTCATAATCATATAAAATGAATTCATACTTCCAATAATACATTTCCTTTCATCATCACATTTAAATCCACTTTTCTCAACTTCAAAATACCATCATATTTATTCAAAATCAATACGGAAATTCAATAACCAAATATTTTAATATAATACCAATGCGTGAATAAAATCCATTTCAATAAAATCATAAATCAAACATTTAACATACTCATTTCGTAAACATGCTTTACTATCACAACTATGAAAATAGGTTTTGTATATTCCACTCACAGTGACAGTGTTCACGCTCGACTATCGTTCACGTCCGCGGACTGGTTCTCGCTCGCGGATCCTCCTAAATCAATGGAACGACATAATTATTATCCGTAAATCGGAATTACGGCTAACTTAATATAATCAATTCGAAAAAGAATATAAATACATAATTTACGACTCCCGTATCCTTAAAATTACTAAAATACCCTCGAGTCCGCAAATCGTTACAATATTCCGAGATCGCGAATTACCGAATTATCCTCGAAATCGTAATTATAACAAATCCTCAATTTTAGGAATTACTAAATTGTCCACATGTTCTGAAATTACAAATTACTCCTCAAATTAATTATTAATTTGCCCGCTCAACGGTGTGACCTCAATCACGACACTTCTCAAAATCTGTGTCCGAATGTTCCACACGGTGAGTCTCATGCCGCGGTGAGCCTCACGCACGGCAACGCTCGGATCGGGCTTAAAAGCCGCGAATCTTCAACAACTCACGGCGGTGATTCAAACGGCTCCGTGGCGGCGGATGGTCGGAATCGAAGAGAAGGCGTGGGAACAAATCCTAACTTACGGTGTCACCCAACTCCGCGAATCACGGCGAACCAAGACTGCTTTCGCGGGTTTGCAATCCAAATCGGCGCTCGACGCTTTCCGGCGACAAAACTAGTATGGTTATTGTTGCTGTCTACAAGCTTTGATTTGACACCAACCTTGCTCGGAGTGGTGGCCGGAATCGGGAGAAGTGGCCGGTTGAATTTCGCGGGTCAAACGGGTTTCCGGGTTGGGTTTCTGGGTCTGCAAATTCGTGGCTCTCTCACTCACGCGTAGAAAAATAACCACACACGTTCATAACCTTCATTTTAAAAAATTTGACCACCGCTTCATTTTCTTTCATTTTGGAAGACTGTTCATTTCATTTTTTTTTTTCACGGGTGTTACAATCCTTCCCACTAATAAAAAATTTCATCCTCGAAATTTACGCACCTGATAGTAAAAGATGGGGGTACTGAGCTCGTATTAAATCCTCACGTTCCCAAGTGGCCTCTTCCTTTGTGTGATTCTTCCACCGTACTTTTACTGGAGGAATGGTCTTAGAACGCAAAACTTGGTATTTCTCTTCCAATATCTTCACTGGTTCCTCTTCGTAAGTTAAATCTTCCTTCAACTGAATTGGTTGGTTTGATAACACATGGCTTGGGTCATACATATACTTTCGGAGCATTGAGACATGAAACACATCGTGAATTCTGGATAACTCAGGGGGTAGCGCTAATCGATAGGCTAACAGACCAATGCGCTCGATGATCTCATAAGGCCCAATGTAACGCGGGCTAAGCTTTCCACGTCTTCCAAATCGAAGCACTCCTTTCCAAGGAGATATCCGTATGAAAACTCTATCACCAACTTCAAATTCAAGTTCCCGCCTGCGCTTGTCTGCATAGCTCTTCTGTCTATCTTGAGCCACCTTTAATCTATCTCGGATCAACTGTATTTTCTCATTAGTATCTTGAACTAATTCTGGACCGAATAATTTCCGCTCGCCAACCTCATCCCAACATACTGGAGTCCTACATTTTCTACCATACAAAGCCTCATATGGTGCCATCTTGATACTAGCTTGATAGCTGTTGTTGTAAGCAAACTCCATCAGAGGTAAATAATTGTCCCAATTGCCTTTAAACTCCATAACACAAGCTCGCAACATATCTTCCAAGGTTTGAATAGTACGCTCTGACTGTCCGTCTGTCTGTGGGTGAAAAGCTGTACTGAAATTCAACCTGGTGCCTAAGGCATTTTTGCAAACTGGTCCAGAACTTAGAAGTAAACCGGGAATCTCTCTCTGAGACTATAAACACGGGTATTCCGTGAAGTCGAACTATCTCAGCCACATATACTCCCCAACTTATCCATCGAATAGGTGGTTTTGAATGGTAAGAAATGAGTAGATTTTGTAAGTCGATCGACAACCATCCAAACACTATCATGTCCTTTCTGAGTATGTGGAAGTCCTGCTACAAAATCCATGGTAATGTGCTCCCACTTCCACTCAAGAATAGGAAGCGGCTGAGAATACCCTGTAGGCCTCTGGTGTTCAGCCTTAACTGCTGACAGACTAAACATCGAGAAACAAATTCTGCTACCTCTCTCTTCATGACCTGCCACCAGTAATGATCCCTCAGGGTACGATGCATCTTCGTACTACCAGGATGCATCGCATATGCTGAACAGTGAGCTTCTTCCATAATCTCTTCTTTCAGATCCTTAATATCAGGTACACAGAGTCTATTACCCATGACTAAGACTCCGTCGTCTCTTACTGTGAAATCGGTTCGTAAACCTTTTTGCACATCCTCTTTCAACTTCACTAATTGTTGGTCCTGAACTTGCTTTTGATGAACTTTGTCAATCAAGGTCGGCCTAACTTGAAAGTTAGCTATTAAAGCTCCACAATCTCCAGCGTCCAACTCAACTCCCAAAGATCTCAACTCAATCAACAATGGCACATACGTTACTCGCAAATGAGCTATAGAGCTGGAAGATTTTCTACTTAATGCATCAGCTACCATATTTGCTTTGCCGGGATGATAATCAATAGTGCAATCATAATCCTTAATCAGCTCGATCCATCTCCGTTGTCTTAAATTCAGCTCTTTCTGGGTAAACAAATACTTCAAGCTCTTATGATCAGTGAAAATCTGACACGTTACCCCATATAGGTAATGCCTCCATGTCTTGAGTGCAAACACCACTGCTGCTAGCTCTAGGTCATGTGTTGGGTAGTTTTGCTCATGCTTTTTAAGTTGTCTAGAAGCATAAGCCACCACTTTCCCATGCTGCATTAATACACAACCCAATCCCTGCCTAGAGGCATCACTATATACCATAAATCCTTTCATTACCAGAGGGAAGTGTAAGAACAGGTGCTGAGGTCAAACGCATCTTGAGTTCTTGAAAACTCTTTTCACAGTCATCATCCCACTGAAATTTAGCATTTTTTCTAGTTAACTGTGTCAGAGGAGTAGCAATCTTGGAGAATCCATCTACAAATCTACGATAGTAACCAGCTAATCCAAGGAAACTGCGAATCTCTGTGACATTTGTAGGCCGTTCCCATTTCACAACTGCTTCAATCTTTTGAGGATCAACATAAATGCCTTCCGCTGATATCACATGACCCAAAAATACCACTCTATCCAACCAGAACTCGCACTTACTGAACTTAGCATACAATTGCTCCTGTCTCAGAGTCTGCAAAACAGTCCGCAAATGCTCTGCATGTACTTCCTCGCTTCGGGAATACACCAAGATATCATCAATAAATACAATCACAAACCGATCCAAGTACGGGCGAAATACCCTATTCATAAGGTCCATAAAAACGGCTGGAGCATTAGTCAACCCAAATGGCATCACTAAAAATTCATAGTGTCCATAACGGGTTCTAAATGCTGTTTTAGGAACATCGGTCTCTTTAATTCTAAGCTGATGGTATCCCGAGCGCAAATCGATCTTAGAGAATACTTTCGCGCCCTGAAGTTGATCAAACAAGTCATCAATACGCGGGAGTGGATACTTATTGCGTACTGTAACTTTGTTCAACTGCCTGTAGTCGATGCAGAGTCTAAAAGTCCCATCCTTTTTCTTAACAAATAAGACTGGAGCTCCCCACGGGGACACACTAGGTCTAATAAACCCTTTATCCACTAACTCTTTGAATCTTCGCTCTTTCAATCTGGCCATCGTCACGGCGCCATAGATATAGGAGATGTTCCAGGGATTAAGTCAACAGAAAAATCAACCTCCCTACTAGGTGGCATCCCAGGAAGTTCATCTGGAAATACATCTGGAAATTCTTTAACTATCGCAATATCCTCCAATTTCAATTCTCGAACTTCTGTATCTATCACATGAGCTAAATAAGCTGAGCATCCTTTTCTTAGCATATGTCTTGCAGTAATTGCAGATATAACACACGAGGGAAGAACTTTACGCCTCCGTAATTTCAACTCGCTTTTCCCGGCTTTTAAATACAACTTCCTTTTTGAAACAATCCACCGTAGCATAATGAGATTCAAGCCAATCCATGCCCAAAATGGCATCGAAATCATGAATGTCTAAAGAAATCAAATTCATGTTCACCCATACAATCACGATATACACAAGAATGACTCTACGAACAACTAGACCATAATCTAACAATTCGAGCTCGCCCCATGCTCATAGCAAAAGCACGGATAAAGGAGTGTAGATCCAGGATCAATAAGGATATGAGCCTTGCGGCCAAGGATAGATAATGTACCCATAATAACTCGGTGCAAGATGTGCCTCCGGCGTGTCGAGCAAAACTCGAGTTCGGCATGAGGCGACCACGTTGACCTCCGACTGGAGCAATACTGACTCAAGCTCGATGTAGAACCTCTTGTCACCTTCTCGACTCGAGTCCGCCAGAGTAAGGTTGATGTCGCTCCGCAGACTATCATTCGAGATAAAGTAGGCAAAATCTCACGATATGTCAGCCGCCACATAAATAACAAACTCTGTCTCCAACACGACACTGGCCCTGATGATTCCTGCCACATGAAGGGCAAGAAATCGGTTGGGCACTCCTAGAGCGATCATCACGATATCCCCCACCACTGCGGTCATATCGTCGACTCACAGTATTACTCCCCACCCAAAGCCATGATCGACTTGTCTCGAGTCTCCCCTGAAACATGACTCGACTCTGCATGGTATCGTAGTACATCATAATACACCGCCTCTCTGGCGGCGCTATTAGAGCTACCTCCGCCCAACTCGGCTCCGCTCGCTTGATGAACTCTACGACCTTCCGAAATACGGTGCTCTACTCTTCTGGCTGCCTCAACTACCTCTCCAAACTCAGTGTATCGTGATGCAGTCATGGTAGTACGAATCTCAAATCGGAGTCCCTCCTCAAACCGTCTGCATCTCTCTCTCTCATCATCGACTACGGATATAGCAAATCTGGAGAGGTCTAAAAATTTCTTCTCATATTCTTCAACTGTCAGCGATCCTTGAACCAATCGAAGAAATTCACTACGTTTAATATCCTGATACACAGCTGGAAAATAATGATCGTAGAATTCCTTACGAAAAATATCCCAAGTAATATCAGCATGCCCCTCATATCGTCTCTCCACTGTCTGCCACCAATGGTAGGCTCTACCCTCAAGCAGAAAAGTGGCGAAGGATAGTCTATCATCCTCTGGACACTTTATCACGCCAAAAATACGTTCTAACTTAACCAACCAGGACTCAGCCTCAGGTGGTTCACCGGAACCATCAAAGCTCTTTGCCCCTAAACTCTGCACTCGCTCAATAGTGTTTACGTTACCGGCTTGCGCTTGAGTTTGATTCTGCACAACTGTAGTCATGATCTGAGCCAATCTATCAAACGACTGCTCAATATTCGGCACATTTCCTGGTGCCTGTTGCGAAATTTCATGCGTAGAGGATTCAACTACCCCTTCATTCACAGGATCACCTTCCCCCGCAGGTACATCACCAGAAACCAACCCAGCTATTAGCCTAGTACGGCCACGACCGCGACCACGTCTATTACTACGGCGAAACATGATGGTGCCTACAAGATATAAATTCTAACTTTAATAAGAAGGAAACTTACTCTTATTAAGACAGTAAAGTCTACAGAATCTAAAACCATGCTCTGATACCAACTGACCTAAACCCCAAGTGGCAAGTCGGATCTCGCTAACGAATTAATAATGCTAAATAATAAAAATTCTATAACAAAATTCACGTAACCTCCTCTATAATTATAACACTCCCAATCAAACATGTAAACAAACACTTCCAAATTCATGATATACCAAACTCAGATAATCAACATCATCAATCCCGAGTTTAACTCAAAATATCTCCAGAGTCTCAAAAGATAACATAACAAAGTTTCAAAATACTAAGAGAACAAGATGATAAGGATAACCTAACAACAATCATCTATATTCTCTAACACCATCATGTGACCAAGACTCAAAATATCTATACTGGTCGGTGTACCCGCAACCTCATGAGGGGAAAATATAAATAAAACGGGGTGAGTATAAAACTCAGTGAAAATCAGTGAGTGGATAGTAGTTTTTGGAAATAAATTAAATTAATATTTCTTAAAAAGAAATAATCATTTCAACTTCTAAAACATGATTTCACCAAATCGCAAGCGAATCAAAAATCATTAATAATTCATTTAACTTTTAAATCAAGTTTCTAACCATGAAAGATATATATAATATCATACACAATATCCGTGAAGATCATATCTCATTAACATATAAAATCCGCAAATATGAAAACCATCACTAAACAAGTACCTGTGGGAATAATCTCATATATCTAACGTGACGGGTACTATCACTAACACGATAGACTAGCAGCTATCTCATATCTCAACATATCCGTATCATTATATCTCATCCGTAATCATCATAATCAGAGGGGAGGGTATCGCCTAATGATTTTAAAAACAACTTATACTCATAATCATATAAAATCAATTCATACTTCCAATAATACATTTTCATCATCACAATTAAATCCACTTTTCTCAACTTCAAAATACCATCATATTTATTCAAAATCAATACTGAAATTCAATAACCAAATATTTTAATATAATACCAATGCGTGAATAAAATCCATTTCAATAAAATCATTAAATTAAACATTTAACATACTCATTTCGTAAACATGCTTTACTATCACAATTAACCATGAAAATAGGTTTTGTATATTCCACTCATGATGACAATGTTCACGCCGACTATCGCTCACGCCCCATGACCGGTTCTCGCCATGATCCTCCTAAATCAATGGAACGACATAATTATTATCCGTGAATCGGAATTACGACTAACTTAATATAATAATCAAAAAGAATATAAATACATAATTTACGACTCCGATCATTAAAATTACTAAAATACCCTCGAGTCAGAATCGTTACAATATTCCGAAATCGCTTAATTACCGAATTATCCTCGAAATCGTAATTATAACAAATCCTCAATTTTAGAATTACTAAATTGTCCACATGTTCGAAATTACAAAATTATCCTCAACATAATGTTCCACGGTGAGTCTCCTGGCCGCGGTGAGCCTCCACGCGGAACGTCGATCGGGCTCAAAGCCGCGAATCTCAACAACTCACGGTGATTCAACGGCTCCCGGTGGCAGCGGATGGTCGGAAATCGAAGAGGAAGGCGTGGGGAACAAATCCCAACTTACGGTGTCACCCAACTCCGGCGGAATCACGGCGAACCAAGACGACCGTTTCCCGCGGGTTTGCAATCCAAATCGGCGGCGTTCTGGACGTTTTCCGGCGACAAAACTAGTATGGTTACGTTGCTCGTCTCACAAGCTTTGATTTGACACCAACCTTGCTCGGAGTGGTGGCCGGAATCGGGAGAAGTGGCCGGTTGAATTTCGCGGGTCAAACGGGTTTCCGGGTCGGGTTGTCGGGTCTGCAAAATGTGGTTCTCTTTCCCTCACACGCGTAGAAAATAACCACACACGCTCATAACCTTCATTTTGTTTTGACCACCGCTTCATTTTCTTTCATTTTAAGACCTGCTCATTTTTTTTTTTTTCACGGGTGTTACAATCCTCCCCACTAATAAAAATTTCGTCCTCGAAATTTACGCACCTGATAATAAAAGATGGGGATACTGAGCTCGCATTAAATCCTCGCGTTTCCAAGTGGCCTCTTCCTTTGTATGATTCCTCCACCGTACTTTTACTAGAGGAATGGTCTTAGAACGCAAAACTTGGTGTTTCTCTTCTAATATCTCCACTAGTTCCTCTTCGTAAGTTAAATCTTCCTTCAACTGAATTGGTTGGTTCGATAACACATGGCTTGGGTCATACATATACTTTCGGAGCATTGAGACATGAAACACATCGTGAATTCTGGATAACCTGTGGGTAGGCTTAATCGATAGTTAATAACAAACCAATGCGCTCGATGATCTCATAAGGCCCAATGTAACGCTGGACTAAGCTTTCCACGCCTTCCAAATCAAGCACTCCTTTCCAAGGAGATATCCGTATGAAAACTCTATCACCAACTTCGACCAAGTTCCCCGCGCTTGTCTCGCATAGCTCTTCCGCTCATCTTCGAGCCACCTTTAATCTATCTCGATCAATCAGTATTTTCTCATTAGTATCTTGAACCACTCGACCGAATAATTTCGCCGCCAACTCATCCCAACATACCGAGTCCTACATTTTCTACCATACAAAGCCTCATACGGTGCCATCCTCGATACTAGCTTGATAATTTGTTGTAAGCAAACTCCATCGAGGTAAATAATTGTCCCAATTGCCTTTAAACTCCATAACACAAGCTCGCAACATATCTTCCAAGGTTTGAATAGTACGCCCGACCGTCCGTCTGCCAGGTGAAAAGTCAGATCGAAATTCAACTCGGTGCCTAAAGCATTTTTGCAACCGTCCGTAACTTAAGTAAACCGAGAATCTCTCTCTGAGACTATAAACACGGGTATTCCGTGAAGTAGAACTATCTCAGCCACATAAATGCTACCCAACTTGTCCATCGAATAAGTGTTTTTAAATGGTAAGTAATGATCAGATTTTGTTAGTAGATCGACAACCACCCTAACACTATCATGTCCTTTCTCGAGTACGTGAAGTCCCGCCACAAAATCCATGGTGATGTGCTCCATTTCCACTGTGAATGAAGCGGCCGAGAACACCCCGGCCTCGTGTTCACTTTTAATCACGATGACACTAAACATCGAGAACAAATTTCGCTATCTCTCTCATACCCGCCACCAATAATGATCCTCGTAGTACAATACATCTTCGTACCCGGATGCATCGATATGTCAATAAAGGAGCTTCTTCCATAATCTCTTCTTTCGCATCTTTAAAATCGTACACACGTAGTCTATTACCCATAACTAAAACTCCGCTGCCTCTCACCGTAAATCGGTTCAGAACCTTTTGCACATCCTCTTTCAACTTCACTATTGGTCCCGAACTTGCATCCGATGAATCTTGTCAATCAAAGTCGCCTAACTTGAAAATTAGCTATTAAAGCTCCACAATTTCCAACCCTAACTCCCAAAGATCTCAACTCAATCAACAAAGGCATATACGCTACTCGAAACGAGCTATAGAAATGGAAGATTTTCTACTTAACGCATCACCACATTTGCTTTGCCGGATGATGATAATCAATAGTGCAATCATAATCTTAATCAGCTCGATCCATCTCCGTTGTCTCAAATTCAATTCTTCGGTAAACAAATACTTCAAGCTCTTATGATCGTGAAAATCTGACATGTTACCCCATATAAGTAATGCCTCCATGTCTCGAGTGCAAACACCATCGCCGCTAGCTCTAGTCATGTGTCAGTAGTTTTGCTCATGCTTTTAAGTTGTCTAAAAGCATAAGCCACCACTTTCCCATGCCGCATTAATACACAACCCAATCCCCGCCAGAGGCATCGCTATATACCATAAATCCTTCATTACCGAGGAAGAACAAATGAGGTCAAATGCATCTCGAGTTCTTGAAAACTCTTTTCACCATCATCCCACCGAAATTTAGCATTTTTCTAGTTAACCGTGTCGAGGTGTAGCAATCTTGGAGAATCCATCCACTAACCCGAGAAAACTGCTAATCTGTGACATTTGTAGCGCTCCCATTTCACAACCGCTCAATCTTCGAGATCAACATAAATGCCTTCACCGATTTCACATGACCCAAAAATACCACTCATCCAACCGTAACTCGACATCGAACTTAGCATACAATCGCTTCGCCTCAAAGTCTCGCAAAATAATCCGCAAATGCTCGCATGAACTTCCTCGCTCGAATATACCAAGATATCATCAATGAATATAATCACAAACCGATCCAGGCACGGGCTAAATACCCTATTCATAAGGTCCATAAAACGGCCGAGCATTAGTCAACCCAAATGGCATCACTAAAATTCATAGTGTCCATAACGGTTCTAAATGTCGCTTAGGAACATCGGTCTCTTTAATTCTGTCGATGGTATCCCGAGCGCAAATCGATTTTAGAAAATACTTCTCAAGTTGATCAAACAAGTCATCAATACGCGGGAGTGGATACTTATTACATCGTAACTTTGTTCAACCGCCTATAGTCGCAGCAGTCTAAAAGTCCCATCCTTTTTCTTAACAAATAACATCGGAGCTTCCCAAGGACACACTAGGTCTAATAAACCTTTATCCACTAACTCTGCAATTGAATCTTCGCTTCTTTCAACTGTGGTGCCATTCAGACGCCATAGATATAGGAGATGTTCCAGAACTTAAATCAATAGAAAAATCAACCTCCCTACTAGTGGCATCCTGGAAGTTCATCCGAAATACATCCGAAATTCTTTAACTATCGCAATATCCTCCAATTTCAATTCTCAAACTTCAGATTCATCACATGAGCTAAATAAGTCGAGCATCCTTTCCTTAGCATGTCTTGCGAATAGCGATATAACACACGAAGGTAAGAACTTTACGTTCTCCATAATTTCACTCGCTTTTCCCCGGCTTTTAAACACAACTTCTTTTGAAACAATCCACCGTAGTATAATGAGATTCAACCCAATCCATGCCCAAAATAGCATCGAAATCATGAATATCCAAAGAAATCAAATTCATGTTCACCCATTCCAATCATACAATCGATATACACTTTCAAGTAATGACTCTCTGGCACGAACAACTAGACCATAATCTAACACCGAGCTCGCCCTATGTTCATAGCAAAAGTACGGATACAAAAGAATGTGTAGATCCGTGATCAATAAGAATATGAGCCTCGGCCAAGGATAGATAATATACCCATAATAACTTCCTCGTGCAAAGATGTGCCTCCCGCCGTGTCAAAGCAAAACTCGAGGGCATGAGGTCGACCAGCTGACCTCTCGACCCTGAGCAGACTGACTCAAGCTCGATGTAGAACCTCTGTCAGACTCTCTCCGACCCCGAGTCCGCAGAGTGGTCGATGTCCGCGAGGTCGCTCTCCCGCAGACTATCATTCGAGATAAAGTAGGCAAAATCTCTAATATGTCCAGCCGCCACATAAATAACAAACTTTATCTCGCAACACGACACCGCCTCGATGATTCTCGCCACATGAAGGACAAGAAGTCTGAACATTCCTAGAGCGATCATCACGAATCCCCCACCACCGCGGGTCATATCTCGATCTCGATATTACTCCCCACCGATGGTCGATTGAGCTGATCGACTGCCTCGAGTCTCCCCGAAACTGACTCTCCGCATGGTATCGTAGTACATCATCGAATACCCCTTTGGCGGCTCGCTATTAGAGCTACCCTCCGCCCAACTCGCTCCGCTCGCTCAATGGACTACGCCTTCCAAATACAGGTGCTCTACTCTTCCTGCCTCAACTACCTCTCCAAACTCGTATCGTGATGCGCCATGGTATTTAATCTCAAATCGGAGTCCTCTTCAAATCGCTCAGATCTCTCTCTCTCATCACCAACTACGGATATAGCAACTGAGAGGTCTAAAATTTCTTCTCATATTCTTCAATCACAAAGATCCCCGAATCAATCAAGAAATTCACTACGCTTAATATATCCGACACATACGGAAAATAATGATCGAGAATTCCTTTACGAAAATAGCCCAAGTAATATCAAGATGCCCTCATATCGCCTCTCCACCGTCTCCGCCACCAATGGTAGCTCTATCCTCGAGCGAAAAGTGGCGAACGATAGTCCATCATCCCTGGACACCTCATCACGCCAAAATACGCCTAACTTAACCAACCAGATTCGCCTCGTGTGGTTCACCGGAACCATCAAAGCTCTTGCCCCTAAACTCGCACTCGCCAATAGTATTTACGCTATCGGCATGCCGAGTTTGATTCTCAGACAACCGTAGTCATGATCCGAGCCAATCTATCAAACGATCGCTCAATATTCGCACATTTCGGTGCCTGCTATCCCATGCGTAGGATTCAACTACCCTTCATTCATGTGTTCACCTTCCCCGCAGTACACCACCGTAAGTCAACCCAAATTGACGGCCACGACCGCATCACGCCTATTACTACTAAACATGATGGTGCCTATAAGATATAAATTTAACTTTAATAAGAAGGAACTTATTCTTATTAAGACAAGAAAGTCTACTGTAATCTAAAACCATGCTCGACATCAAGACCCGCAACCCTAAACCCTGGCAAGTCTATCAATTAATATCAAACCATCAATAATTCTATAACAAAATTCTACCGATACCTTTATACATATAACACTCCTAATCAAACATGTAAACAAACACTTCCAAATTCAATATGATATACAACAAACTCCATAATCAACATCATCAACCCGTTTAACTCAAAATATCTCCGAGTCTCAAAAGATAACATAACAAAGTTCAAAATATCAAGATGATAAGGATAACCTAACAACAATCATCTATATTCTCTAACACCATCATGTGACCAAGACTCAAAATATCTACAAATGGTCGATCCGGTGTACCGCAACCTCATGGGGGAAGAAAATATAAATAAAACGGGGTGAGTATAAAACTCAGTGAAAATCAGTGAGTGGATAGTAGTTTTTGGAAATAAATTAAATTAATATTTCTTAAAAAGAAATAATCATTTCAACTTCTAAAACATGATTTCACCAAATCGCAAGCGAATCAAAATCATTAATAATTCATTTAACTTTTAAATCAAGTTTCTAACCATGAAAGATATATATAATATCATACACAATATCCGTGAAAATCATATCTCAATATCATATAAAATACGCAAATATGAAAACCATCACTAAACAAGCACCTGGGTGGGAAGAAGCTCACCATCCTGACCACCTGGATGGTGCATGGGAAACCCACTTCTGCGATCATCTGCACCGCTATGCCCCGAGCTACACCTAATAGCCGACGACGACCATATCTCAACATATCCGGCATACTTCATCTCAGAACCATCACATCGCAAGTACATGCCCCCAAAGGCTAAAGCGCCCAAACACACGCCTAAAACCCCATGGTTCAGACGGCCCCGTATTTCATCTCATCTCAATCTCGACATCAGAGCCCAGAGTGAGAGTACGCTTTAATTAATTAAAACAATTTATACTCATAATCATATAAAAACAATTCACACTTCCAATAACACAATTCCTTTCATCATCACATTTAAATCCACTTTTCTCAATTTCAAAATACCATCATATTTATTCAAAATCAATACGGAAATTCAATAACCAAATATTTTAATATAATACCAATGCGTGAATAAAATTCATTTGGAGAAAATCATTAAATCAAACATTTAACATACTCATTTTGTAAACATGCTTTACTATCGCAATTAACCATGAAAATAGGTTTTGTATATTCCACTCACAAAGTTGTTCACGCCGACTATCGCTCACGTCCGCTGACCGGTTCTCGTCATGCGATCCTCCTAAATCAATGGAACGACATAATTATTATCCGTAAATCAGAATTACGACTAAATTAATATAATAAACTCGAAAAAGAATATAAATACATAATTTACGACTCCCGTATCCTTAAAATTACTAAAATACCCTCGAGTCCGCAAATCGTTACAATATTCCGAGATCGCGAATTACCGAATTATCCTCGAAATCGTAATTATAACAAATCCTCAATTTTAGGAATTACTAAATTGTCCACATGTTCTGAAATTACAAAATTATCCTCAACACGTGAAATTACCAATTTGCTTCTTGGTCAATCGGTGACCTAATCACCAAGACACGAAAATCTCAGGTCTGAATGTTCCAGTCACGGTGAGTCTCCTGGTGCCGGCGGTGAGCCTCCACGCACGGCAACGTCTCCGGATCGGGCTTCTAAAGCCGCGAATCTTCAACAACTCGCCGGCGGTGATTCAACGGCTCCCGGTGGCAGCGGATGGTCGGAAATCGAAGAGGAAGGCGTGGGGAACAAATCCCAACTTACGGTGTCACCCAACTCCGGCGGAATCACGGCGAACCAAGACGACCGTTTCCCGCGGGTTTGCAATCCAAATCGGCGGCGTTCTGGACGTTTTCCGGCGACAAAACTAGTATGGTTACGTTGCTCGTCTCACAAGCTTTGATTTGACACCAACCTTGCTCGGAGTGGTGGCCGGAATCGGGAGAAGTGGCCGGTTGAATTTCGCGGGTCAAACGGGTTTTCGGGTTGGGTTTCTGGGTCTGCAAATTCGTGGCTCTCTCACTCACGCGTAGAATCATAACCACACACGTTCATAACCTTCATTTTAAAAAATTTGACCATCGCTTCATTTTCTTTCATTTTGGACGACTGTTCATTTCATTTTTTTTTTTTTTCACGGGTGTTACAAATTGAGTACCTAGTCTTTGACGAAGTTGCAGCCTCTATTTTAGAGGATGAGAGTAGGTGCAAGAACAAGGAAGACAGACTGAAAATTATGAAAGCCTTAGTTTTGGCTACCTTTGAAGAGCTTTGGATAACCTACTTGCTTAAAGAACTACAAATATCATTGCTGTAAACTCCAGTGCTTAATTGTGATAACAAGAGTGCAGAAGCATTGGTCAACAATCTAAAATTTCATTCCAAAATAGAAAACATTGAACTTGGTTTGCATTCTGTTTGAAAGCACATGGCGTAGAAAGAACTTCAAATTCATCATGTCCCAAGTTGTGATCAAGTAGTAGGTGTACTCACCAAATCATTAGCTCTTGATCAATTTAAGTGTCTTAGATTCAAGCTCAGTGTGGCTTCTAGACCTTAAGCCTGAGGAGGGTTGTTAACATAGTGAGCTAGTTGAGTTTGTTACACGTGTGAGCTAGTTGAGTTTGTTGGCGGTGCTGGTGTGTAAGCTGAGTCAGCAAGTTAGTTATGTTTGTTAGGAATCTCTTGTAAAAGGCCTAGATTCAGCTAACGTGTACAGTGTATGTGTACAACATTCTAGAATTCATTAGATCTCAGAATATATATGTGTAATCAACGAATACATATAATAATACGGTTACAATTCATTCTTCATTTTCTCTGTGTCTCATACTTTCTAAGCAACCAAACAATATAAACTTAGTTCTTAACTAATATCTTGCTATATGTAGCGAATTAATATGCTAGTGGAGTTTGGGAAGTCTTGTAATCATTCTGATTTTCTTCTGAGGTGAAATTGGTCTTGTATGCAAATGAAATTTGATAAACGATCTTGTTAGTTTATTACATAGAAGTGTCCCCGACAGAGAAAGATTTCAACTTGGAGGAATTGACATTAAACAAAAAGAACTTTGCCATCGTGTGGCAGCACGGCCAGATTGTAAACTCGAATTAAGATTTTCATGTCATTTAATGAAAGCATCAATTTATCCATTTACTGTTAAGAAGACAATCTTTTCAACAAAAATGGAAGTATAGAAATTAAGGTTGTCATTCTATTTGGACTTTAAATTGAAATTTATTATCCCATTTTTTATGGGTCGACTGTTTACGGTTTGCTTCAGAATATTCACGACCTGGAAAAGCTTGCATTACAAAGAAATATTTAACTCTTTCGCTTTTGAGTCATTATTATGTGGCCACCCATGCATGCGTATAGATGCTTCTATCCCTGAGATGATTAGTTCATCAAAATAGCAGCCTTAACCTTAGCCTTTTATCAGCATTTTATTTTGTCAACATTAACTGGTTAAATTAAATCGAAAGTGAAAGTAAAAATGAAAATGACTGAATGACCTGTTGATGCGAGATGCTGTCTGCTCATCAACAATAAGAACTTGTCCTCGCCTACTCTACTCGACGTTACCCTGTGGTCTCTTCTTTGCGATTCTCCTCTATTGTTACGAGCAGGAAAGTTTGCCTCCCTCTTCTCCGATACCCTGCGTTCACAAATACCAGTCAGAGTGCGCCGGACGGTTTTTCCGGCGTAAGCCCTCCGACGCTCAAGTCAGCGATTCGGGTGTTTTGGAAAACCTTCGCCACCAACTCTGTGGCCCTCACTCAATTAAAAGAATGCTAAAAAGAAGAAATTGCTCTTATTAGCCTTTCAATTACCCCCGCCCAATCCTTACTCTCAATTTAGAGTTTTTATATGTTTTTGTCCAACCCCTTTACCTCTTTTGATTGCGCCTTTTATAGCCTTCCTGCGAATTCGGCTCTCATTATCCACGTTTCCCACTCCCCGCTCAATATGCATCATGGGTACGTGAGCGGTTGATGGTGGATGTTGCGGTTGAGAGCCTCGTGCCTGGAGTTCCGAAAAGCGTGGGTGATAAGTGGGCCTCGTGCCTTGGAACTTGTGGGGGCACGTTCTGATGGTCACAGTTGACTGAATTTGCCACCTCTGCTCCCGCAATGACCTTTTTCGGGACTGAGCAGGAGATCTTTGCTCGCGACGGCTTCCCATTGAAGACCTTTCTATGGGCGAGCAGAGAACCCTGCTCCATTGGGCCGAGCAGGAGCTTCTGATTCTTGGAGATGACGAGCAAGGATCCTCGGCGATGGCGAGCAGATGATTCTGATATTTGGTGGCAACGAGAGTCTTCTGCTTCTGAGTGCATCACACTCCTCATGTCAAAGCGGAAGGGATATCATCTTATGTGGCTGGTCTGGTCGTTATTTTTCCCCGAACACTAGTCCCTCAGTTTCTGCTCTTAATGTATTGTGACATCTTGGTGAAATGACACATAGCTCACTCCGTCCCTCCAATAGCCGACTATCTCCTCGAAGAGTTGCGTTAGAATTAAACGCTGGTAAGGTGGCGGAGATCTATCCATCCGTTTGAATTTCAAACTGACGGTTACGGAACCCTAAGGGCGCGTGCAGTGTAAATGGTATAAACTTAAGAGTATTCTTGCCCTTTGGGAACCTCGACCATTTAAAGAGAAATTTCCCTTTTTTTTTTAATCTTTCGGTTGCCTCGACCCTTCTTTTGTCCCAGATCTGATTCTATACGGTGTGTCGCCGTTTTAGGTATTACTTCCCCCTCTTCCGACTTTGATTTTTGCTGTTGTCTTTTTCTCTTTCTTTTCTTTTCTTCTTGGGTGGCGTTATTCTGAGTAGAGTTTAGGGAATGTCGAAGGGAAAAGAGAAAGTGATTGAGGTTGATGATGATGAATGGGACTCCCTTCGTCTTCGGGGCTCCCTTAGAATTAGTAGACCCATCATATGCTAGGAGTAGTGCTAGGGGAGTGTCTTCCAAGGTAGTCTCCTCAGCCAGTGATGGTAACGATGAGGATCTCACAGACTCGGAGGAAACCCAGTGGCGATCCGGTCAGGAGTCGGTAAACATCCTCACGTGAAAGAAGACCCGGAAAAGGAAATTAGGTTGTAGAGCCCTAGCAGAACATTATGTTATAGACCACATAGTTTGTACAACCACAATAGAGGACCTCGAGGAGCTTCGAATTAAATATGGTATTCCCGATGATATGCCCTTGAGTTCGGAAAAAGGATACCCATTGGCCGACCTCAACAGGTATGTTACTTTATTATTAGAGTTTTAAGTTTGGGATGAGGCTGTTGCAGCCGTATTTTGTCAAATTGCTTTCGGTGGGTTGCACTCTGGTCGACAACACTTGGGTGGAAGTGCTTTATGGTCTTTTCGTTTTGTGAGCAAACCGTCGGTCGAGAGAGAGCCCACGATGGACGGTAAAACGTTTGTACCCAGAAGCGACCCCAGGCGGCTGGTCTACTTTATGTCGATCGAAGACCGAAACACTGTAACCGCCCATTGAGTGGTGGTGGGAGCTGGAAGAAGAAATTCTTTTTCGCTGGGGTTTCTTGGGGTCAAGTGGCACACATTGATGAGAGGAGGGTCTACGTCCCTCTCGTTTCGTAGTTCCAGGTTGCCTGCTTATTTTAGATATTTTGTGCCCCCTGCTTTTTTTTCTTTGATGATTGGATCATATCGCTTATAATATGATCTCTGTTTGAATTGCAGATTCTTGGGCCGTGCAATACCACCAGCGGAACACTCAGCGGGTTGAGGCGGTGTCAGATCTGCCCGTGTCGAGACCTCTTGTCGCCTTGCAACTTGACGACTCCGTCGTCTGAACTGCTTTCTCGTGGAGGATGAAGTGATTGGGGCTCGACCGAAGAGTCGTCGTCAGCAGCTAAGCGGGCCCAGTAAGGAAGCACCCCCTGAAAACCGAGCCAACATAGTGGAGAAGGCTTCTCCTTTGAAGACTTTGCCACTCATAGTCCCATTGGTGAGGTCAGCGGGCCCCTAGAAGTAGAGCTGGTCTGCATACCCTGACGAAGGATCAATAAAAAACACGGATAATGACCGCCATAATTGACGCCTTATATGAGCGAGATTGCCAGACTGGTGAGTAAGAAGGATTTGGACGAATTTGACGGCAACAATCTTGGCGAGTTAATTGCGGGTATGCAATTTGGCACCTTCCATTTGGGTTGTTTGGCCATTTGCTACAAGGCCAAGGTTGGTTGATATGATCGCAAGATGAAGGAGGATATTCAATCAGCAAAGAAACGAGCTCATGAAGCTGAGAAAAAGACTGGAGATCTCAACCTCGAGAATTTGAAGTTGGTGGAGTAGACCTTTCTTGCACATGCGAAGGCTGCCACCCTTGAAGATGAGGTGAAAAAGCTCAGAGAGGATTTAAAGACTCAGCGGAATACTTACAAGGCCTAGTTGGAGTCGCTCTGTATCGCCCACCAAGCTGAGGTAGAGAATTGGGAGAATGAGGCCGACAACAAGACGACTGTGACTCGCACTCATATCGGTGCATCATGCATTATCGAAAGATCTCGATCAAGATGGATCACGCTAGTGTTACTCAGTACATAAATGAGCAGGCAGCCAGAGAGAGCGCGGAAGAGCCGGAGCAAAATGCTGCCACTGAAGCGACCACTCCTCCTCGTGCTACCCCGACTGAAGTGACCGAGGTCAACACCCCACCAGGGGCCACTGGCGAGACTCCTCCTGCTCCCCCGGCCCGCCAACCAGCAGAAGCGACTTTGTCTACTGATCCTCCATCTTCTTAAATGCACCATAGACTTTCTTTAAGACTGTAACGTGCTTAGACTGCTATTGCTGGCACTTTAATAAAAATTTTTTGTTTTATTTATTACGTCTCTCTCTATCTTGAACCAAAGTTTTTGCCCTTGGAAATTTTTTTTTGACATTTTGGGAATCTGTTTGACTTCATACAATTGAGCAAATCTGGCAAGCTTGGCTTCGTGTCTTTTCCTCGAGCAGGGTTTGAGACTTTGAGCCTTTAATTTTCCTTCGAATTTTGAATTTTTTTTTGATGTTTTGGGAATCTACTCGCCATCACACGGTTGAGAAGATCCTGGCAAGCTTGGCTTTGTATCTCGCCATCAAGCAGGCTTTGAGACATTGAGCCTTATGCTGGCCTTAGAAATTTTTGATGGCTTAGGAGTCTGCTCGTCTTCACACGGTTGAGCAGACCTTGCAAGCTTGGCTTCGTGTCTCGCCATCGAGCAGGCTTTGAGACATTGAGCCTTATATTGGCCTTATAAATTTTTGATGGCTTCTGCTCGCCTTCACACAGTCAAGCAGACCTTAGCACGCTTGGCTTTGTGTCTCTCTATCGATCAGGCTTTGAGACATTAAGCCTTATACTTACCTTAGAATTTTTTTACACAATCATCATTCATGAAATTCATCATATCTTCATGGATCATCCGGCTCATTATACATGAAATCAATCAACATAAGCAGAAAGAGTAATCGACAACAAACATGAATTGACTTAACTCACAATCGATCATATTTACTGGAAATACTTCTTGAGGTGGGCTGCATTCCATGGTCGCTTCATTTCGAATCCGTCCGCACGCACGAGCTTATAGGCCCTTGGTCCAACCACCTGTTTCACCCTATATGGACCTTCCCAATTAGAACCGAGTACCCCTTGGGTCGAATCTTTCGTATTCTGATTTACTTTCCTAAGCACCCAATCGCCCACTCTGAACTGTCGGACATGTACTTTCTGGTTGTAATAGCAGGCCACCCTTTGCTGGTAGATGGCTGGCCTCCTCGAAGCAAGCTCCCTATTCTCGGTTAGTAAATCAAGGTTTAGGCACATCTGGTCGTTATTCTCCTGCTCATTAAAATGCTTTGTTCGATACGTGGGTGCTCTAATCTCCACAGGTACAACTGCCTCGTGCCCAAAGGCCAGGGCGAATGGGGTTTCCCCAGTTGCAGTTTTATGCGTCGTCCTGTACGCCTATAACACTACTGGTAGCTCATCTATCCATGCACATTTATTTTCTCCCAGCCTAGTCTTCAAGAGCTTTTTGATGACTTTGTTAGTCGCCTCCACCTGTCCATTGGACTAAGGGTAAGAAGGAGAGCAGAATTTCAGCTCAATTCCGAGGTTCTGGCAAAATTCTCTGAAGTTGTGGTTGTCGAATTGTCTGCCATTGTCTGCTATCAAGGCGTAAGGAATTCTATAACGGCAGACCAGATTCCTCCATACAAAATCCGTCGTCTTCTTTTCTGTAACGCTGCTGAGGGCTTCTACCTCGACCCACTTCGTAAAATAGTCTACAGCCACCACAGCGTGAGTGGCCGCCTCTCTTCCTTTTGGCAAAGGCCCAATCAAATCGATTCCCTACTGAGCGAACTACCATGGTGAGGTCATGGTGGTAAGCTTTTTGGGTGGCGGTGTGGGGACGTTCCCGAAGTTTTGGCAGTTTTTACAACTCTTGGTTTTCTCTTGTGCGTCCTGATGCATCGTCGGCTAGAAATACCCTTGCCTAAGTGCCTTGTATGCGAGCGATCTGGCCCCTGAATGATTTCCGCAAACTCTTTCATGCACCTCTCTTAACACGTAATCCGCTTCATCCTCGTCCAGACACCGCAAAAGTGATGGGGTGTATCCTCGTCGATATAACACCCCATCAATCATGGTGTACCTCGATGCCTGGCACTTGACCCTTCTTGCTCCCGTTTTGTTTGCTGTATCATCCCGTCTCTTATGTACGAGATTATTGGGTCCATCCACAATGCTTTCTGCTCGATACACATTACTTCCAAGTTCTACTCGATGCTAGGAGTGGGCTTGATCTCCAAAGGGACTGATTTTGGCATCTTTGAGTCCGCTACAGCCACCATTCTGGCCAGGATATCTGCTCGAAAATTCTTGTTCCTTGGGCTTGCACTACATCAACAGATTCAAACATCTTGATCATCTGTTTGGCTTTCTTCAGGTATTGTCCTATATTATTATCTTTAGGCTGGAACGCTTCACTGATATGGTTGGCGACCAGCTGACAATCGGTCCGTACTTTCACTCTATTTGTCTTTACTGCCTTAGCCAATTCTAGCCCCGCTATCAAAGCCTCGTATTTTGCTTGGTTACTCTGGATCCTTGTTCGCCCGATGACCCATCAACCGAGACCTGCCAGATTCGCTCCCCCTTGTTGTCAGTAGCAGCACTTGGTTGGTTACAGATTACTTCTGGCTCAGTGAAATCTGCCACAGAGTCTGCTATTGCTTGGGCCTTTATTGCTGCTCGGGGCTTGTAGCTTATCTCGAACTCACTTAGCTCTACTGCCCATTTAATGAGCCGACCAGAGGTATCCGGTTCGTGTAGTGTCTGCCGTAATGGTTGGTTTGTTATCCCCGAAACAGGAAACACTTGAAAATAAGGTCTCAACTTAGGAGCACCCACTACCAGGGCCAGTGCCCATTTCTCTAACGGCGGGTTTCTTGTCTCTGCATCGACCAAGGCCTTGCTCGTGTAGTTTATCAGGTACTGAACTCCTTCTTCCTCTCTCAACAGAACCGAGCTGGTAGCACGATCTGAAACAGCCAAGTATAGAAAAAGTTCGTCTCCATCTCTTAGTGTGGTCAACAGTGGTGCTTGCTGCAAATACTATTTTAGCTTTTGAAAGGCCTCTTCACACTCGAGGGTCCATTCTATTTTTCTTCCTTTCCTCATCACTTGCAAAAAGGCGTGACACCTGTCTGTGGCTTTGGATATGAACCGAGCGAGTGCTGCCAACTTCCCCGTGAGACTCTGTATCTCTTTCAAATTAAGAGGAGTCCTCATCCCCACGATTGCTTAAATCTTCTCAGGATTTGCCTCGATCCCCCGATGGCTCACCATGAATCCAAGGAATTTCCTTGATCCAACTCCAAAAGCACATTTCTCCAGGTTGAGCTTCATCTTATACTTTCGCAGAAGTTCAAATGTCTCATGGAGGTGCTTGACATGCTTGGTTGGATTTTTTTGACTTGGTAATCATATCATCCACATAAACTTCCATTGTTCGCCCTATCAGCGGCTTAAAGACCTTGTTTACCAATCTCTGGTATGTTGCCCCTACATTTTTCAGGCCGAACGGCATTACCTTGTAACAGAACAAACCCTGGTTAGTAATAAACGCTGTGTGCTCTTCATCCTGTTCGTTCATTGGGATTTAATTGTATCCTGAGAAGGCGTCCATGAAGCTAAGCAAGTCATGGCCTGCTGTGGAATCGACGAGCTAGTCAATCTTAGGTAGGGGAAAGCTGTCCTTGGGGCATGCCTTGTTAAGGTCTGTAAAGTCAATGCACATTCTCCATTTTCCATTTGCTTTCTTCACAACAACGACATTTGATATCCATTTTGGGGTAGTTTACTTCACAAATGAATCCTACTTTTAAAAGCGTTTCTACCTCATTGTTTATGGCTTCATATATCTCCTGATTGAAACACCGCCTCTTCTGTCTCACTGGTCGAGCACCCTTCTTTATTGCCAATTTGTGGCAGCCCACTTCCGGGTCGATCCCAAGTATATCCTTATGCGTCCAAGCGAACATATCAGCATGAGATTGCAAGAAATGTACCAGCTTCTGTTTCAATTTTCCCTCCAACCTCGACTCGATTTTGACCGTCTTTCACGAGTCACCTTGTATCAAATCCACCGCTTTCAGTTCCTCAACTGATTCCTGTCTTCCACCACTGGTTTCTGCTCGAGCATCCAGTGAGGTGATTTGCATCGCGTATTTTGCTGCCGTAGAGTAGCAACTTCGAGCAACTCTCTGGTTTCCCCGTACCACCCCAACTATTCCGTTCACCCGATACTTAAGAGCCAAGTAGTGGGTAGAGAGAACTGCCTTGCTCGATCTCAGAAAGGGGCGCTCTAAAATCACTTGATAAGGACTCTCTTCGTCAACAATGACAAAATCTAAGATGATAGTTTTTTCTAATGGGCCCGAGCCGATTGTTATGGGAAGCTCAACCACACCAAGGGGGTTTAGCCTTCCTCCTCCAAATCCTTTCAAGGAAGTGTTGGTGTTCTCTACCTTCAAATCCGATATTCCCATGTCCTCCAAGGTTGACTTAAACAGGACATCAACCGAGCTCCCCGTATCCATTAGGATTCAATCAAACCTTTTACTGGTGATGGCGGCCTCAATAATAAGTGCGTCTTCGTGAGGGTACAACACTTCTTCTTCATCCTCATCTGTCCATATTATAGGTACATGCCTGGTTCTTGCTTGCTTTGCCACTGGAGTATTAAAGAACACCTTATTGCTGGTCATAGCATATCCGGCATAATTCTTTCTGGATCTGTTCGAGTCTCTGGCTAAAGTTAGGCCTCCCGTAATAATTCTCACAAAAGGCTGCTCACTACCCACACTTCTACTACCCTGGTCTGCTCCTCGCAATGAGTCAGTAATTGGCAGAGCTCCATCTATAAATTCATCCAGGTACCGATTCCTCACTGGATCTTCCACCTGATTTTTCAAGTCTCGGTACTGTACCGTTGTATGGCCATGAGTGTCATGGAATTCACAAAATCGTCCCCTGTCTCTTCTGCCGGGTAATTTCGTTATTGGAGCAAGAGCGTACAGCAGACCATGATTCCTTATCACCTGATACTCTTCCTCCAATGGTGCTTTCAGGTGCGTATACTGCCCATATCTCTGGTTCTGGTCGATCAGGTGCATTGCTCTTTTTCTGGGCGCATTGTTTCGACCAGGAGGTGGGACTAGGGCGTCAGGTCTGCTCGTCCTACCATCATGCATGTGATGGCTCGTCGGTGGATGACGGTATGATTGTTCATATGCCTGGTCCGTCCTTCCCCAAGAATCTCTAGCTGGTGGGTAAGGAGACCGCGCTCTACCACGTTGGAATTGGGGTAGCCTCTGGTGGGGTTGGTATAAAGCAGCTCGATTACCCGTGTTTCCACCCGAAGCCTGGTGCTCCCTCTGTTTAATTGGCCCGCTCCCTACTGAGACTTTCTTATCCTTCCTCCTCAATCCTTCCATCTGCTCAGTTTTAATTCTTACAGCCTTTTCCTCTTCAATCTTCATATCCCTCTTTGCCTGCTCATACGCTGCCGAGTATGACTGTATTGCAGGACTTCTCAGGTTGTACCATAGACACCCTATTCTCATTCCTCTTTTCAGTCCCTTAAGAACTTAGGGATGGTTGAAAGCTCAAGGTCGAGGACTGTACGGTGATACCTCTTAATGAACTCCCGAAGAGTCTCATCCTCTCCCTACTTCATACTCATCAGCTTCATCATATCATCTTTCGGTGCCATCGCCCCTCGAAAGTGCTCAGCAAACTCTTGGCACATCTGGTCGAATGCCTTTATACTCCATCGGGCGAGCTGTTGATACCACTCATGTGCTTGTCCCTCCAAAGTCAGTGAGAACACCCGACATCTCTGGGCATAAGAGAGTCCCTGCACTCCAGTTATATCGTTGAATCGCTCTATGTACACAACCGGGTTAGTCCGTCCAGCATATTTTAGGTCGGGGAGACGGAAATCCCTCAGAATGATGGCACCTATAATTTCTACCGAGAGGGGTGATTCATTGTCCATCATTATCCTCCAGCTGGGTGCTTTATTGCAACCCCTCATATAATTTTGTCAAATTATATGAACTGAATGACCCATCTGTATGTTTTCTTTTTTTCTTCTTTTATTTTATTTTTTTATCATTTCAAGCTTGAAAGACAAGTAATGTATAAACCTAAACTGAAGTTTGTGCGCTCCTTGTATTACAAGCGTCAAAGCTGTGATTCACATCAACTTTAACAGAAGCTTCTGTGATATTATTTATGTAGCTTTTAACTTTAACAAAAGCATGTGGATTTTTGTTTTTAGACTTGATTTTCCAAGATGAAGATGAGTGTAGTTCCATTCATTTTCTTCTTCTGTATTATTTTTTTCATTGTCTAAACCACTAATTGTGTTTTGTTTGTTGCAATTCAATACATAAATAATATTTATTGCAAAATTGGCTAAATTAAAATGTGTTACGCAATGTATAAAGTAAAATGCAACATATAATGATCATAAAATTTTAGATGCTATCAGTCTAAGTAGTAAGTATGTGTTTCACCTACTCTGTTTTATACTAATAATGCATCAGATTTACCAAGTAATAATTTTGACAATGTCGGCAGAAATCTTTCTGCAACTTTCTGAAGATGACTTTATTCCTTATATCTCGTGATCTTTATTTATTTATTATTCTTTGCTTCACTTCTGAACTTAGCCACGGAACTTGAACTTTGGCTTTTAAAATGGTTCACTTTCAGCTTTTAATCTCGTCGATGATCTTCATTGTGAAGATGAGAAACCATTATTCTTTTATTCTTCACTTGTGGAAGTTACAGAATGTTGCGGAAGCGTGTTGCGGAAGCGTGTGATTGAGCAATTACTAATATTATGATGACTGCAACTTCTAAGAAATATAAATGTAGTGTAAACAAATGCAAAAAATATATATATATATATATAAAGATTGGAAGATAATTTTACTAGCAAATGAGAATTTATAAAGGTGGGAAAAGTTTTCAAAAACCACACCTCCAATACATCCAATTGGAATCTCAATAAAACACTCAAGTGGAAGCTCTCTCAAATCTCTCAAATTGCTTCATTTGCAATTGCTCTCAACTTCTCTCAATTGGGATGCATCAAGCTCTAACCTCTCATGTCTATTTATAGGCATTGTTCACCTACCATTGCATTCAATTTGGCCAATTTGTTAAAATGGCAAATTAAATTTTGAAACAAATAAATCAACTTTGATGGGCATCAAATTCGGTGCCCACAAAAAGAAGTTTGATTTTTGTTGTTTGATTTTTCAACACAGAATTTATATCATTCTTAAAATTTCAGCAAATCATATATTCTTCAGCTTTAGAACCTCCTCAAAAGGTCATTCTTTGCACTCATTCTCAATCAAGAAACGCATATGCTGTGTTCATTGTAGTCATTGTTGTTTTGTTGTCAATCTTTGCTCCCTTTTGCTGTCAACTCTCTTGAATTTCACTGGATCAAGTTTTCCCTTGGCATCTGTTTTGTTGTAATCTCCAGTCTTTGTTAATTAGTTTCTCTCCGCACGCAATCTGGGTGTGGCCTGCTGTTGTCTCTGTGTTCCATATCTACCCTTTGTAGTTCTATCGTGTCCAGATATCTCCATTTTTTCCATCTCTATTAGCAGTCAATACTTCAGTTACTTTGATTCGTTCCCTTCGCCTCTATTATCTAAATAATTCCTTATATTAATTCAATCAGTTCCTGAACTAGAAACCTTTTCCTTGTTTCCACCTTCGCAACAGATCCATAACAGTTATTACGATTTCTTTCATTTCTCCGCTTCCACAACCAGATAAGCTGTCCATCTTTGTTGTTTCTTTTTTTTTTTTTTCCCTCACTTTCTCTGTGTTTGACTCATTGTTTATTTTCTTGTCAGAAACTTTGGGAAAAAAAAAAGGATTGAGGATGGTGGAAACCATTGTTACTGTTGTTTTAGAATTTGTGAAATGCTTGGCTCCTCCAACAGAACGCCGTCTTCTTTATTTACATAACTATAAAGCCAACGATCAGAATTTCAAGAAAGAAATAGACAAGCTCAAGGATGAAAGGAGGAACATTCAGCACAGGGTTTCTGAGGCTGAAAGAAAAGGGGAAAAGATTGAAGAGAAGGTTGAGAAGTGGCTGGTTAGTGCGAACAACACCATTGAGCAGGCAGCCAAATTCATTGACGATGAGGAGACAACAAATAAACGATGTCTCATGGGCTTGTGTCCTAATTTGAAGACCCGCTATCAGCTTAGCAAGAAAGCGGAAACAAAGGTGAAGGCCATTGTTGAACTCAAAGAAGAAGCTGGGAAATTTATTGATGGAATTTCCTACCGTCCCATTCCGAAGGTAGAATGGCTAAGGTTTAACAAAGACTACGAATCCTTTGAATCAAGACTTTCTACTTTGGAGGCTATGCAAAATGCATCGACTGATGTTAATGTCAGCATCATTGGGGTGTACGGCATGGGCGGCATTGGAAAGACGACACTGGTGAAGGAGTTTGCAAGGCGAGCCATTGAAGACAAGCTGTACGATATGGTGGTTTTTTCGGAGGTAACCCAATGTCCAGACATAAAAAAGATCCAAGAGGAAATTGCGGAAACGTTAGGCCTAGAGTTGTCCGAGGAAGCTGAGTCTAGAAGAGCCAGTAGACTATATGAAAGATTGAAGAATGAGAAGAAGATCCTTGTGATTCTGGATAACATCTGGAAACCTCTTGATTTGGGGACTGTTAAGGATCGGATCTGAAAAATACTTCTCGATTGACATTTTAAATGAACAAGAAGCCTGGAGATTGTTCAAGATAATGGCTGGTGATTACTGTTGGTAAACTAGAACTGGAAGTAATTTGTTGTACTTGCAGAAAATCTATATTATTGAATAGTCAAGTCATCTACTTATACAGCAAGATTTTGAAATTAAAATGCAGAAAAATCTGCTACAAATCATGATAATCTAAACTGATTTTGACTACTTTATTTGCCTAATAATAAGGACTGATATTTTATTTGCCTAAAGACTAGGACAAAATATAACTAATGTAGCTTCAAAAATCATAAAAGTTAACACTCCTTCTTGATGTTGAAGCTGCAAACTCCAAGCTTTTGCCTTAAGAACTCAAATCTGGCTTTAGGCAATGCCTTTGTGAAAATGTCAGCATATTGATTTTCCAGCATCGCAATAAACCAGCTGCACTTCTCCTTCCTTTTGAACATCACGAAGAAAGTAGAATTTTATTTTGAAGTGTTTTGTTCTGCCATGGAACACCGGGTTATTAGCTATTGATATTGCAGCTTGGTTGTCCACAAATATCTGTGTGCTTTCCTCATGCTCCATATGCAAATCTGTCAAAAGTTTTCTGATCCAGAGTGCTTGATTTGCAGCAGCAGTAGCTGCCACAAATTCTGCTTCTGCTGTGGATTGTGCAACGATTTCTTGTTTCTTCGAGCACCAGGAAAAAATTCCAGAACCAAGACTAAAACAAGAACTCGAGAAGCTACGACATAATCAAGACACCCAGCCCAATCACTATCCGAATAACCATGGAGACTGAAATTTTCAACCTGATTGAATTTTATGCCATAATCAACTGTGCCTTTTACATATCTCAGAATTCTTTTTACTGCTTGAAAATGAATTTTACTAGCACAGTTCATGTACCTTGATAACAAACTCACAGCATGCATGATGTCTGGCATGGTTGCTGTCAAGTACATCAAACAGCCAATTAAACTTCTAAACAGTTTGTCATCAACTTTTTCAGCTCCATCTTCTTTCGAAAACTTCTCCTTTTGATTCATTGGAGTTGCAGTCAACTTGCATGCTTCCATGTTAAATTTGTTGAGGACTTCTTTTGCATATTTTTGCTGGCACACAAAAATTTCATTTTTCTTTTGTTGTACCTGCATACCAAGAAAAAATGTCATTTCTCCAAGATCAGTCATTTCAAAGACCTCTTTCATCTCCTCCTTGAACTTGTTAATCAGCTCCAGTCTACTCACTAAGTAGGTCATCAACATAAAGAGACACCACAAGTATTTCATCACCACTCTTCGATATATCAAAGTAAATTCACTTAGGCATTTTTCAAAACCTAAGTCAAGCAAGTAGCATCAATTGCATCAAGATCTCATACTGCTTTAAGCCATACAGGGCCTTTTTCAACCGATACACCTTCTCTTCTTCTCCTTGAACAGCAAAGCCTTGTGGTTGTTCAATAAATATTTCTTCCTCCAAGTACCCATTCAAAAATGCTGATTTGACATCCATTTGATGTACAAGCCAAGCTTTTTGTGCAGCAAGGGCCAGTAACATCCGTACAGTATCCATCCTCGCAACCGGAGCAAAAGTTTCTGAAAAATATACCCCAAACATTTGAGCATACCCCTTGACGACCAGCCTCACCTTGTACTTATTTACAGAACCATCAGGATTGAATTTGGTTCTATAAACCCATTTCACTCCTATAGCTTTCTTGTGATTTGGTCTGTCCACCAGTTCCCATGTTTGATTTTTTTCAATCATGCTAAGCTCCTCATTCATTGCAGCGATCCATTTTTTATCAGCTGCTGCTTCTTCATACCCTGCAGGCTCCATCACAGCAACATTACACCTTTGATAGATGTCAGAAAGTGATCGGGATCCTCTAACAGGTTCATCATTTATGTTATCATCTTCCTTATGAAGCTCAATCTTTTTGTCAGCATCCCAACTCCAGCTATCTGACTCATGGAATTGGACATCTCTGCTGATTATGACTTTGTTGTGGTTTGGCAAGTAGATTCAGAGGCCTCGAGGATGAGTCAGAGCTCACAAAAATTCCAGCATCTGCTTTCTTGTCCAATTTGTCTCTCTTAACCTGATGAATGTAAGAGAAACACAAGCAACCAAAGGCTTTCAGATTAACAAATTCTGGTTTGTAGCCATACCATGCTTCAAATGGGGTTCTTTATGAAAGCTTTGGTTGGAAGTCCGTTGAGCAAATAAACTGTGTTTGTCCGCCTCACCAAAATTCCTAAACTTTGTCATGAAGTAAGCACCTTGTCATCTCCATAATTGTTCTATTTTTTCTCCACCACGCCATTTTGTTGTGGAGTGTAAGGTGCAGTCAACTGATGCTCGATGCCTGCATCTTGACAAAATTTGTTAAATTTTCTAAGTATATTCACCGCTATCGATCTGATCACCTGTATCTTGCAATCACTTTGAGTTTCCACAAAAGCTTTAAACTTCCAAAAAATGTCAGCAACTTCAGATTTCAACTTCATGAAATAAATCCAATAAATTCTTGTGTGATCATCAATAAAAGCAATGTAGTACTACGCGCTGCTCAATGATGGTGTTCTGATGGGCCCTCCTACATCAGTGTGTACTAACTGTAATTTCTGAATAGCCCTCCAAGCCTTATTTTGCGGAAAGGGAGCCTTGTTTGTTTCCCGTATTGACAAATTTCACATGTAGGTAACTCCTTCTCCAATTGAGGTAAGCCTTTTGCAAGATTATTTTTCTTCATAAAAAGTATAGCAGCATGGTGAAAATGCCCTAACCTTTTGTGCCAAAGCAAAGTATTGCTTTCTTCTTTGTGTACAGCAGCCTGCTCTTCTTGCATCAAGTCTAAGGCAAAGCTTTTGTCTTTCATATGGACTTTGAACACGTCTCTATTTTCTGCATCTTTGATTATGCAGTTTTTGTCTTCAAACAGCACCTTATATCCTTTTTCCAACAGCTGAGCAACACTTAAAAGGTTCTGATTAATTTCAGGCACATATAAGACATCAGAAATAAATTTCAAACCTGTGTGACCTTCAATTGCCACTGTTCCTTTGCCTTTCACAGCGATATATGCCCCATTTCCAATTCTGACTCTAGAGACATGATGAAGCTCTTTCAAGAGTTCACGATCATAAGACATATGGTTTGTACAACCGCTATCATAGTGAGCGAGATGCCACAAACATTTGCTCGCCATCTTGTGAATTTTGAGCAGCTTCTCCTTCTTGTTGTGGAGACCTGCATATTTTCTCCATATGTCCTAATTGTCCACACTTACTGCATTTCACATCTGGCCTCCACCAACACCTTTTTTGTGGGTGATTGGTCTTTTTACAGTAAGGACAACATGGAAAAACTTGAGTGTTGTTGCCTTTTTTGCTGTCATCTGTGGAACCTCCAGTCTGCTTGTTTTTATTCTGCATCTTTTTCTTATTTTTGCCACCATTGAAGCTCTGTGATTTGGCTTGAAGAGCACCCTCTACAGTTCCTCCTTGCCTCATGCGTCTCCTTTGTTCCTGCGCCTGCAAAGCATTCAACAATTCTGCCAAGGTGATGGTTGACGGGTCTTTTATGTTTTCCAATGATGAAATTGTAGTCTCAAATCTCTCAGGAATTGTGACGAGGAGCTTTTGCACAATCCTAGAATCAGAGAAATCAGTGCCAAGGAGTCTTACGTTGTTGACAATGCCACGCAGTCTATCGGAGTATTCCTTGATCGTCTCTGATTCCTTCATCTTTTCCAACTCAAATTCTCTGCACAAATTTACTACTTTCATACCTCTGACCCTTTCGTCTCCTTCATACTCTTGCTTTAAGAAATCCCAGATCTCTTTGGCAGTTCTCAAGGTCATTATTCTATTAAAAATAGAAGTTGAGACTGCTGCAAACAAGCTAGCTTTGGCTCTGGATTTTTTCTGCTTCTGATCCTTGTGATTTTTTATCTGAGCCATAGTTGGATTGTTTGGTAAGGGAGGAATCTCATATTCCTGTTCTACAACTTCCCACACGTCAATAGCATCAAGATAGGCTTCCATTCTAACAGCCCATACTTGATAATTTGTGCCATCAAAAATCGGAGGAGCAATTGCAGTGAACGAAGCTTCTGTATTCATGTTTCTAATGGTTATGGTTTTGTCTTTATGTAGGTGGATAAAGAGTGTTTAGTTTTTTTAGGTTGTTTGATTTCACAGGTCCTTTAAGATATAGCTCTGATACCAATCTGTTGGTAAACTAGAACTGGAAGTAATTTGTTGTACTTGCAGAAAATCTATATTATTGAATAGTCAAGTCATCTACTTATACAGCAAGATTTTGAAATTAAAATGCAGAAAAATCTGCTACAAATCATGATAATCTAAACTGATTTTGACTACTTTATTTGCCTAATAATAAGGACTGATATTTTATTTGCCTAAAGACTAGGACAAAATATAACTAATGTAGCTTCAAAAATCATAAAAGTTAACAATTACGTTGAAAATCGTGAGTTACAATCTACAGCAACAAGTGTAGCCGAGGCATGTGGAGGTTTGCCTATTGCCTTAACCACAGTTGCAAAGGCACTGAGAAACAAAGAGCTGCCTGTGTGGAAGAATGCGTTGCAAGAACTCCAAACTCCTTCAGAGGCAAGCTTCGACGAAGGAGTACCAGCAGAGGCATACTCAACAATTGAGCTGAGTTACAAGTACTTAAGAGGTGAGCAACTCAAGAAAACATTTTTACTGTGTAGTCTTATTTACGCCGGCACCAATTATGGACTTGTTCAAATATAGCATGGGCTTGGGTGTATTTAAAAGTGTCCATAAGCTAGAAGATGCACATAATAAATTACATGCACGGATCCATCAACTAAGAGACTCTTGTTTGTTGCTTGAGGATGGAGGCAGTAGATACTTTTCTATGCATGATGTTGTTCGCGATGTTGCCATTTCAATTGCATGTCGTGACAAAATTGGATTTGTGGTGAGAAATGAGGATGTGTGGAAATGGCCAAATGCAGGTGAATTAAAAAAATATTGTGCAATTTCTTTAGAAGATAGTGTTATTAGTGACATTCCTGAAGGGTCCGAATTTCTACAACTTGAACTTCTACTTATGTCTCCCAAGAACTCTTTTGTTGTGCCTAATATTCCTGAGAACTTCTTCAAAAGGACCAAAAAGCTTCGGGTTTTGGATTTGACTAGAATGCGGTTATTGTCATTGCCATCTTCAATTGATCTTCTAGTAAATCTTCGAACACTTTGTCTTGATCAAAGCATTTTGGGAGACAGAGACATAGCCATTATTGGAAAGTTGGAAAAACTAGAAATCCTTAGCTTTGTGCGGTCTAATATTGTAGAGTTGCCTAAAGCACTAGGTCAACTGACTAAGCTGAGGCTGTTAGATTTAACAGACTGTTTCCATCTAGAAGTTATTGCCCCAAATGTCATATCAAGCTTAATCCGATTAGAAGAATTGTATATGCGTAATTGCTCCATTGAATGGGAGGTTGAAAGAGCCAATAGTGAAAGAAGTAATGCTAGCCTTGATGAATTGATGAATTTACCTGGGCTAACCACTCTAGAAATTGATGTTAAAAATGACAGTATTTTACCAGAAAGATTTTTAACCAAAAAGCTGGAAAGGTTCAAAATATCTATTGGAAATGAATCATTCATGCCTCGCCGGCGTGTTAGAAAAGATTGGTTTCGAAGCCGGCCGCACTTTTTGATCAACGGTAATAGTGAGAGTTTAAGAGAATTGAAGCTCAAGCTTGATTTTATGGACATTTGCTCCATGAAATTGCAGGGCATCAATAACTTTGAATACCTATGGTTGGACAAGCTGCAAGGTGTCAAGAATGTTCTTTTTGATTTGGACACAGAAGGCTTTTCACAATTGAAGCATCTTCATGTTCAAAATAATCCTGACTTCCTGTGTATCGTGGACTCAATGGAGATGGCAGCTTGTGAAGTCTTTCCTCTTTTGGAGTCACTTATCCTTAACAATTTGATCAACATGGAGACGATATGTATTGATCGGCTCAAAGTAGAGTCCTTCAATGAACTCAAAACCATAGGAGTAGAATATTGTGATGGGTTGAGTAATATCTTCCGGCTCTCTACCGCAGAATGCCTTCCAAGACTAGAGAGAATTGCAGTTATTAATTGTAGCATGATGAAAGAGATTTTTGCAATTGAGGAAGAAGCTGGTGTTGACAACAATAATGCAACTGAGAAGATAGAGTTTGTTCAATTAAGATCTTTGAGTCTGGGATACCTTCCAGAGGTCACAAGTTTTTGCCGCGAAGTGAAGACTCCTTCAGCATCGCCAAACAGACAAGTGTCGCAAGACGAATTGACAAGTTCTTGCTTCAACGAAATCAATTTGGATACTTTAACAGTACATTTCAACGAGAAGGTGCGCAGGCTAACACACACAGACATATAGATATATATCGTGCATTCTCTTTTTGATGTCATACGCGTAAAATAATTACTCATTTAAATAATTGAAAGAAAATGAAAAAAAAAAAAATAATCTCACGTACTCACTAATTGAGCCCTTAACAAGGAATATGAATTAGATTGCATACTCAGCTGTCAGTTGGAAATTGATTTTGACTTGCATTATTAATCTGTAATCAAAGAAGAAAATTTCAATAAGTGCTTCTCATATGGATATTGGATCTAACGAGAAATTTATCCCTTTTTAGGTAGTGTTGCCTAACTTGGAGGCTTTGGAAATATCTGAAATGAATGTCAACAAGATTTGGCACAACAATCATCTTCCGGTCATGCTTCCTCGCTTTCGAAGGTTAACACGATTGATTGTATCCCGCTGTCGCAAATTAAAATACATATTTTCAGCTTCTATGATCCGAAGCTTGGAGAAGCTCCAAGAGCTAGAAATAGTGCATTGTTGGAGTCTGCAAGAGATCATTTCGGAAGACACAGCAGATCATGTGACCCCTTGTTTTGTCTTTCCACAGATGACCACTCTGAGACTCGAAAGTCTACCAGAACTTAGATGTTTATACCCTGGAATGCATACTTCAGAATGGCCTGCACTAAAATTTTTAATGGTGTATCATTGTGACAAATTAAAGATATTCGCTGCAGATTCATCGCAGAATAATGAGGATGATCAACTTGGTATTCCCGCACAACGGCCCCTATTCTTGTTCAAAAAGGTATGAAGCCATTTTCTAGACTTTTTATCAATTAGATCATTGGCTACTTTTGACTTTGTAAAATATAACAAAGCATCGATAAATTAATATTCAATAAATTGAAAACTTTTATTACAAAATTAATGATTTTTGCTAGCCTGGACAAAGGGATCAATGTACTAAATTAATAATTAGATGAATTATTTTAGGTGTAGCATTATAAAAGAATCCCTAGTTTTCTCATATATAACCACTTACAATATAAATTAATAATTTATTATTGTGCAATAAAATATTTTCATGCCAATATAAATCATCCTTCTTTTTCCTAATTTCTCTCTATCTCTAAAATTAACATATAAAAAATCCTAGAATGAATTTTATCACTAATTCATTTAAAAAAAAATAATATAAAACTACTATAAAGTCACTGCGTATGATTGGATTGGTCAAAATTATTTGAGAAAATATCAACTGACCTAATTAGTTATAACGTGATTGATGATGACCAGATCTTTCCCAACTTGAAGCAACTATCACTAAGCGGAAAAGACGTGAAGATGATTTTGCAGACCGATTTCCCACAACACCTTTTTGGCAGTCTTAAACAACTAAATATTCTTGATGACGAGTCTGCTTGTTTCCCAATCTGGAAAGTACTAGAGAGATTTCACAATCTCGAATCGCTCTCACTGTCTCATTGTTCATACGAAGAGGCATTTTCAAATGAAGGATGCTTAGAGAAACATGTGGGGAAGTTGGCAATGATAAAACGTATAGAGCTGTACAGGCTTAATCATCTGAAGCAGCTGTGTAAACCAAACTCCAAACTTGACTCCATTTTTCAATTTCTTGAAAGTCTAAAAGTATATCGTTGTCAAAATCTGTTAAGTCTATTGCCATCATCATCGGTATCTTTTTGGAACCTAACAGAACTTGTAGCTTTCGGTTGCAAGAAATTGATACACTTAGTAACATCCTCCACAGCAAAAGCTCTGGTGCGACTCGTAACAGTGCAAGTATATGGATGCAGAGCAATGACAGAGGTGATAATAAATGACGAAGAAGCAGTTGAAAAAGAAGAGATTGTTTTCCGCAAATTGAAGACGTTGGAACTGCTTGATTTAGATAGCCTCACAAGTTTTTGCTCTGCCAATTACACCTTCAAATTCCCATGCTTGCAAGAACTATCTGTGATTGGTTGTCCCAAATTGAAGATTTTCACCACAGGAGAATCAAGCACGCCTCCGAGAGTAAACGTCTGGTATGGAGAGTCAGAGGATCAACAGCATTGGGCAAATAATGATCTTAACACAACCATACAACAATTACATGCTGAAAAGGTACGGATATACATGTTACTCTCTATCTCCCATGGAAAAATTTTACAAAATTTGCCCTTTTTTAAAAATAAAATATCGATAAGATATTTGTTATAAAGTTAGTTTAAATTGATGAATAAGAATTTTATTTTCAGTTGTTGGCGAGGTCGTCGTCATACTCTATGGATTACGACTAATTTCATTGGCTTCTTTTGACTTGGAGTTGCGAATTTGAAGATGAAAGTCCCAGCTGGTAACTAATTCTTTTTTTTTTTTTTTGATCTCGTGGGCTGTTTCACAATTTCATCTCAATTATTTAGAATGGGTCACTTGGTTTACTGTCAATATGGAATGCACTTTTCACGATTCATTCAGGCTTTTGTGGGCAGATTTTGCGTCATTGAGTGTCTTTTGGTCTAATTTAATTTAATTTCAGTATTTTGTTTGAGAGTTCGCTTGTTCTCTGAAATTTTATAATTCCTTGCGAGCATTTTATGATGAAATTTCATTAAAAGGGGCAACACTTGCATGTTGAAAGTCTTCAGATTTTATAATTCCTGTTGAAAGTCTTCAGCTTTTACAATTCCTTGAAATCATGCAAACTTTTTTCTTTCTTTCTTCGACAATTATTTATTGCCATCATTGCTGTTCCGTTATATTTGTTTGGGCTCTGCTTGTTCTTTGGAAACTTGGAAGGCAACGAAAGTACTTAAGAAAATGCTCTTGCCTATGAACACATAATTAAGAACATCTGAATATCATTCATCGGATAAAAAAAAATCTAATTAGCCCATTATGCCTACAACAAATACTTAAACCATCAAAGGTTAGCTATGAACAACTATATTGTGGAAATATTGTTTGAAAGCATTGGATAGAATTTTCAAAAATATCAAGTTTTCACAAACCAAAAAGGGGACTAATTTGGTCTAGTTTTGTGAAAAGTATAGAAGCTCAATATTTTGTCTGTTATTCTTGTTAAAATTCTCAGCACTGTGTTTGCAGAATGTCTGGATACTGATGGAGATTCAAGTCACTCTTCTTCTGTGCAACATTTGAAATGAAGCCTTTTTTTCCCCCTCTATTCAGATTTTATGTTGTGAGTGGTTCCCATTTCCATCTTCATGTGATTTACTTCATCGTGTCGCTACATCTATGATACTGTGTGTTGTATCCTGTCTGTTTCCTTTGTTTGACCATCGGAAGTTCAAAGACCGTTTATTCTAAATATGTGTAAATTAATTTTCTGTATAAGCTCTTCATATGCATTTTGACATTTTATTCTCAATATGTATGACTCAAAGAGACGTCCTTTGTTATACATATGTCACGAATTTCGTGTGTATTTTTAGATTCGATGATGTATTATTGTCTCATTGCAAGGTCTTATAATCACTGTGATACTCATTTCTTATATATATATATGTATATGGGTTCCCCTACCTTACTCATTTCGTTATATAAATTTCTTATTTTCTCTCATTTTCACCACTGTGAAGTGATGTATTGTCCACGTATATATATATATAGTGGTCTGTAAATAATCTTGTCATTTTCTCAGTAAAACATCTAGTACTTGATATGTTGGAAGGGTACTAAGCAGCAAGCCAAGATTTGTCAACTCAAAGATCGTCATGTCATTTTTCAAAAATATTAAGGAATACTAAGGAACCCCAAGAGAAAATTTAGAAATACTATAGGGACTACTCTGCATTGTTCATTTTCGTAATTACCTTCATTATTATTTTTGTTTTCAATTAATCAACTTCAGTTCCTTAGCTTTCATCTAATTATGTACTTCATCTGGAAATCCTTAATTTACTCATCAAAATGTGAACGCTAAGGAAACTACGAAAATAAATAAAAAAAAGTACTAGCTAAGTTTATCACCACATATGATCAGCACTAGATTATCAAATAATCATAAAAGCATATAAATTCAAACTACTGTATTATTTGTAGCTTTCTAATTTGTGTTTCTAAAGAATTTAGTTATACAACAAAATGGGATACCAAAGTAGCAAAACTTCATCAAATACTCTGTTTTGTAGTACTTCAACATATCTACTGGCTAAGAAGTGCCATCACATATGAAAATGTCGGCACAAATATTCAAGCAAGTGCAAGTGTGTGGAGAGCCACTTGTGTTATCAAGAAAATTTGACTAAAAAAAATTCCTTCAAGTATCAAAAGTTGGTGGATTATTGTGGTTTTCCTACTTTATCGTCTTTGGTTGAATAAAATAATATAAAGCTGTCGATTCTGCATTAAAGCATATGAACTGTGAAGATATGAATGCCAAATCTTTCCAACTCCTCAACTCTTGACTAATTACTAGGTTCCCACCCATGCAAACATATTTCCTTTCAAGAAAAAGGGATGCCTGATTCAGGGCATCTGTTGCCTCGGTTTATTTAATTTTGTTTAGTTCAATTGTAGTTCTGTTATTTAGTTTTTCCTCTGATGGTTCTGTTGCTCTGTATATTTCACTGGGTTTGCTTTGCTTCACATCTTTCTTTCAAAACAAAGGAGAGGAAACAGAGTACTTAATTAGAAAATGCAAGAAGCATATATCAAATCATGTATATGCTCATGCTCTTGCCTATGAACACATAAAGAACAACTGAATATCCTTCGTCGGATAATAACAAAAAACAAAATCTAATCATCCATTATCCATACAAGAAATGATACCATTACTTTTAGCAAATTGAAGGTGTTGTATCTTTTTTATTTAAAAAGTCTTAATATTTTTATTTTTCCGGTTATTACACCTCCAAATTTCCACAGCTATAATGTCAATTTGTAATTATTTGTCCCAAGATGAAGATTTTCACTGGAGGAGAATTAATATTTCGGCCCAGAGGACCATGAAGCCCCTTGGGTTGTTGACATTAACACTAGTGCATTTACCAACCTAAACCTTCTGTTTGGTCAGCACTGTCTAAATTGAACCGATGGTAAATGGAGGAAAAAGAAAAAGAGATTTATCATAAACCTCCCCTGAGGTTTGGCATATTCTCAATTTGATAGATTGTATTTGTGTATTCTCAAATACCTCCCCCGGTGCTAGTATACCTTTTCTTAATACCCCTAATTTACAAAAAAAATAATTTGTATACTAAAAATAAAAAATTGTTGGTTAGTACCAGCATATTTGTCTAAAAAAGAAAAATAATTTGTATACTAAAAATAAAAATTTGTTGGTTAGTACCACCATGTTTGTTTTGGTGCCAAGGGATGTGAATACAATGAAAATATCAAATCACCCCTGCTACATTCCCAAATGACTTTGATGAACGAAACAAACAATAGATTTAAGTCAAATATCAGAGAATCAGAAGGAAGCTGTTTTGCACTGGCCTACTTACAATGCTTTAATTTCGTTCAATCTTGGTGAAGATCTTGGTGTCCCTCTTTTATTCAATATAAGAAAAGTGAAAAAAAAAAAAAGTAGTTTGTTTTTTACATAAGTGATAGAAATGCTTTTCGACTTTAGATAGTGTAACACTATACACATCAAAGAAATAAGATAATGAACCATTTCCCATACACAAAGCCAAAAAAAATTAGTATTTAGTAAAAGAGATGCAACATAATTTTAAATTTTATTCCTTAAGGGCTACAAGTGATACAAATAAGTACACAAATTAACCATCTCTAGCTTACAAAAAGATGATGCAAATGCATAAACATGCAAAAAGTCTACGAGTAGTATACATGGTAACTATGACTAAGTAAAATAACAATTCTAATTGATAATTCCACTAGCAACAGGACCTTCATACCTTCTCTTTATTAATCATTAGTTGGTATGCTATAGCTCAGCTAAGTGTCAAATGAATGGCGATCAAGCTCTTGAGCCTCTATATACCCTCCATAAGTTGTCTCTAACTTCATCAAGGACTGCAATTATTTTAAGCAATACAAAAATAATCGTGATACAGTGACTAACATATAGAGCTTGCACTTGCTTTATACATATCCAAGAGTCTGAATGATTTGCAGAATGATCTGTCAAGAAAGCCTCAATGCAAAATCTTCATCCTTATTCCGAACAAAACCAGCCATATCAATCCTCCGCCCAGCAACAATCTTATATATGTAAAGCTTCTCAACAGGGAGCTTTGACCTTGAATCTGAGGGTCCTCTCTCGTCAATAATTTGAACATTCAGCATAATTGTCCAAAGACACTGCAATTTTCATTTATAACTCAAACAAGTAAGACCAGACTTATCTAAAGACACTACAATTTTGGACATTGGATAACAAGCTTGATTAAGTTAGGACTTTGGATCATAAACTTGATCCAAGATGAACAAATTCAAGTCCAAATACATAGAAGCTTATTCGTGGTAGGTGTGGTTGGTAATGTAGGTGAGTGGTAGGTTTTAATGAATGGTGAGGATTTGTATAGTAGTTAAATAAATGAATGATTGCGATTAGTTTGTTTCATGTATAAATACGCCCTCTCCCCTTTGATTTAAGCATCAAGTAAAGTAACAAAATTTTTAAGATGTAGAGAGTGAAAAATAAGGGTTGTAATTGGTGGAAGTATTGTTGAAGAAATAACATAGTGTGTTTTTTATTTAATTTGTTGATTTTCCAACAAAATGGTACCATAGCTAGTGCTTGATGCTATATATGGCCATATAACATATCAAATCGAAGATCTTGACGAGAGGAATACTATGCCATAAAAATCAATCCAATCAGAGATTGGATGAGCCTACACTCGCTGTCGAAAGTTTTCTGTCCTGAAGCCGAGTCGACCCACCAAGTTGAACCAGGCTGAACCAAACCGAACCAAGTTAACTAAGCTAATGTTGATCGTTGACCATTGATCGAAAGTTGACTCGAGTCTGTCCACAGGTTTTTTCGACGTGCCAGATCCATCCGTGCATTCAGAATCTAAAAATTCTCACTTATTTTGTGAGTTATAGCAAATGGTGGTATGATATCATTTCAAGTTCCACAATTAAAGGAAAGTAAATTTGACAACTGAAGTATTAAAATGAAGGCTTTATTGGGTGGACATGACGTATGGGATGTCATGGACAAAGGCTTTATTATGCCAAAAAATGAAGCCACTTTAACTGCAGCACATGAGGAGAATTTGAAAGACTTGAAGAAAAAAAAGAATAAAGCAAAGTATCTTATCTTGCAATCATTAGATGAAAATAATTTTGAAAAGATTGCTGGTGCAACCTCATCAAAAGAAGCATGGGAGAAATTAGAAACCTCTTACAAAGGAGTGGACCAAGTTAAGAAGGTTTTTTTTCAAACATTACGAGGAGAATTTAAGTCTTTATACATGAAGGCATCTGAGTCAATTTTTGACTACTTTACTCGGGGTGTGACCGTTTCCGATGAATTAAAAAGAAGTGGCGAGGAGTTAAAAAAGGTAAAAATCATTGAAAAGATACTTCGATCAATAGACTCGAAGTTTGACCATATTGTTATGACAATTAATTAAACAAAAGATCTGGATGATATGACGATCGAGCAACTTCAAGGAAGGTTACAAGCCTATGAAGAAAAACTAAAAAAGAAGCAAAGAATCGAAGAACAACTTCTGAAGATGGAAGTCAATCCAAAGAAAAAAGAAGAAAGCTTCGACAATCAGAGAATGCATTATGTCCGAGGTAGAGGTTGTCGGAAAATAGCATATCAATATGCTAATTTGTGGACATATTTTGAGTGGGTCCCACTTGTCGAAAGTGGAGAAACTTGAGAGATACGGATTCTACTCCGTGCATACTTCAAAAATATATATTTATTTACTCAAAATGGTGTTTGGGTGGATGAGAAATTGTCTCTCAAAATTCACCCTTGAAGTTGGAAATTTGAAAGGAAATGAGGCTTATCCCACATGGGAAAAATAAGCCAAGGGATTTGTGTTTATATATAGACACCTATCCATGCATGAGCAAGAATATTAAGGATAAAGGCTCTCTCCACACGCGCGTGCGCAGGGGGGGTGCGAATCCAAGACCGATTTGGTTGAACTCGTGTGCGCCCGCACGCCTACGTACGTGAATGTCAGCCCAAAATCATCCAAGCATGCATGGCACGTTTTTATTCCTTTTAATTTTTTTTTTTGTTTGTTGTAACAGTTTCGGATTCAAAGGATTTGTAACAGCTTCGCAATTATTTTGGGCTGTTATGTAATTCAATTTCGAATTGAATAGGCTTAATTGATTTGGCTGTTACAACAATTAAATAGCATGTATTGAATTCGAAAATTCAATACCATGCTATTGTTACAACCTCGCACTAGTATAAAAGGCAGCTTCCTCCTCTTGTTTCAACACACACAAAAACAAGCATACTGCATAACTGAGCACTTGTTCTTTCTTCCCTCTTCTGCCGTTCTTCGTTTTCATCGAGTTTCGCCACTGTTGTACTTCGCCGGAATTGTTTTATCGTGCCCGTTGTATCCTGGGAAACAATTACCAGCTAACCTAAAGCATGGCAGTAGGTGGTAAATCTGTTTTAAGGAAACTGATTTTGCAGGCCTCGGGTTTAATTCCTTGTTGTTTCCTATTTGTTAATTTTCTTGTTGTTTCCAGTTTATGCTTTGCTGCTGTTTTGTTCAGTTGTTTCTAATTAATTTCATTTAATTGATAACTCATTGGTTTCCGATTTTATAACAGAGGTCGTGGTCATGGACGAGGTTAGAATTTCAACAACAAAAACTCCAATTATGCCAAAGTAGAAAGCTCATCCAGAGGATGAGGCAGAAGCAATCCAAGATGGAGGTATGAAGATTCTAAGTCAATACTATAATTTTCAAAAGTTTGGGCATTATGCTTCAGAATGTAGAGCTCCAGGTATCAGTGATAAGTGCATAATTTCCATATATTTTTCTATTAATTTCTCTATCTTTTTTTTTATTTTGGTCTTAAATATTCTAGGTATTTTAATTAATTTTTAATTTAGTAAATTATATTTTATTGTGTTAATTTTTATCTTAGTTTTTTTTTGTTATTTTAAGTATATTCTGAGATTAAAGAGAAATTAAATTGAAGTATTTAAAAAAATATGCTTGAAGAAATTAAAAAAATAAATAATTGAAGATTTTTGGAAGCCAATTAATTAATTGATACACATTCGGAAGCATATGAGATTTCATGAAGATTAATAAAAACTTTGGGAACAAACATAGGGGTGGCAAAAAGCGACATTAAAGTCAGCCAGCCCAGCCCTTGGGCCTAAAACCGACCCTCGTTGGGCTGGATGGCCTAAAATTGAAAGGCCATGGCGCAGATGAGATAGGAAGGGCTTAAAAAAAGCTTGGACTTAGAATTATTAAATAAAAATAAATTTAATTTAAATAAAAAGAAAAAAACTCAAAATACCAAATTAATTTAATTTTTATATTAGTATTTGTTATTTATTAGGTTATATTCTTAATAGTTTCGTATTTGGTATTATTTTATTATATATTAGATGATTATCTTTAATTTAAATATTTTTCTTAATTAAAAAATATAGTATCTTAATCTAAAAGCGGCCGAGCAGCCAGAACCGTAGGCCCAAACCCGGCCCGTCCAATTTGGGGCTTTGAGCGGCGCGATGTGATGATGTGGGCTTGGGCTGGGCTTTCCTGCCAGCCACATCAAAATGAAACGCATAAAACGGAAACTTGTTTAAAGTGCATGGGATTAAATTATGGAAAGCAAATTGAAGAAAAAGGAAGTTGGTAAAGTGGGAGGTATGTGCATGGCAATTAAAGGAAGCCAAGCCAATTAACAAGCCAAGCCATCACATGAAAGCAAAATTGGAAAACAAAGATTGCAAACCAAAAGTGGCCAGCACGTGAATTGCCAAAGAAAAGTGGCGGCTTGGCTTTTTTTTTTTATTCCTTTCCATGTGAGGATTTAAGGCACACAATAAAAGCTAGACTTGCGGCAGCCAAGAAAAAAAAGGATCGGCAGCCACAAAAACTCAACAATTTGCAGCTACAAAGGAGAAAAAAAAAAATGAACAGCCAAGAGGGATTGAAGAGGAAGCAAAGTTAGCTGCTTGAATTAATCTTCATGATTGTTTTTATCAATTCTCTTATTTCTAATTCAATTATGTTAAGTTAGATTTTCTATTTGGTTGAGGGTGAATTCAAAATCCCAAATATGTAATATGATTAATTTTTAATTTCTTTAATTCAATTTATTTAATTGAGATTATTTATGTTCTTCTACAATGAATGTTTATGATTTTGTTCTTGTTTTATTTAAGTGGCCAATTAGATACGACTTGAATAAACTCTATTACCAGATTAAAATTCTTGATCTGTAATTGTCTTGATATTTTAATCATTAGTAGCAGGTTGGAATTGGTAACTTCAACTGGAGAACATAACCTAGGTTAAATAATCCGAGCTTGTGTATTTATTGCTTAGATCAACCTAATATCTTTCTCTACTTAATGCTTTCATTATCTTAAATTTAAAGAGTTTGTTTCAAATTATTTAATGGTTAGAGATTAGGTGAGGATCTTATTTTGCCTAGAGATTAGGTGAGGATCTTATTTTGCCTAGAGATTAGGTGAGGATCTTATTTTACCTAACAACACACTAAGGAAAGATTGAGACTAACAGAGCTTATTGTTGTCTACAGTTGATAGTTTCAATATAAATTGATGATAGAATTGATATATTATATGCATATTTGGCGGTGGCGAATGATCCTTTAACTAAAGTTTTCATTATTATTATTTCTTTTTCCTTCTAATTAAATTCTTGTTCGTAGTTTTAATTTCTTTGTTTCTTGCTATTAAGTTAAAAGTTTATAAAACCGCCCTTTTATTTATAATTGGCATTTTCGTTAGTTAGATTAATTTATATTATTATTCCTATCATTATTTTATTTTAAGTCTTGCTTTAGAATTGATAATAAATACAACTAGTATAGTCTTTGTGGGATCGATCCGTAATTGCTTTGTACTAATTATTTATACTAGTAGTAAGGTTTTAAATTTAGTGTACACTAACGACATTACCAATCAAAATTGATGAGAGAGTGAATTATATGAAGAGAAAAATGGTGAAGATGACACCCTTTTACTAGTATGCAATGACACAAGTGGAGGTCAAGAAAATACATGGTATCTTGATATAGGTGCTAGCAACCATATGAGCGGAAACAAAAGCATATTTGTAGAACTAAATGAATCTGTGAATGGCAGTGTCGCTTTTGGAGATAATTCAAAAGTACCAGTGAAGGGTAGAAGTAACATTTTTTTTCGTGCAAAAGATAGTAGCCACTAAATAATTTCGAATATTTACTATATGCCCAATATGAAAAGCACCTGAAGCGACCCGTCCCAAACCCTAAGGGCAAGTCTATCATGAAGTATCAAACTATTTACATAATAATCTATATAATAAAAATTCTACCGATAATTCGGCAGAGTTTCATTTATACATATAACACTCCCAATCTGAAACATGTGAAGCAAAACACTTCCAGAATAATACCATATACAACAAACTCCATAATCAACATCTTCAACCCAGATGTTGAGTTTTATTCAAAATATCCTAACAACAGTTATCTACAATCTCTAACACCATCATGAAACCAAGACTCAAAATATCTACTGATCATTTGGGTCGATCTGGTGTACCTGCAACCTCCTGGTGAGGGGGGGAGAAAATATAAATAAAACGGGGTGAGTATAAAACTCAGTGAAGGTCAGTGAGTGGATAGTAATTTTTGAAAATAAATTAATTTAGTATTTCTTAAAAAGAAATAATCATTTCAACTTCTAAACATGATTTCCTCAAATCACAAGCGAAACAAAATCATTAATAAATCATTTAATATTTAAATCAAATTTCTAACCATGAAAGACATATATAATATCATACTCAATATCCGTGGAAATCATATCTCAATATCATATAAAATACACAAAACTGAAAACCATCACTAAACAAGTACCCAGGGGAATAACCTCATCTATCCGGACCTCAACAGACGGGCAGTGCATAACGTACTATCTGGGTACTATCACGCCCCGGAGCTACACGGATAGGCTGGGACGTACTATCTCATATCTCAACATATCTGTATCATTATATCTCATTTGTAATCATCATACTGTATCTGGAGGGGAGGGTACCGCCTAATGATTTTAAAAACAATCTCTATACTCATAATCATATAAAATCAATTCATACTTCCAACAATACATTTCCTTTCATCATCACAATTAAATCTACTTTTCTCAGCTTCAAAATACCATCATATTTATTCAAAATCAATACGGAAATTCAATAACCAAATATTTTAATATAATACCGATGCGTGAATAAAATCCATTTCAAGAAAATCATTAAATCAAATATTTAACATATTTATCTCGTAAACATGTTTTACTATCACAACTACAAAAATAGATTTTGTATATTCCACTCACAGTGACAATGTTCACGCTCGACTCTCGTTCACGTCCGCGGACTGGTTCTCGCTCGCGGATCCTCCTAAATGAATGGAACGACATAATTATTATCCGTAAATCGGAATTACGACTAAATTAATATAATAAACTCAAAAAAGAATATATATTCATAATTCAGAATTACTAAATTACTAAATACCCTTAAAATTACTAAAATACCCTCGAGTCCGTAAATCGTTACAATATTCCGAAATCACGAATTACCGAATTATCCTCGAAATCACATTTATAACAAGTCCTCAATTTCTGGAATTACTAAATTGTCCACAAATTACAAAATTGTCCTAAACATGTGAAATTACCAAATTGCCCTCGCCGGACAACGGTGATCGGAATCAGTCAACACTCAGCGGGCTTCGGGACTGAAAGTTCAAGTCACGGTGAGTCTCATGGTCTTGGTGAGCCTCCAGCAGCAACGACTCGGATCGAACCTAGCGCGGGTTTTGGAGGTGATCGTTCCGGCGGTCAGGCGTCTCCGGTGGTCGTGCTCGGTCGGGAAAGGTTCTTTGGGAGGCGAGGATTGATTTCAAGTGGTAGCGTCACCCAACTCCGTGAGATCGGCAACAGCAGCAGGTTTCGTTCGCGAGTTTTCGGCTTCAGTTCGCCGGCGTTCTGCTCGTTTTCCGGTGACGAAACTCGTGTGGTTACGTTGCTCGTCTCACAAGCTTCGATTTGATACCAACCTTGCTCGGAGTGGTGGCCGGAATCGGGAGAAATGGCCGGTTGAATTTCGCGGTTCGGGTCGGGTTTCCGGGTCGGGTTTGAAATTTCTGGTTTCCTCACTCACACGGGTAGAAAATAAATGATACCCTGTTTCCGTAACACCCGTTTTAATCACTTGGATCACTGTTTCAAATTTTTTTTTTTTTTCACGGGTGTTACAGCAGCATCCTTAGCTTGGGCCAACCCTTGGAAAAAGGCTATGATATTCACTTAAAAGATTGTAGTCTTTTCCTAAGAGATGACAAAGGAAATCTAATTGCAAAGGTGAAAATGTCGAAGAATAGAATGTTTCCCTTAAATTTTTAAAATGATGTTACAAAATATCTCAAAGCCTATCACAAAGATCCTTCCTAGACATAGCATCTTCGATATGGGCATCTCAACTTTGGAAGACTGATGCTACTATCGAAGAAGAACATGATGAAATGCTTACCATACATCAATCACCCTAATAAACTTTGTAAAGGCTATTTACTTGACAAGCAGTTCAGAAAAAGCTTTCCAAAGGAGTCAAACTCAAGAGCTCAGAAGCCGCTTGAGCTTCTTCATACTGATATGTACGGTCCATTCAAGCCAAGCTCCCTTGGTAAAAGTAATTACTTTCTTCTCTTCACAGATGATTTTTCAAGAAAAACTTGGGTGTATTTTTTAAAGCAGAAATCATACGTGTTAAAGCTTTTAAGAAGTTTAAAACTGCAGTGGAGAAAAGTGGATACCAAATTAAAGCCATAAGATCCGATCGAGGTAGAGAGTTCACTTTTAAAGATTTTATCAAGTTTTGTAAAGGAAATGGAATTCAATGCCCTTTGACAGTTCCAAGATCCCCCTAATAAAATAGTGTTGTAGAAAGGAAGAATAGAACCATCATCGATATGGAAAGAAGCATGCTCAAGAGTAAGAGGCTACCAAAAGAATTTTGGATTGAAGCTATTGCATGTGCAATCTATTTATCCAATCAATCTCCAATAAGAAGTATGTGGGGCAAGACGCCACAAGAAGCTTAAAGTAGAAGAAAGCCTCGCATTACTATCTAAGAGTTTTTGAAAGCATTGCCCATGTATATGTACCAGACGAAAGTAGAGCCAAGCTGGATGACAAAAGTGAGAAGTTCATCTTTATTAACTATGTCAACAACTCTTAGAATACAAGCTTTATAATCTAAACAACGGGAAGATCGTGATCAGTCGAGATGTAGTTTTTAATGAAGAAAGAGAATGAGATTTTGTCTCTGGTGTGGATGACTTCAACTTCTTTCCCATTGAAGAAGATGATCATACACAGATAAAACAAGTAGAAGAACAATAATAGCAAGTTACTCTACGTATCTTACTAGCACCAACTATATGTGGAGATTTACCGCCATCTTTTGTAAATGAAAGAATCGAAGAACGTATAAAGGGTTTTCAAGATCTCTGTGGGGTAACTAAGATACATGATAATCTCATTCTCTTTTGCCTCTTTGCTGATTGTGAACTTATCAACTTCCAAGAACCTGCACTAGATGAGAAGTGGAAAATTGCAATGGATGAAGAAATCAAAGCCATAATAAAGAATAATACTTGAGAGCTTTCCACTCTTCCTAAAGGTCACAAGGCAATCAGTGTCAAATAGGTAGACAAAACAAAAAGAAATGCGAAGGGAGAAATTGAAAGGCACAAGGCGAGGCTAGTTGTAAAAGGCTATAGGCAAAAAGCTAGTATAAACTACGACGAGGTATTTGCTCCTGTAGCTCGACTTGAAACTATTAGACTTATTATTTCTTTGGTTGCTCAGAATAAATGGAAGATTTTTCAAATAGATATAAAATCCGCTTTCTTGAATGAATTACTTGAAGAAGAAGTTTACATCGAAGAACCATTAGGCTATGTGGTAAAAAGACTTGAAGACAAAGTTTTAAGATTGAAAAAGCTCTTTATGGGTTAAAGCAAGCACCAAGGGCATGGAATAGCAGAATTGACAAGTATTTTCAAGAGAACAACTTTACCAAATGTCCATATAAACATACTCTCTATGTCAAAGAAAAAAATGGAGACATTTTGATTGTGTGCTTGTATCTAGATAATCTCATCTTCACTGGAAGTGATGCAAGCTTATTTGAAGATTTCAAGAGAGTGATGATCAAAGAATTTCATATGACTAATATTAGACTGATGGCATATTACCTCGGCATTGAAGTCAAGCAAAAGGAAGAAGGCATATTTATCTCCCAAGAAAGCTATGCAGAGGAGATTCTTAAAAGTTCAAGATGAATGATTGCAAGCCTATAAGCACGCTAGCAGAATGTAGAGTCATGCTATCTAAACATGATAAAGGTGAAGATATAGATCCAACATTCTTTAAAAGTTTGGTCGGAAGCCTACGTTATTTGACATGCACAGGACCATATATCCTTTATGGTGTTGGACTTGTGAGTCGATACATGGAAAATCCAAAGACCACTCATTTTAAAGCTACAAAAAGAATTCTTCGCTACATCAAAGGTACAATTAATTTTGGCCTGTTATTCTCATTTTTTTAATAAGTACAAGCCTGTTAGATATAGCGATAGTGATTGGGGTAGAGATGTAGATGATCAAAAGAGCACCACAGGATTTATGTTCTTCATGAAAGATACTGCTTTCACATGCATGTTAAAGAAGCAATTAATTGTCACACTTTTCCACCTATGAAGCTGAATATAGAGCTGCTACATCAAGTGTTTGCCATGCAATTCGGCTCAAAAATTTACTGAAGGAGTTGGGCTTGCCACAAGAAGAGCCAATCGAGATTTGTGTTGATAATAAATCAGCAATTGCTCTATCCAAGAATCTAGTCTTTCATGATAAAAACAAACACATAGATATTCGATATCATGTCTTAACAGAGTGTATTGTAAGAAAGAAAGTGCAAATCAAATATGTAAAATCACAAGATCAAGCCGCTCAAGCAAGAAGACTTCGTTAAATTTAGAAGTTTGCTTGCACTACTACAAAAATTCAAAATAATGACCCATACGTTATGACGGTTCTTAAAACAAACCGTCATTAAAAATTTTTTATGACCGTTATTATGTAAACCGTCATAATATTTCATACTTATAATGACCGTTTTGTTTAAAAACCGTCATTAAAAATATAATGTTGTTTTTAATGACGGTTTGTTATAAAAACCGTCATTAAAAATATTAATACATTTATGACGGTTTTATTGAATAACCGTAATTAAATGTAAAATTAAAATATAATTTTATTTTTAATGACGGTTCATTACAAAAACCGTCATTAAAAATATTAATACATTTTATGACGGTTTATTCAATAACCGTAATTAAATGTAAAATTAAAATATAATATTATTTTTAATGACGGTTCGTTATAAAAACCGTTATTAAAAATATTAATACATTTAAGGACGGTTTTATTAAAAAACCGTCATTAAATATATAATTAAAATATAGTGTTAGTTTAATGACAGGTTTTATATAAACTGTCATTAAAAATATCTACTTACAATGACGGTTTTTAAACTTAACTGTCATTGTATATCTACTAAAATATACCCTTAGTATTAGTGACGGTTATTTTAGGAACCATGGTTAAAAAGGAAATTAGTAATCTTCATTCATGACCGTTTATTTAATAAACAGTCATGGAATAATGCAAATAAAAAATGCTTTGCCGATTTCTAGACTTAGGCATTTTATTTCATCACTTCAAAATATCTCTCCCAAATACCCAAATTCCTTATTCCACCACTCGCTCATTTCTCTCCAGACTAGCCAAGATTGATTGTTGCCCACTTCATTGCCATCACAACCTTGGGATTGTTGTCTTTGTCTTAGCGACCACCCATGAGTTGAATCCCATTTGTTACCGCGATGCATCATCGAGTTCCTTTGACTCTCTTTGAAGTTTTGATTTATTTGTAATCAAAATGAGACATTATCAACGCCTCCATTGAAAGCCCTCTACTTTCCACAAACATGATTGGAAAGAAAATTAAAGAATCTTGTTCATTCTCGCTCACTGTCTCTCTCTGTATTTTCATTTTATTACTTATAAATCTCATTAATTTGATTTGGCAGGTTTCATGGTTTTGTAACCTAGCATTGGATGACTTTGAACATGGCTACTTCTCTCGGAGATTATTGGTGTTATTGGTATCAGTATTGAGTTCAATCATCTACAAGGTTTGTTATTATTTTTCGTTGCCATGTAATTCGATGGTGTGGGTTTTATGAAATTCATGTTTAATTCAGCAAACTCTATTTCCTTTAAATATTTAGTTTTATGATTGGCAGTAATAGGTAGAAAAACCTTGAAAGGGCCATAGCATTTTTCGTTTTTGTTGTTTTTTTTTTTTTTAACTTTGTTTTGATGTAATAAAAGTATTCCTTCCTCCCAAACTCAATTGAGAGGACTTGATTGTTCTTTCTTATACTGAAGTTTTTAGAAGCTTTGATTGCCACTGATTTATAAAGAAAACAGTAATTGTAAAATTATTCTGCTGCTATCATGCTACTATATGCTATTAAAAACAACACATGGAGCTTCCAAGCACTGATTTTAGCAACTGGACAGCATCTATAAAATTTTCTTGGTGCATTATGCGACTATTTGTTGTAAAAAACAGCATTGGAAGTTTCAGCTGTTATTTTACCACAATTCTGATGACGTGACATCTAAAAATTTTAAGGTCTTTGTCATCTGCTTGTTTGTTAAAAACAGCATTTAGAAGTTCCAAATGCTGTTTTTATCACCGACACCAAAAAATTTTAAGGTCTTTATCGTCTTTGTTGTTCTTTATTAAAACAAGTCCTGGGAGTTCTAAATGCTCTTTTTTTCAGCTGGACAACACCAAAAAAATTTTTTGGGTGCTGTCGTGCTGCTATTTGCTGTAAAAAACATGTCCTGGAAGTTCCAAATGCTGTTTTTATTAGCTGGACAGTAGCAAAAATAATATTTGGGTACTGTCATGTTGCTGTTTGCTGTTAAAAACAGCACCTGGAAGTTCCACATGCTGTTTTTATCAGCTAGACAGCACCCAAAAATTGTTTGGGTGTTGTTTTGCTGTCGTTTGATTAGAAAAGCAGCATCCTAAAGTTTGAAGTGTTGTTTTAACATAATTTCAGCAGTTAGGCAGCACCCGAAAAATTTTTTAGGTGCATTCAAGCTGCTGTTTACTGTAGAAACAACAATGGAAATTAAAAGTGTTGGTTTGATGAGTTGGACAACACCCAAAATATTTTAAAGTGTTGTTATGCTAAAAACAGCACTTGAAAGTTGCAGGTGCTGTCTTTAACAAAATTTCAGCAACTAGGCAGCATTCAAAATATGTTCTGGGTGCTGTCATGTTGTTGTTTGTTGTTACAAACTACACCTAAAAGTTTCAGCTATTATTTTTATTTTATGATGCTGTCATGTTGTTGTTTGATTAGAAAAACAACTGTTGTTTGATTAGAAAAACAGCACCTGAACGTTTCAGGTGTTGTTAGAACATAATTTTAGCAGCTAAACCACACCATAAAAAATTTTTGGATGTTGTCATGCTGCTGTTTGCTATTAAAATAAGCACATAAAACTTTCAAATGGTATTTTTATTAGTTGGACAGCACTCAAAAATATTTTTAAGTGCTGTCATGTTGTGTTTGATGTTATTTCTTAGTACTTGAAAGTTACAAGTGCTGTTTTAACACAATTACAGTAGCTATACAGCACTAAAATAATTGCAGTGCTGTCTTTTTCTTTTTATTTTATTTACTTGTTTTCTTGTTTGTTCTTATATCCAAACTGATTGCCTTTTATTTTTTGGAAATAAATAGGATAAGTTTTCGCATTGGAACATCACAACACATTTGGTTATGAGGTAGTAATTAAAACTTCAGGCTTCAATTTATTGTTGTTGAGTCTACAATGGATAAGTCTTGGATTTCATTGGATAGAAGATCCGAAGAATATAGAGTTGGTGTTAAAAGCTTTTTGAATTTTGCTGTCTGTCACACAACAAGTCCGGATCATGTACGTTGCCCTTGTTTGAAGTGTGGGAATGTGAAATACCAGAATCTTTCAGAGATAGAAACTCACTTGATTATCTTTGGAATCGATCAAAGTTATACAAATTGGTTTCTACATGGGGAAGAACTTGTTAGAGGGCCTTCTACTAGTAGAAATGCGCAAATTATAAGAGAAGTTGATTATGATCATGTTGATAGTACTATTGAGCTGGTTCAAGGGGCACATGATACTTTTGAAAGTAATCCTGACGTATTCCAAAAAATGCTTGAGGATGCTGAAAAACCACTATATCCAGGCTGCAGCAACTTTAAGAAGTTATCTGCTTTAGTAAAACTGTACAACTTGAAAGTGAAGAGCGGATGGTCAGATAAAAGTTTCTCCGAGCTACTTGAATTACTAGGAGAAATGCTTCCAGACCAAAATGAAATCCCAAAATCTATGTATGAGGCAAAAAAATCATTGAATGCATTGGTAATGGAATATGAGAAGATTCATGCATGCCCCAATGACTGTATACTATATTGGAAGGATTACAAAGATTTAGCTTCTTGCCCTACTTGTGGATTGTCTAGGTGGAAGGTAATGAAGAACTCGGAAAAACTAAAATTGGGTGTGCCTGCAAAAGTTTTATGGTATTTTCCACCAATCCCTAGGTTTACAAGAATGTTCAGCATTCAGGAAACAGCTAAAAACTTAACGTGGCATGCAGAACAAAGAGAAGTTGATGGTTATCTACGTCATCCAGCCGATACTCCATCATGGAAGCTCATAGACTACACATGGCCTGCTTTTGCATCTGAACCAAGAAACCTAAGGCTTGCTCTTTCTGCAGATGGAATTAATCTACATAGTTCCTTAAGTAGCAGGTATAGTTGTTGGCCAGTTATACTGGTGACTTATAATATACCACCGTGGCTATGCATGAAAAGAGCGTTTATGATGTTAACCTTGTTGATATCGGGTCCTAAGCAACCTGGCAATGATATTGATGTGTACTTAGCACCATTAATTGATGATCTGAGATTGTTATGGGAGGTAGGAGTTAATGTTTATGATGCATACCGACAACAATCTTTCAACTTAAAAGCTATTCTTTTGTGGACAATTAGTGATTTTCCGGCTTATGGAAACTTAGCTGGTTGTACTGTTAAGGGCTATAAAGCTTGTCCAATATGTGGAGAAAAAACATGTTCTATTCGGCTAGAGCATAGCAAAAAGATTTCTTTTATGAGACATAGAAGATTTTTGTCACGATCACATCCGTATCGTGATATGGTAAAAGAATTTAATGGTCTTCCTGAATATACAGTATCACCTGAACCATTAAGTGGAGAGGAAGTTTTAGCCAAAGTAGATAGGTTGAATGTTACATGGGGAAAGCAAAATGGCAAATGTCCAGTTTAACAAAGTTATTGGAAGAAAAAGTCTATATTCTTTGACCTTGAATACTGGAAGTATCTTTATGTTCGACATGTGCTTGATGTTATGCATATTGAGAAGAATATATGTGAGAGTATTGTCGGTACATTGCTTGGCATAGAAGGAAAAACAAAAGATGGACTTGCAGCTCGTATGGATCTTAAACCATTGAATATGTGGAGTGAATTAGACCCCATAACTGAAAATGGGAGAACTAAGTTACCTGCAGCATCTTTCACATTAAGTAAGGAAGAAAAAACTAGATTTTGTAAAACATTATCTGAGATAAAGGTCCCTGATGGTTACTCTTCAAACATAAGAAATCGTGTGTCAATGCAAGATCTAAAGTTGTACGGTATGAAGTCTCATGATTGTCATGTTCTGATGCAACAGTTATTACCTGTGGCTATAAAGGGATTGCTACCAGATCATGTCAAAAAAGTTATAATGAGAGTGTGTTTCTTTTTCAATGCATTGTGCAGCAAGGTTGTAAATGTGGCCGAACTTGATCAACTACAAGCTGACGTGGCTGAAACGATATGCTCGCTTGAGATGTATTTTCTTCCAGCCTTTTTTGATGTCATGGTTCATTTGATGGTACATCTAGTTCGAGAAGTTAAACTTTGTGGGCCGGTTTATTTACGATGGATGTACCCATTCGAAAGAGATATGAAAAAGCTAAAAGGGTATGTCAGGAACCGTAATAGACCAGAGGGTTGTATAGCTGAAGCATACATTGCCGAAGAAGCTGTTGAGTTTTGCGCAGAGTATTTATCTAGTGTAGATGCAGTTGGAATTCCATCTAGGAAAAATGCTGCATATGGCTATTCAGATATGGGCTATCCTCTTTTAGGGGGTAAAGTTGATATTGTGCCTTTTCACCAATGGCAGCAAGCACATCTTTATGTTTTAGCAAACATAAATGAGGTTCAACCTTATATCAAGTAAGTGTTTTATCTTTTGTTTTTAATTACTATTATTATTTTTATTTAATTTTTCTAAAATGAAGTAACATGCCTAAACTATTGTATTAGTGAGCACTTTGAATATTTGAAGGAGTTGCACCCCATAAAGTCTAAAAGAGAAAAATGGTTGCATAATGAGCATAATAAAACATTTATTGGCTGGTTGCGCCTTAAGGTAATTACTTGTTGATTAATGAATTAGCTTTCCATTATGTTTTCTTTTTCTTTTTTTTTTTGGGTTAATTTTGACAGCATATACTCTTTTATTGCACCAAGGTTGAACAACAATTGAATAGTTCAAGTCATAACATTTCCGAATCACTGAGGTGGATAGCACAAGGGCCTCGTTTAGAAGTAATAAAGTATTCTGCATATGTCGTAAATGATCGCCGATTTTACACAAAGGAATTGGATGATGCACGAGTTGTTCAAAATAGTGGGGTTACCTTAATGGCCAAGGCTTTGCAAATCTCAAGTGCTAAAGATAATAATCCAATCTATTCGGATATGACTTTTTATGGCATTATTCAAGAGATATGGGAGCTGGACTACCATCAGTTTAGAATTCCAGTATTTCGATGTGATTGGGTTAAAAGTAGCAATGGTATCAAAGTAGATGAGTTTGGGTTTACTCTAGTTGATCTTCAAAGAACAGGGCATAAAAATGATCCATTCATTCTAGCATCTCAAGCAAAACAAGTGTTCTATGTTGAAGACCAACTTGATCCTAGATGGTCAATTGTTTTAGAGCCTTCTATAAATGTTGCAAAGGATGATGTCAATGAAGATGGCTTATGTGACCATTTTATGAACCAACAATCTTTGAGCAGTAGATTACCTCTCATTTGATAGAAAAGAAGAGCCTAATTTAGCTTATTTTAAAAATGATTGTGAGCACTTAATTATAAATAAGACTTTATGATATTTTGTTCATTTTATTTTTATGTGAAATTATTTTCTTGATTATTTCTTCTATGGTTAATTTACTAATTATTTTGAAGTTACAGGTTTAAATGGATTCTTCAAATATTCCTCAAGATGATGATGCGCATACTGTAGAAACGAAGGAAAGGAAGAAAAGAGGTCCAACCGTGATGCCTAAAATTGTAAAGGGTACAAGCAATGGGAAGAAGTTTCAAGTTAACTTTAACTACAAAGGACAACCAATAGGCAAGATGCGACCAAAATTGAGTAGCATGGTTGGGGTTTGGTCTCGATCTTTGGTTCCGATTATGTATACAACTTGGAAAAAGGTACCCATAGAAGTCAAAAACAAGTTATGGGCATGTGTTACGGTACGTATATCCTCTTTTAGAACTTTTTTCATAATTAATTCATAATTTATTAATGAAATTTATAATTTATTAATTACGATCATTTGCATGAAGGCAAAATTTGATGTTGGTGAAGATAGAAAAAGATTCATTATGATGAAATTTAACAAGACTTGGAAGACATTTAAGTATAAGCTTACAGCATATGTAAAAGAGCATATAGATGAACCTGAACTTCTGAGACATCCCCCAACCGGCCAAGAATGGGGTTTAATTCCTCAAGAAGATTGGAACCAATTTGTTGAGTTCAGGAAATCAGTAGAGTTTAAGGTTATGAAATACTATTATATGTCATATTTTCATATAACTACTTTATGGTGTCATAAGTTTTGTTATTAATGTATAATGTTTTCTGGTTCACTTGATAATGCAGAATCTTAGTGAATCTCAGACAGAACGGCGCAACAAAGTCACTCTAAACCATGGTCTTTCTAGAGGAGGATATGCTGGTTTAGAAGAACGAATTGTAGTTTACTTTATAAATCATTCTTGCTTTACTTCTTTGTTATTATAATTTTGTTGCAGTAGGTGAACTAACTAATAACATAATTTATTGTAGCAACGAGCAACTGGTGTTTATGACCCCGTACCACGAGAAGACTTATGGGTTGAAGCTCGAAAAACAAAGAATGGCGAATTTAGAAGTGAAGATGTTAAAGAAAAGGCTGAGAAAATAGTAAGTTTATAATTTTTTACATAGTATTTGACTGATAAGATTAGGATAAATATATTATAAGTTCCTAAATTTTTTTGTCTTTGTAGACTGATTTAAAGAAACAAGTTGCTGATGGAGAAATTTCATTTCAACCGGGTGAGGATATTCTCACTATGGCTTTGGAGAAACCAGAGCATCCAGGTCGAGTACAAGCTACTGGTGATGGAGTGACGATAACATCATACTTTGGAAGGGCGAGACGTAAATCTATAGCAATTGATATCGAGAATATTGTCGAAGAGAAAGTGGATAAGATTGTCACATAAAGAATGATAGAATTTAGAAAAGAATTCATGAAGGAATTCAATGATTCTCATTTTCGACCAAATCGACTACAATCTGACTGAGACAGTTGTTCAGATCTAGGTGAAAGGCAAGATCAGAGTAGGCCTGTTGCAAAGGACCAATCCACGCCAATTGCAAGGTTATCAAAGGTACATCTTACTGTTTATTATTTTTTCTAGTTTTTTTACTATCCTGTAGTAAACATATTATTTTACAGTGAAATTCATGTTAATTTTGTAGGAGATACAATAGAAAAATAGTTTATTTAATTGTCATTTCTGCTGTTGCTTTGTCAAAAAAATAATGTTGTTTTTCTGTGAAACATCAGTGGAAGATAGCGTTATGTTACTGCTATTTTTGTTGTTGTTTTGTAGTGAAAATCAAGCTACTTTCTGTAAACTGCAGCACAATTAGCTTTATATTACTGTTGCTCTTGCTATTGGTCTGTAGTTGCAAAAATAGCCGTATTATTCGGTTGTTCTTACTATTATTTTGTAGTAAAAATCATGCTGTTTTGATGTAAAACAATAACAAAAATAGCTTTATTTTACTGCTTTTTGAAAATAAAAATCATGCTGGTTTTTTTTGGCAAAACAACAATAAATATAACTTTATTTTACTTCTATTTTTGTTGTTATTTTATACTTTGAGTTATGTTGTTTTCTGCAAAATAGCAGCAAAAAACAACACCCTTTTATTGCTATTTTGGATGCTGTTTTGTACTAAAAGTTATGCTATTTTTCACCCAAAACAAAAGCAAAATCCTTACTTTTTTGTAACAGCATATAAGTAGCAATAGTTATACCACTATATCTTTATTTTACTACAATATTGTCTATTTTTTGTAGCTGTTTTATGAAAGATTAAGTTATTCGATAATTTATTTGTTGGTTTATTACCTTTTATTACAGGGGACTTTTTGCAAGTTGGCATTGGGCGATGACCATAATATAGTGGCTCAAGGAATGGTGTTGATGGATAACGAACCAAATGCAACCGTGCATGGTATACCACTTGCATCTACTGATGTACGCGTGTCTATTGATGTTGCATACCATAAAAATGCTATCTTACCTCGACCGGTTCGTGATGAGCTTATACTTGTAAGCCATGCTATTGGATCTATCGTCGCTTGGCCTAAAAGATTTGTTATTACAAGTAACAATGAGGTAAATTATTTCATTACGCCATATATTCAAATAGGTAGATTATTATTTTGTGTTTAATTGATTTTTTCCTTTTAATATTAGGTATCAAAGTTTGATTCTCAAGACGTAGCAAGTTCGAGTATGCCTCCAATTGTGAAAAGTGTTTTTTCATTTGCTAAGAATGTGATGCACCCCTCCGGATCCATTATAATCAATTTTGATCCAAATATGTTTGCTTCTACAACTGAAATGATGTTTCTTGCTAGGGATGATATTCTACAATTTTGTAGAATGGAACAAATATCAGTTAGTGTTATAAAAGTGTATATGAGGTGATGTCTTATACAAAATTTCTAATATTGCTATATATAGATGTAAGAGTGTATATTATTTCTGTTTTATGTCTTGCGCAGGTTGCTATTTGAGAATATAAAGAGATGCAATTTGGAAAAAAGGTTCAAGTTTGTTGATCCAGAATTTTTTGCAAATGAGAGTGCCCATGACAGTGAGGAAAAGGCCAAAAGGTTTGAGACATAATGGAATCGATCCAAAGCAACTTATCATTTTTCCATATAATGAATCGTAAGTTATACATTCAAAGTGAATATGATTGCTATGATATTTGGAATTTTATAGTGATAAGTATTTTGCATGTAGAGCACATTGGATGTTGGCTGTTATTGATTCATATGAAGGCCAATGTTATTTTTTTGATTCAATTGGCCATGATCCGCGTCAAAACTTGAAAGAGCTTATTAATAGGTATGTTAAAAAATTGTACTTTTTAGCTTGTATTTTCTTTATATTATTTTCTAATATATGCTTTGCAATTTTGAAATTAAGTTCATTGAGAATGTTTAGCACGGCGCATGGAAAAATTAATCGGAAGCATTGCATATGGAAACCAATCAAAGTAAGGAACATTAGTCTTAAATTCAAATTCATAATAGTTTGTATATGAGATTTATAATCTATTATTGCATGAATTTATTCATTGTGTAACTTAAATCTATTACTTTCTCTTTTGTAGTGTCCTCGTCAATCCAAAAATGTTGAGCATTGCGGATATTATGTGATGAAATATATGTGGGATATTGTGGCTAATACTGATGTCTCTATTCCAGAAAAGGTATTGGCAATTTGTTATCAAATATTTATTATTTTTCCTCACTAAATAATTTATTTTTTTTGTCACTTTATAATTTGTTAAGATACAAAGCTACACTCAAAGGGAGATTGACGAGGTGAGATGCGAGTGGGCTAGGTATACATGGCAACTTGCTGCTACATATGAAAATTAATTGATTGATAATTCAAGGTTAGTCTCTAGTAGTATTAAATACTACAACTTATCATGATTAAATTATGACTTGTAATAAATGAGGTTGATATATTTATTTTTTCTTTCTTTGTAAATAATGTCATAGGTCACTAGCAGCTGCATAATTTTTTTGAAAATATTGCATATGAAGACTTGATGAGAATTTAGATGTGGTAGCTAGATTACATGTGGAAGAGATAGTGTTTTGTTGAAGATGAAGGATTGTCAAAGTTTTCTGCAAAAGAGTAAGAGACTTTTCTTAGTTAGTGGTCGATTTTGTTATATCGGAAGAGTATTTGTAAGAACTTCAATGTATAACATTTTGTTGAGGATGTATGAAGGATTATACATCTAAGATTTTTGTAAAGCAATATTTTGTATATGGTATTGTTTGTAAAAACGTAATTGTAAAAATATATTTGTTAAATAGAAAATTACAATTAAAGCATATATACCTGCAATTTTTTTTTTAATTTAGAACATCAAAGATGACGGTTCTACAAAACCGTCATTAAAAAATGACGAATTTTAAAAACCGTCATAAAAAAACCGTTAATGACGGTTTTTTCCTCAAACCGTCATTACAAATGAACATTCAATGTCGGTTTTTTCTTATAAACCGTCATTAAAAAGAACATGTAATGACGGTTTTGTACCAATAACCGTCATTAAATGTTATGTAGCTATGCCATATAATGACGGTTTTTTAAACAAACCGTCATTAAAAGTCAACTTATAATGACGGTTGGTTTAAAAAACCGTCATTATAAGTGGATTTTTAATGACAGTTGGTTTAAAACACCGTCATTATAAGTTGACTTTTAATGACGGTTTGTTTAAAAAACCGTCATTATAAGTGGATTTTTAATGACGGTTTTTGAACCGTCATAAAAAGTGATCCCCTTTAATGTCACAGCCTAAGATGACGGTTTTAAAACCGTCATCGTATGTCTTTTAGAACCGTCATTAAAGACTAATTTTGTAGTAGTGCTGGTGTCATAGGATCAAGTTTAAGAGAGGGTGTTGGATGATAAACTTAATCCAAGATGAACAAATTCAAGCCCAAATACATAGAAGCTTTTTGTGGTAGGTGTGGTTAGTGAAGTAGGTGAGTGGTAGGTTTTAATTAATAGTGAGGATTTGTGTAGTAGTTGAATAAATGAATGGTTGTGATTTGTTTGTTTCATGTATAAATATCCCCTCTTCCTTTTAGTTTAAGCGTCAAGTGAAGTAACAAAATCTTTAAGGTGTAGAAAGTGAAAAATATGAGTTGTAATTGGTGAGGAGTTTGTTGAAGAAATAAAATAGTGTGCTTTTTGAGTATTTAATTTGCTAATTCTCCAACAAGGACTTTGGATAGTGGCATAGCTCAGATTCAAAGTTGCTAGGCCAGAGCAATTGGAATTTACAGATGACACTATTTGAGACCATAATCAGGTTGCATCTATGGCTAATTTTCCAAAATTATACTAATCTCAACAATTACTATATAAACAATTATCTCCAGCTAACCAGGTATGTCAGAAGCCAAATCTATAGTAGAGAAGGCTTGGTAGATCTCTTAAAAAATATCCTTATCTTTAATTTAACAAAAACTAGGATGAATCCCTATTCAATAATCAGAATCAGTACCTTAAACAAATAAAAAAATTTCAAAGACATTTTCAATCAGTCACATGGCAGCATAACAAATCACAATCCATTTTCAATCAATTACAAGCGAACATGCATTTGCAACAATCATTCACCTACAACTAATATTAATCGATGGAACAAAAGGTAAGCAACAGAAATACTCTCAAAAATATTCAAGACCCATTATTCTTTTTTAAACGAAATCTCTTAAGAAAAATGACATGCACGGAAATAATCTGATTCATACCTTATTCGCGGCTCAAAAACACTAAGATTGTTTGTGGGTCGACGGTGAAAGTCACTGGTCAGTATTCTTCCACATCGCCAGCATGAATCAGTCGTATCTGGTATTGTCATCTCCGGATTCAGTGTCATGGTCTCCCGTTCATAAGCAAGTTTTTAAAGGCATTAGAGATAAGATGAAAGGGATGTTGCGTTTCATGGCTTCAGTTCGAATGGAGGAAAGAGATGACCACTTTCCTTTTTCCTTTTTTGTGGGCATTAATGTGTGCTGCGCAAAGCTTGCTTATGTGTGCTAGGTAAAGCTGGCTTCTGTTCTTTACCCAATAGACATTTACAAAGTTGAGACCAATTTCAAAACACAACTTAATTTATACGAAGCGATAAAATAATGTCTAGGAAGGTATTTAAGAATAAGCAAATACAATCTATCAAACTAAGAATATGTTAAATCTTAGAGGAGGTTTGTGATGATTAACCAATGGAAAAAACATGTAAATGAGAAACCCAACTCACGAAAATGCTAGATTAGACTGGCTTATTTATTACGAGAAATGTACCCAAAATAATATTTCTGTATGTGTACCCAGAAAATATATAAAGGAACAACCTATATAATATTTTTGTCGAAATGCTATACTCTATGATTACAGAATGCATGAGTTCTATAGAAGATTCAAGTCATTCCTCAAGTGCAGCATTCGAAAAAAGGCCATTGCCCTTGTGAAATATGCATTACTTCAATGTGTCACCACATGAACAAATATATTGCAACACATGTACCATCAATTTTGCTATGTCATATTCCCTAATATTATATAATACAGATGATTTTGAAATTATAATAACAACAATGGGATCAATCACATTTTGTGTCTTGAAGATTTGCGAGAGCTCCATCCTATAAAGTTAATATATTATTATTATTATTGATGATGATGACGTTGTTGTTATTATTATTATTATTTGAGAGATGGTAGAATAAAGTTGTAACAGTGAAAAATAAGAAAAATAAGAAAAATAAGAAAAAGTTTATTTTTGTTTGTTATTTTACGTTTCTAAAAATATTTTTTCTCCGTTTCTTCTGTTTTCTTTGCTGGGATTTTAGATAAAAAATTATCTCAAATAATATGATATTCATCAATTGGTTGGAGAGATAATATAATTCATTCACGTAGATTTTAAAAGAATTGCCAAGCACTCAATTAATGACACATCATCTGGGATTAAATTTGAGATAAAAAATTTAGAATGTCTATATTTACTCTAATTAATTGAACATAAGCCTTATCACAGGATGACCGATTATAGTTTGCTTAATACTAAAATGTCACCCGTAAATTTGTTCTTATTGTAAATCATGTTGGATTCCACCAAATGGTGCTCTCCCCATTTTCTCTTAATGCTCTCTCCATTTTCTCTTATTACTCTTCCCATTATTAATTTTATAATTAATAATGGTGAATTACTCCACCTTGTAATGCCTATAAATAGCATTCCTTTGCTAATGAATTAACACACTTCAATTCCTTGCTCAAGCTATTTTGCTTGTTTTCTTCAATCTCCATTTGAGTATTTCTTACTTAGAAATCATCATCAAATAATTGTTAATATAATAATATCCATTATCTCCAATTTCATAACACGTTATCAGCACGAAGTTCGCTCTGGTACAGGAAGTATTCTATCCATTTATGCTTTTATTTTTCTACGCATTTATTTAAAAAAAATTCCTATAAGTAATACTCATTATTTACATTTTTTTCTTTCAATATTTATTATACTAATCCCTTTTTATTTGTTTGTGATAATGCCTCACTTGACAAAATTGGAGTTTAATGCTTTGGATATATCTGGCAATAATTATTTATCCTGGATCCTAGATGCCGAAATTCATCTTGATGCTATGGGGCTTAGTGACACGATAAAAAATAACAATGACTCATCCACTCAAGATCGAGCTAAGGCCATGATTTTTCTACGGCATCATCTCCACCAATCACTTAAAATGGAATATCTCACTATAAAAGATCCATATGTTCTGTGGAGCAGTTTGTATGAAAGATATGGTCATTTAAGGTCAGTTATTCTTCCTAATGCTCGTAGTGAATGGAATGCTCTCAGGCTACAAGACTTTCAGTCAGTACATGAATATAATTCTGCACTATACAGAATTACCTCACAATTAAAATTGTGTGGAGAAAATATTACTGATGAGGATATGTTGGAAAAAATATTTATAATATTTCATGCTTCCAACATGATTTTACAACAACAATATAGAGCTCGTCAGTATACAAAATATTCTAACTTAATTGCATGCCTTCTTGTGGTAGAAAAGAATAATGAGTTATTAATGAAAAATCATCAAGCCCATCCTACTGGTGCAAAACCAAATTTTGAAACAAATTCTGTCTCACATGATCGTGAAGACAATTATGAAAATGGGAGTGGTCGTGAGCATAATCGTGGCGGTAGAAATAGTCGTGGCCGTGGTCGTGGCTATTATCGAGGTCGAGGACATAATCATTATTATCGACCTCGTGGTGGATATAAGAACCACAAAAAGGGAAAAAAATGAGGATCAACATATTACTCAAGAAAACACTTGTGATAGATGAGGAATGTCTGGTCATTTTTGGAGACAATGTCGTACTTCCAGATATCGTGTGGATATGTTTCAGGCATCCTTAAAATCGAAAGGAAAGAATATTGAAATAAACTATGTTGATGACTCGGATCCAATGGATATTACACATCTTGGTGTTTCAGACTTCTTTAAAGATAAGGATGGAAAAATTGATCATTTGATTGGTGATGGAAATGTTCATCACATTTAAAATTCTACTTGTGCTTTATGTTTTCTCATGTAATTTTTATTTTTATTTTTATTTTCATGTTATCTAATATGTATTTTCCTTTTCTTTTTTTTTTGTCTAAGGATATGGATTTCAATAAAATGTTTGATGGGGAAATATGTTTGGCTGATAGCGCAACTACGCATACGATTCTTCGAAACAAGAGGTATTTTTTAAATCTAAATGTAATTAAGGCAAATGTGAATACAATATCAGGTCCAGTAGATCTTATTGAAGGTACTGGAAGAGCAATGATCATATTAGGAAAAGGTACAAAATTAGATATTTATAATGCTCTGTATTCACCTAAATCAAAAAGAAATTTACTTGGTTTTAAAGACATTCGTTGTAATAATTTTCATATAGAAACAAACGATGAGAATAATGTAGAATATCTATACATTACTTCTAATATGTCTGGAAAGAAAGAGATATTAGAAAAGCTTCCAGCTTTCTCATCTGGCTTATATTATACGACGATAAAATCAATGGAAAGTTACACAGTCATAAAAGATAAGTTGCATGATTCAAAATCTTTTATACTTTGGCATGACCGTCTTGGTCACCCTGGATCAACAATGATGCTTAGAATTATTGAAAATTCTCATGGACATCCATTGAAAGATTTAAAAATTTTATTGTCAAATGAGAATAGTTGCACTGTTTGTTCACAAGGAAAATTGGTAGTTAGACCATCACCTAGTAAAATTAATTCTGAATCTCTATCATTTTTACAAAGAATTCAAGGAGATATTTGTGGGCCTATTCACCCACCAAGTGGACAATTTCGTTATTTCATGGTTTTGATTGATGCATCTGCACGATGGTCACATGTTTGTTTATTATCTACGCGTAACGTTGCATTTGCAAGATTGTTTGAGCAGATAATCAGATTACGTGCACAATTTCTAGATTATCCAATCAAGACCATACGTCTAGATAATGCTGGTGAGTTTACTTTCAAAATATTTGATGATTACTGCATGACAGTCATGATTGATGTAGAACACCCAGTACCACATGTACATACTCAGAATGGATTAGCAGAATCTTTTATCAAACGTCTTCAGGTAATTGCCAGAACTTTATTATTACGAAGTCAATTACCTATTTCGACATGGGGACATGCTATTTTGCATGCTGCGGCATTAATCCGCTTGAGGCCTACTGCCTATCATAAATATTCCCCATTACAATTGGTATTGGGACATCAACCAGATTTATCCCATTTACGCATTTTTGGTTGCGCAGTACAAGTGCCAATTGCGCCCCCACAACGTACTAAAATGGGACCCCAACGACGTTTGGGAATTTATGTGGGATTTGACTCACCATCCATTATCAGATATCTTGAACCATTGACTGGTGATGTATTTACCACACAATTTGTGAATTGTCATTTTGACAAAACAAATTTTCCTCCATTAGGAGAAAAGGTTCATGAGGTTAGGCATGATCCTCAATGGAAAGTGACCCATCTATCTCATTTAGATCCACGCATATCTCAAAGTGAATATGAAGTGCGAAGGATAGTTCATTTGTAAAAAATTACGCAACAATTGCCAGATGCGTTTACAGATACGACAAAAGTAACCAAATCATATATACCAGCTGCAAATATACCTGGCCGGGTCATTGTACCTAAAGAACAATTAATGAAAAGTGCAGCTGATGAATTATCTGTGTTACGCCAGAAGCGTGGTAGACCAATTGGTTCAAAAGATAGTGTTCCAAGAAAAAGAAAAATGATTAAACAGGGTTCTGTTGCAAATGATGATAAAAATTTAAAAGAACAAATTGCTTTAGAAAAGCAACTAGTCTCTGAAAAGACTAGAAACCCTGACAATACACAAATTCTTCATGAAGAACAAAGCCCTGAAAAGGCACATGATTCCAGAAATAGTGAGATTTCTGTTGATCATACTGATGGTAATATTGTCATCAATGATGTGTTTGCGTTTACAATAGCTACTGATATTATAAATGATCATGATCCGCAAACCATTGATAAATGTAGACTGAGGCATGATTGCCTTAAATGGAAAGAAGCAATCCAGACAGAGTTGACTTCTTTAGCCAAACGTGAAGTATTCGAACCTGTAGTCCAAACACCTAAGGATGTCAAACCTGCTGGGTACAAATGGGTATTTGTACGGAAACATAATGAAAATGTTGAAGTTGTAAGATATAAAACACGACTTGTTGCACAAGGCTTCTCACAGAGACCTGGTATTGATTATAATGAGACATATTCTTCAGTCATGTGTGCAATTACATTTCGATTTTTAATTCGTTTGGCTGTATCAGAAAAACTTGATATGCGTTTCATGGATGTGGTGACAGCTTATTTATATGGGTCACTTGATACAGATATATATATGAAAATCCCTGAAGGATTTAAAATGCCAGAATCTTGTCAATCATCACATCGTGACTTGTATTCAATAAAGCTGTAAAAATCTTTATATGGGTTAAAACAATCTGGACGCATGTGGTATAATCGCCTCAGTGAATACTTGATAAAAATAGGATACGTTAATGATCCTATCTATTCATGTGTTTTATCAAGCAATCAAAATCTGGAATTGCTATTGTCGCAGTTTATGTTGACGATTTGAATTTAATAGGAACTCATGAAGAGCTCCAAAAGACCGCTGAATGCTTGAAAAATGAATTTGAAATGAAAGATTTGGGGAAAACTAGGTATTGTCTCGGGCTGCAGACCGAGCACAGACCTAATGGTATATTTATCCATCAGTCAGCTTATACTGAGAAAATTTTAAAACGTTTCAACATGGATAAAGCTTACCCATTGAGTACCCTAATGGTTGTTCGGTCTCTTGATCCTAAAAAGGATTCATTTCGTCATAAAGAAGTTGATGAACAGATACTTGGTCCTGAAGTACCATATCTAAATGCAATTGGTGCTCTGATGTATTTAGCACAATGTACTAAACCAGACATAGCATTTTCTGTTAATCTGTTGGCTCGATTTAGCTCTGAACCAACTAGAAGACATTGGAATTGTGTCAAACACATTTTTCGTTATCTTCAAGGAACAATTGATTTAGGTTTATTTTATTCTAATGAACTAACGAAAAATCCAGGTCTTGTTGGTTATGCTGATACAGGTTATTTATCTTATCCCCATAAAGCTCATTCACAAACGGGATATGTTTTTACTTTCAATGGTACGACAATTTCTTGGAAGTTTACAAAACAGACTCTCGTTGCAACATCCTCCAATCATTCTGAAATTCTTGCACTACATAAAGCCAGTCGAGAATGTATATGGTTGCGATCTGTAATCCATCATATTCAAAGTACGTGTAGAATATCTTCAAGTTCAGATATTCCAACAGTGATATATGAAGATAATGCTGCATGTATAGCTCAACTTAGAGGAGGATACATTAAAGGGGACAGAACAAAACATATTTCACCGAAATTCTTCTACACTCATGAGCTCCAGCAGAACAAAAAGATTGATATCAAATAGATACGCTCCACATATAATTTAGCTGACCTATTTACGAAAGCTCTACCTACATCTACATTTGAGAAAATAATATATGGTATTTGCATGCATCGCTTCAATAAACTATCAGAATAATACATGTTGCCATCAGGAGGAGCACTCATAAGGACGAGTGAAATTTGGACATACATACACTATACTCTTTTTTCCTTTTGACCAGGTTTTCCCACTGGGTTTTTACTAGTAAAAGTTTTTAATGAGGCAGTTTAAAATCACATCCAATATTATCAAGAGGAGCATATCTAGTAAATAATTGGTGAATCCAAGGAGGAGTATTGTAAATCATGTTAGATTCCACCAGATGGTGCTCTCCCCATTTTCTGTTAATGCTCTTTCCATTTTCTCTTATTGCTCTTCCCATTATTAATTTTATAATTAATAATGGTGAATTACTCCACCTTGTAATGCCTATAAATAGCATTCCTTTACTAATGAATTAACACACTTCAATTCCTTACTCAAACTATTTTGCTTGTTTTCTTCAATCTCTATTTGAGTATTTCTTACTTAGAAATCATCATCAAATAATTGCTAACATAATAATATCCATTATCTCCAATTTCATAAGAGTTCTGGATTTGTAATTGATTTATCTTAATTCTTTAACTCGACAAAGGGTCGTACGTCTTGTTCTTGTACACTTAAAACTCACAAAGATCAAAGCTAGATCTGTCGTTACATTTGCTCGAAAAATAATTTAGGCAATAGGTTCTCGTGTTTAAGCAATATTTTTAAAGGGTTACGATAGTAGTGGAGCACTAATGCACTTCATAAATATCATATGGATTGGTAAAAAAATAAAAAATGTTCGTCTATTTTTTTAATATTTTTTATAAAGGTTTAAAGATCAGATAGTCGACGGATACTGTTTTATTCTTTTTTATAGTCGACGGATAATGTTATATCCTTTTTTATTTAAATCATGTTTGAAAGATATCTTTTTTGAATGTTTAGGTGAAAATAACAATTTCATCCTTATGATATCAACCAAATTCTAACAGAGTTAAGATAATAATGAACAATTGAAACGCTTCATAAATTTTAGGTGAATTTTTATAAAGAAAAAAATGTTTGTGTATTTTTTAAAATGTCTAAAAAATCATATGGTCGGTAGATAATTACCTATTTATTATTAACAATAAATTTTTTTTAATATTAATTATTACAATTATTATTATTATTATTATTATTATTATTATATGACAAATGTTATAATAAATAATAATAATTATAATAAAAAATAAAAACATATTAATAACTTGTAACAACTCATCGTAATTTTAAAATAAAATAAATACATCAATAACAATATAATTTATTTATTCTGATTCTAATTTTTTAATTTAAATAAATAAATTAATTTAATTATCATCTCATATTTTGAATCCAACTAATTCCATTCCAATCCATTCATATTTTAATCTACTTCGATTATTAATTGATAGGGGACCGTCAGTATATCAACTACCCCGAGTAACGCCTAAAAGACAGCGAGGCAAGCGCCGCAGACTCACGTTTAGCGTCGGTGTCCAGTTTCTTTAGCATTTTAAATTCATAAACGACATTACAGTGGTTCTTCATCCATTGGCCATTCCACATGCTAATTAAAATAGTCCTTATAACAATTTATACGCTGGCAATTGTTCACGCTCAACTATTTTAATCGAAAATAAAATATGGCTCCATAAACAATGATTATCTCTTGACAGTTGTTCTGCACTCCTTATTTTAATAGAAAAAGAAGGTTATCACTTGATGATTACTTAATTGGAAAAAAATTTGTTGGCTCTGCTTGCTTTAGTAATTTGTCTTTTATATTTGACTGACTCGACTAAGAGTTCTTGACCTAGTTTTGATACACTTACATTGCAGAGATGGAAACCAGATCTGTCATACATTAGTTGGCCATAAAAATAATCAAATCACTTCCGCTTTTCACTTATTTCCATGGAGAAAAATGCTAAAGAAACTGGGAGAATGCTAAATTCATTTAGGTAGACTTAGTGAAGGAAAATTCAAAAGTGGAAAGTGCACAGAGAGAGGAACTGCGCGTTTAGAAAGAGAGGTCTCAAATATAGAAGTTGGATTTCTCATAAAAGGTAGTAAGGTTTCTATAATTCTATTTCTATTTATGCTGAATTTCATGGGAACGAAGTTAACTATTCCAAAAAAAGGCGTAAAGTTGCACCTGAGCTAATTTTTATAATTGGTCAATTATTTTAGAAGCACAAGGGTACCAACAAGGAATTGTAGAGCCGGATACGTGTCACGTGTGGCCTTCATTGTTTTCCTGATTCGGTATGTATACAGTTATACGTATGCGATATGTTTAGTTTATGTTTAGGTAGGTTATGGTTGGTGATGATATTGTTAATAGAGTAATGATACCAATGTCTTGTCATAATTGATGTGGCATGATAAAATTGGTTAAATTAAATATCTCTTGGCCTACATGATTTGTTTTTATTATTTTGTATTTTTATTCAACCAATGAATTGATGCCACATCAGTTTGTACAAAATAAATTTGTACAAAATAAGTTTGTACAAGAGTTTGTGATTGTATCATCACTCTTGTTAATAATATGAATGATTTGTTAGATATGAAAATTAAGTTATTGAGGGTGAAACATGAAACCAAATTCGTCACGGCATTTGCTTGAAAAATAATTTTACTAACAATAGGTCCTCCTGTTTCGACAACTTTCAATGTGGTTTAGTTACATGTATTCAAAACATAAATAATTGTTATGACTTTAGAAAATTTTGTTGTTTGTAATTCATATTTGAAATTTTGCAACAATTGTGTGGCAGGAATATTTTTATTTAAGAAAAAAAGTGATCTCATTAATGAGCTGGTTTATATAACACATATGGAAATAATAAATTGATTCATAATTAAGTCAATTACCTAATTAAAATGTACCTCAATATTTTTATTGGTAATGTTGTATCTTTTATAATAATTTCTGGTAGTTATATTATGGAAATAATTACTCTGAAGATAATCATTTAAACATTTAGAAAAATTTACTTCTAAAAGTGCTATTAATGTAAATGACTTAATTGAACATAATGTTAGATGAAGTTTATTTATACATTGATAAACATGTATATAAAATATTTTTTTATCTTGTATATATAATAATTGATAACAAAATTAAATATTTTATATTATTAATTTTATTTTTATTTTGTTATCTCAATGTAATTGTTAAAATATCTTTAAAGTTAATAATTTTATTTCCTAAATAATAAGGATAATTTTATATTTTTATAATATATATAAGGTTGTATATAGAATTGTATTAAGTATAAAACTCGGTTATCAAAATTAAATTTTGACAAATTATTCTTTTTTTGCTTTCAGAAATTTGTTGTAGGATAAGTGATTTTGCAAAGGTGATTTCTAAAAATTTTACCAAATACCAAAATTAGCATTTAACTTTTTAAAATGATTTTTGAGCTTTTAAAAATAATCTGAAATGGACCTATAATATATGTTTGATTTTTTAAAAAAATCTATATTATGTGGGACAAAAATATAATTTTTATCATTGAAAAACTAATGACAGAGATCTTTTGAATAAGTTTAAAAAAGAAACACAGAGCTCAAGATAGTGCTGTAATTGGTTGAAGAAGAAGGTTAAAACTTGCTGACAAATTTATTATACTAGTTTTAAGGTTTTATATTACTCTGCACAATCTCAATACATTATTAGCTCATGCGTGAGTAAAAGTCGCTGGTTCTTGTTTTAGTAATTTCTCTTTCTATTTGCCTGACTCGACACAGAGCCGGTTCACCTCGTACTCATACACTTAACTTACAAACATGGAAACCAGATCTGTCGTTTCGTTAATTGGCCTCAGAGTAATTATTTACATTAATATGTAAATTAGTCAATTAAGTCATTTACATTAATCTATCCTGGTTGATCACTTTCCTACAAAGAGCCGGTTGATCACTTTCTCATTAATCTACCATTACTCTTTTCATTTCCTTATTTTTATCCAACCAGGATAGGATTTGGATTCAGTACTTAATTATTCTTTTTACTAATTTTGAAAAAATATAATTAATAATTATAGAATAAAAATATAAAATTAATTATATTATTTTATATACACGTATGACAAAAGGTAAAGGAAAATTTATTTACGTTTGCTCACTGCACAGACTTATTAGCTCCCCCATTCTCTTTCTTATTCTGTACTCATCAGCTTTTTTAGCTCTTTACGTTTATTCTTAATCTAAATAGAAACCCTTTTCTTGCTTCCTTCTTCTCATTCGAAAAACACTTTGCTTCTGTTTGTTCTTTATTTATTTTTAGCTCCACAACTGCTTGTCGTATCGCTGTCTCTCTGTTTATACTGCCCTTTGGCCTTCTTCACTTCTACATTGTTGTCAGGATTCAAGATGCTGGAAATCATTGTTACTCTCGTTTTGGAACTTGTAAAATGCTTGGCTCCTCCAACAGAACGCCAACTTGTTTATTTGCGTAAGCGGAACTACGATGCCAACCTTGAGAATCTCAGGGCGGAAATGGAGAAGTTGAAGGTTGAACGTACGAGCATTCAGCGCAGAGTTTCAGAGGCCAAAGAAAAAGGGGAAGAGATTGAAGAGAAGGTTGAGAAGTGGCTGGTTAGTGCTAACGGCATCATTGACCGGGCAGCCAAATTCATTGAAGATGAGGAGTCAACAAATAAGCGCTGTCTCAAGGGCTTGTGTCCTAATTTGAAGACCCGCTATCAGCTTAGCAAGAAAGCAGAGACAGAGGTGAAGGCCCTTGTTGAACTTGGAGAAGAAGTTAAGAAGTTTGATATCGTTTCCCACCGTACCATTCCGGAGGAGATATGGCTTCAGTCTAACAAAGGTTACGAGGCCTTTGAATCAAGAGTTTCTACTTTCAAGTCTATCCAAAATGTGTTGACTGATGTGAATGTCAGCATTATTGGGGTGTACGGCATGGGCGGCATTGGAAAGACGACACTGGTGAAGGAGTTTGCTAGGCAAGCCACGGAAGACAAGCTGTTTGATCGGGTGGTTTTTTCAGAGGTTTCACAAACCCCAGACATAAAAAAGATTCAAGGGCAAATTGCAGAGAAGTTAGGTCTGGAGTTGTCCGATGAAGCTGAATATAGAAGAGCTAGCAGGCTGTATGAACGACTGAAGAATGAGAATAAGATCCTTGTGATTCTAGATAATATCTGGAAACATCTTGATTTGGAGACGGTTGGAATTCCCTTCGGAAATGATCATAAAGGATGTAGACTACTGCTGACAGCAAGAGACAATAATGTACTATTAAGTATGGGCTCCAAAGATAACTTCTTGATTCGCAATCTTAATGAAGAAGAAGCTTGGAGATTGTTTAAGATAATGAATGGTGATGATGTTGACAATTGTAAGTTCAAGTCTACAGCAATTAATGTAGCCCAGGCATGTGGAGGTTTGCCCATTGCCTTGAATACAGTGGCAAGGGCACTGAGAAACAAAAGTCTGCATGAATGGAAGAATGCCTTGCGAGAACTCCTGACGCCTTCAATGGTAAACTTCGAAGGTGTGCCTGCAGAGACTTATTCAAGTATTGAACTGAGTTTCAAGTATTTAAAAGGTGAGCAACTCAAGAAAATTTTTCTGCTCTGTAGTCTAATAGGTAACAGTTTTTGGTTTACAGACTTGTTTAAATACTCTATGGGTTTGGGCATATTTCAAGGAGTCAACAGAATGGTAGATGCACGAAACAAATTATATGCATTACTTCATGAACTTAGAGACTGTTGTTTGTTGCTTGAGGGTGGTAGTAATGAACAATTTTCTATGCATGATGTTGTCTGCGATGTTGCCATATCCATTGCATGTCGAGAACAACATGTTTTCTCGGTGAGAAGTGAGGTTGTGTGGGAGTGGCCGGATGAGGATGCACTTAAAAATGCTATGCAATCTTTTACTATATAGTAGCATTCATGAAGTTTCTGAGGAATTGGAATGTCCGCAACTTGAATTTTACATATTTATGCCTGTGACTCTTTTGTCGAGGTCAATATTCCTGACAACTTTTTTAAAGGGATGAAAAAGCTTCGAGTTGTAGATTTGACGGGAATGCGATTATTTTCATTGCCATCTTCAATTGGTCTTCTAGCAAATCTTCAAACACTGTGTTTGGATCAAAGCATGTTGGGAGACATAGCCATAATAGGAAAGTTGAAGAATCTAGAAATCCTTAGCTTTATAAGTTCCCATATTGTACGGTTGCCTGATGAACTAGGTCAACTGACTAAGTTAAGGATGTTAGATTTAACAGATTGCTGGCAACTAAAATTTATTGTGCCCAATATCTTATCAAGCTTCACTCGATTGGAAGAACTGTATATGGGTAACTGCTCTATTGAATGGGAAGTGAAAAAAGCCAATAGTGAAAGAAGTAATGCCAGCCTCGATGAATTGATGCATTTGCGGCGACTGACCACCTTAGAAATAGATGTTAAAAATGATAGCATTTTACCAGATGGCTTTTTTACCAAAAAGCTGGAAAGCTTTGATATATCAATAGGAGATGGATCATTCGACTCTGTCAACGTTATTGGGAAAGACTGGTTTCAAAGTCGGCCGCACTTTATGATCAGTAATCATGAGAATTTAAGAACATTGAAGCTCAAGCTTGATTCTATGGCCATTTGCTCCAAGAAGTTGCAGGGCATCAATAACGTTGAATACTTATGTTTGGATAAGTTGCAAGGAATCAAGAATGTTGTTTTAGAATTGGACACTGAGGGCTTTTCACAACTGAAGCATCTCCATGTTCAAAATAATCCAGACATCCTGTGTATCGTCGATTCAATGGAGAGAGAACCTCGTGTCGCCTTTCCTCTTTTGGAGTCCCTTACTCTTCACAATTTGATCAATATGGAGAGGATATGTATTGATCGACTCAAAATAGGGTCCTTCAATGAACTCAAAACCATAAAAGTGGAAAATTGTGATGAGTTGAGTAATATCTTCTGGCTCTCTAGTAGTACAAAATGCCTTCCAAGACTTGAGAGGATTGCAGTTATCGGTTGTAGCAGCATGGAAGAGATTTTTGTAACTGGAGGAGAAGCTGATGTTGATGTTGATGAGAAGATAGAGTTTGGTCAATTAAGATCTTTGATTCTGGGAAAGCTTCCAAAGTTTACAAGGTTTTGCCGTGAAGTGAAGACTCCTTCCACATCACCAAACAGACGAGAGCCGCAAGAGGAATTGACAGCTAGTTCCATCGAGTTAAATTTTACAAGGAATAAAAAAAAATAACGATCCTCACTATCATCCAAAGATGACACTAATAAAACATGTGTCTCTCAATAATTTCTTAAACAAGTCTAAGCTTTCAATACACGTATCAAAAGTTTAAAATTAAATCTGAAATTTGAATAACACATGAATATCATAAATCTCTTCAATTTATTCCTCATACAATGTAGCATTATTTCACATATCATTTCTTAAGAAAAACCATAAAAAATACAAACGATAAATACATTTTCGCACTGATGCAGATTATGTTTACTGAGCAATAAGTTTTAAATCATTCATGTTGAAATGCTTCGTCCTATTCTTTCAACATATAACAAGCTAGTACGTACACATAATTAATAAATAAAAAAAACCTGGTGGTGAATCTTACAAAATCTTCCTTTTCTTTCTTTTTTTTGGGGTGGGGTGGGGGAGGGGGGCACTATGGATCTTGCAAATCCTCGGGAAGCCATGTTAAGACAAGGGCAGCTTACTATTAGGGTATGAAAGATAAAACCTTTTATTTCCCTTTCAGAATAAAAAGAACATTGACAGTGTTAAAAAAAAAATCTAGAGGATTTTAGGCCTCCAAAGCCTTACAAATCAAGGATAATAAAAAAATTTAGGTTATGCTCATTTGTATCTTGTTAGAAGAAGCTGATACAAAGCCTCAGTTTTAATTAGCTTCATATAGCCAATGATTAGGTGTTTAAAAACCAATGAATATTTTTATAAGAAATCAACAATATTGTTGAAAGAAAAACCAAATACAAATAATAAAGCCAATGAATAGATCAAGGCTCTTTATGGTCTAATAACTAATCAAGCTAAGTTGTGGGCAAAGGCGAATATGTTTGTTTGGTCAATAATAAGCTCAACAAATCACTAATAATCACCTAATCACTATTCCTTATGCTATGCAATATAATGGCATGGGTAATGGCGCCAGGGCAGACAATAACTAGCTAGCCAGTTATGATAGTTGATTAACTTAACCTACTGGAAATCTGACGGAGTTGTCGAAGCTCCTCAAAAACAAATACTGATTCACCTAAATAAAATTGTAGAAATGGTGAGACCAGGTCGAATCCCTAGGGAACTATGTATTTAATTTCTCAAAGTCTAAAACAATTAATTTTCCAAGAAAAATCAAAATTTCAAGATTCTGCCCAAAACCGGATAACCGGTTAAGAGAAAACGGTTAGCCGTTTATTTTCTGGGAGCTATCCGGATGACCGGATGTGGAAACCGGAAGACCGGTTAAGGCTTGTATACTTACTGACTTTAATCGGCTAACCGGTAATGGAAAACGGCAAGCCGATTACAACTTGTGATGTTTCTGGAATCTATTCGGCTAACCGGGCGAACCTAAGTCCGCTTTGTTTGTTGCGTTTACGAATTGAACCGGATAACCGGTTGGAGAAAATCCGGAAATCCGTTTGTCTTTCTTCTCGGTTCTGACTTGATTCGGACAACCGGAAGAGGAATCCGGAAATCCGGTTGCGGCTAGTGATATTTCTGGATGCGATCCGGCTAACCGGTTGAGGAGAAATCCGGAAGACCGAATTTGATTTGTGATGGTTCTGGAAATAATCGGCAATCCGGTTATTGGAAACCGGTAGACCGAATGCAGATGGCAACAATTCTGGAAGTCTTTCGGCTGGCCGGATGAAGGAAACGGATAGCCGGTTGCGGGTTCTCTCCTTGCTGACTTAATTCGGCTTGCCGGTTGCTGAGATCCGGAAGACCGAATGCGCGCTGTCTATTTTCTGGAACAATTTCGGCTGGCCGGATGAGGAGAAACCGGAAGACCGGTCATGGAACTCTTCCGAGCTAATCGGCAATCCGGTTTATGAAACCGAAACCGAATTCACGATTTCTACTTTCTCGCTCACTAACGGTCAGTTGTTTGGGGTTAATTAACCGTTTTTTCTGGGTTTTAAGTTCTTTAACAAGGATTTAGATGAAATAAAATGAAATAAAAATAACAAGACTTTTAAAATTAAGCAAAGAGAAATTCAATCTTACCAAACTTCCAATCCAAGGGTGTCAATTCCATCCAATTGTAACTTTGATCATAGGCCAAAAATATAAATTACTCAATCCAAGAACTTAGTCTACTTAATCGGAATCCCGCAGAAAGTAATTATTCTCCTAATGTAAATAGACTCAAACAATCGCCTAAATCCAAACTTATCACCAATTTAACTGGGCATCATCGTTCCATATCAAATTAAGTGATAGCATTAAGATTAATGAGAATGACTAAAACAAAAATCAATTATCTCAGATTTCTCCAATTTAATCAACTTCGTATTTTTATTTCCCTAGAGCCTATCATGCAAGCTATGTAATTGTGGCCATCAATATACACACACATGAGCCAACTCCTTGCTACTCAATTCAATCGTTCATGACAATTACGGATCACAAACTCATGACTAGCGATAGAAAAATAAATATTGAATTAAGGCGTCAACTCAATCAATATAAATAATTCATAGAAAATAAGAACAAGAAAATAAAAATTACTTGGATAGAAGAAATTCTTGTTAAGTTCAAAGCCTCACAAAACTACAACTGGAATTTGATTACCCCTGGATCGGAATTAAAATCTTAGCCACTCATGGTGGCCAAACAAAACAAAAGTTGTTTAATTGAAGAATAGTTGCAGCCGTTTTTCTTCCTCTCACGCCAAAAGCCCTCTTTTTGTTTTGCTTGTCTTGTCTATTTATATTCACACGCCCTTTGCTTTCCTTTTATTGCTAGCTTTCCTTTTTCCTTGCAGTTTCCTCTTTTGCTAGCTTTTCTAATCCTTCTTGGCTTCTTCTCCTCTTAATGCTAGGAAACCGTCTCCTTCAAGTCAACGGTCAGCCCACGATTGCAAAGCCCAAATAAAGCTCTTTTATCCACTTTTTATCATAATCTCCATGATTCATCTCCTAAATCAATTCAAATATAATTTCCACGAATTAGCACAAGATCAATCAAAATACGAGGGAATTAAATAAAATATAATATGACTATTTATGACCTATCAAATTCCCCCACACCTAAACCATGCTTGTCCTCAAGCATATCTTAAATCATCATACCAATCCTCCCTTTCAACTTCTTTCAAACCATTCAATATCCAAGAATACCAATAAAGCTAAACACACATCAATGAGTCAAATCATAGTGACAATCTAGAGAATAAGCATTCATAGGATAGAATTTGTAACAAAAACACAAGCATCTCATCGATCCATCAAAATCAAATGCAGCAAGACTTAACACCCTCGCATGGTTTCGCTCAATGCTCTCAAAGTGTTTAGGGTGCGTGTTTTACTCTCAAAATCAAAGCATAGCATGTCATTACCATAAGCTTGCAAATGGATTAAATCTCCACCACTGCATATGAATATGATGCAAAAATCAAAGGGACTTTACAAGGGTTGAAATGGGGCTTTAGGTAAGGGTATGGTAAAAGGAAAAATGAAGGGTTTAATAATCAAGACAAAGAGTTAGTTATGTGCATGATTATGATACCTCAAAATAAACAAACATACTTCTAGAATGATGAAATTTATCCCCACATTTAAGCACTTAAAACACTTGGAGAAACAATTTGATAATTCAATTGCTTTTGCAAATAATTCTCCAATCATCCAATCAAGGGAATAAATTTCACAACAGATTTTTTTTTTTTTTTCGTTTTTTTTTTTTTCTTCATGCAATCATTTCACTCTTGTCTTGATAGGGTAGAAAGAAAATATGGATAACAAACAAGAAGGCTTTGGGTTAAACAATGTGTTAGAAACAAATGAAAGGGAAAAATAGGCTCAAAGGGGCTAACTAGGGGAAAATAAAAGGTGGGTCTTTTAGAGTCTAAGAATTGGTTGAACCTAATTGCCCTTATCACACTTAAGCATCAATTCAAAAATGTGGTCTCAACATACATTCATAAGCAAGTTCTAGAATAAACACACTAAGTTTGATACACTCAATCAAAAATAAATGGAGCAGAAATGTAATGAGTTGCTCTTAGGCTCAAAAGCTCACTAGAGTGTCTATTTTGCATCAAGTCTTGTGCACTTTTCAATCAACGAATTAATGCGACACTATCGAAAATTTTAAAGAAAAACACTATTCATGCTTACCTCTTTCATGCATTAAAACTCAAAACAAAGATGTATCCCTAGCTTACAAGGTATTCAAAGATATTGGGAAGACTTAAAGCACAAAAAATTTTAAGAACAATTTAAAAACATGCCAAAATCCTCCCCCACACCTAAATAATACATTGTCCTCAATGTATCAACAAGTAAATAGCTCACAAAAAATAATAATGATGAAAAGTAAATGAGAAGGGAAGAAGAAACTCCCCTGGATGTGAGCGGTGTGGACTCGAATGAGCTAGGGAGAGGGTTCCAAGGAAAGCTGAAAAGTGGCGCGAGCACGGTTTATTGAGGTTAATCTTCTTCATCAAGAACATCTGGAGGCTTAAAATGAAGTCAACGAAAGTAAAGAAAACTAAATATAATAAAGAAATGAAAATTCAAAAGCGAGAATAAAGAAAATATTTGGGTTGCCTCCCAAAAAGCGCCTTTGTTTTACGTCGTTTTGCTCGACAAAGTCGCAAAAGCGAATCAAGTATCCGAATAATGAGGATGACTGAAATTGATTCCGGTAAGGCGTGGAGCAATTTCACCTTCATGATAGATTTTCAACCTATGGCCGTTCACTTTAAAAATTTTGTCCGAGTCTAAGCTCTTAATCTCTACTGCACCATAAGGAAACACATTAAAAACGACAAAAGGACCAACCCATCGAGAACGGAACTTACCAGGCATGAGCTTCAATCGAGAGTTGTATAGCAAAACTTTTTGACCAACCTCGAATTGCTTACGAACAAGCATGTTGTCGTGAAGCGTCTTGGATTTCTCCTTGTAAATTCTTGAGTTCTCATAGGCGTCTAACCTCAATTCTTCTAGCTCTTGCAATTGCAATAATCTCGACATACCGGCCTTGTCTAAGTCCATATTACATCGCCGCACCGCCCAATAGGCCTTGTGCTCGATTTCCACCGGTAAGTGACATGCTTTTCCAAACACAATTCGGTAAGGAGACATACCTATAGGAGTTTTGTACAGACGCGGTAAGCCCAAAGAGCATCATCTAAACGAAGGCTCCAACTTTTCTTCCTGGATTCACCTTTTCCAAAATAGACTTAACCTCTCGATTGGAGACTTGGCCATTGGTTTGAGGATGATATGGGCAACTCGATTCACTCCATATTTCTTCATCAAAGCTTCAACCGATCTATTGCAAAAATGTGTGCCTTGATCACTAATAATTGCTCTTGGAATTCCAAACCTAGCAAAAATGTTAGTTTTGACAAAACCTACAACAGCTTGAGAGTCGTCAGTTTTGGTGGCTTTTGCTTCCACCCATTTCGAAACATAATCCACTGCCAAAAGAATATAAGAAAATCCGCAAGATGATGGCAAAGGACCCATAAAATCTATGCCCCATACATCAAATATTTCACAAATAAGAATTGGAACTTGAGGCATTTCATTCTTGCGTGTTAATGCTCCTACTTTTTGACATCTCTCGCAACTTTTGCAAAATTGATATGCATCTTTAAATAAAGACTCCCAATATAAACCACTATCTAGAATTTTCCTAGCGGTCCGTCCAGTCCAAAGTGTCCTCCACATGCATAATCATGGCAAAAGGTTAAGATAGATTGGAATTCATTTTCATGCACACATCTCCTAATCACTTGATCCGCACAATATTTCCATAGAAAAGGTTTGTCCCAAACATAGTACTTAGACTCACTCTTAAGCTTAGCTTTCCTAGACGCACTAAGACTCTTCTGTAGACTTCCTGTAACTAAATAATTTACTATATCAGCATACCAAGGAATCATACCTTTTAGTTGGAACAAATACTCACTTGGAAAGTCGTCATTGAGAGGTGTCTCATCTTCCTCCCTTATCAATCTACTCAAGTGGTCAGCAACAGAATTCTCCACTCCTTTGCGATCCTTAATCTTCAAGTCAAACTCTTGGAGAAGTAAAATCCATCGAATTAGCCTTGGCTTTGATTCCTTCTTGGCCAAAAGATACTTCAAGGCTGCATGGTCAGAATACACAATAACTTTAGAGCCAAGCACATAAGAACGAAATTTATCTAAAGCAAAAACAATTGACAAAAGCTCTTTCTCCGTTGTTGAATAATTGCACTGAGCAGGATTTAAAGTCCTTGAAGCATAATAGATGGCATGGCTTTTCTTGTCAATCCGTTGGCCTAAAACCGCTCCCACTGCATAATTGCTCGCATCGCACATGATTTCAAAAGGCAAGTCCCATTGCGGTGGTTGAATGATTGGCGCGCTAGTCAACAATTCTTTGAGCTTGTCAAACCTTTCTTTGCATTCCTTCCCAAATTCGAATTGGACTTCCTCAGTAGCAAATTTGTTAAGGGCAAGGCGATTTGGAGAAGTCCTTGATAAACCTGCGATAAAATCCTGCATGTCCAAGAAAAGAACGCACTTCCCTAACATTGGTAGGGTATGGTAAGTTTGCAATTATATCCACTTTTGCCTTATCAACTTCTATACCCCTAGAAGAAATCACATGTCCTAAAACGATGCCTTGGGTGGCCATAAAATGACACTTTTCATAATTTAAAACCAAGTTAGTATCTATGCATCTTTTCAAAATCTTGGTTAAATTATTTAAGCACTCATCAAAAGAATCCCCATATACAGTGAAGTCATCCATGAACACTTCAATGCAGCTCTCAATAAATTCAGAAAAAATACTCATCATGCATCTTTGAAATGTACCTGGAGCATTACATGATCAAGGGCATTCGCCTATAGGCATAAGTTCCAAAAGGACAAGTAAAGGTTGTCTTTTCTTGATCGTCCTGTGCAATAGGAATTTGATAGAAACCTGAAAATCCGTCAAGAAAACAAAAGAAAGACTTTCCTGCTAATCTCTCTAGCATTTGGTCAATAAAAGGTAAAGGAAAGTGATCTTTTCTAGTTACTTGGTTGAGCTTCCTAAAATCAATACACATTCTCCAACCATTTTGCACACGCATGGGTACAAGTTCATTATTCCCATTTTTAACTACAGTTATTCCAGTTTTCTTGGGAACTACATGAATTGGACTTACCCATTCACTGTCAGAGATTGGGTAGATTATACCTGCATCGAGCAATTTGAGGATTTCTTTCATCACCACCTCCTTCATGGCTGGATTCAACCTCCTTTGTGGCTCTCGTGATGGTTTAGTATCCTCTTCAAGCAAGATCCTATGCATGCAAATTGATGGGCTAATTCCTTTTATGTCGGTGTCCATCCAATTGCCACTCAGTACTCCTTTAAGGTTCTCACCAAATTTTCCTCTTGCTCCTTTGTGAGTCCTTTCGATATAATCACGGGCAATGTCTCCCTTTCACCTAAATACATGTATTTGAGGTGGTTTGGCAAAGCTTTCAATTCCAGTTTTGGTGCCTGCACAATAGAAGGTAACATTTTGTCAGTGGTAGAGGAAATTTCAGCATTAGAGTTTATTGGCTCCAAATTTCCTTCTAGAGTGGGTTGTGCATCTAACTCTAGCTCATTCCCAACATTTTCTTGGGTAAAAATTTCCTGCACAATAGAATCAAGCACATCAATTTGACAAAGAGAATGCATATCAGTAGGGTGTTTCACTGCATCAAAAATATTAAACTTAACAATCTCTCCATCAAACTCGACAGAGAGAGTACCCTCATCTACATCAATCTTTGTTTTGGCAGTTTTCATGAAAGGTCTTCCTAATAAGATTGAAGCTGATTTGGAAGAAGGATGACCTTCCATCTCTAAGATGTAAAAATCTACAGGAAATATGAGCTCATTAACTTGTACCAAAACATCTTCTACTATCCCAAGTGGGTGAATATAAGAACGGTCAGCTAATTGAATAACTACACCAGTCTTTTGCAAGTCATTTAGTTTAAGTTCTTGGTAAACAGAAAATGGCATGACATTAATTGAGGCTCCTAAGTCTAGCATAGCATGCTCAACTTTCTTTTCACCAATCACACAAGGTAATGAAAACATACCTGGATCCTTGCATTTTCATACTCTTTCGTAAAATTGCCGAAACATTCTTACTTACCTCAACCTTCCCCTTTTCCTTCATCTTCCTCTTGTTGGTGCACAACTCTTTCAAGAATTTTGCATATTTGGGAATTTGCTTGACTGCGTCCAACAAGGGGATGTTGATTTGCACTCTCCTAAATGTGTCCAGAATCTCCTTTTCTTGTTCATCTTCTTTTGGTTTAGCTAACCTGCTAGGAAAAGGAGGTGTAGGTGTGTAAGATGAAAGAGATAAAGGAGGATCGAATTTTACCCCTCGCCTTGTTTTAGAAGGAGCTTCTTCATCTTCTTCTCCCTTGGCCATTTCAGCTTCTTTAGGTGGAGTCGATCCTGAAGGAATTTCTTTTCCGCTTCGCAGTGATATTGCACTACAGTTCTCTCTTGGGTTGATTTCTGGTTGTGAAGGTAATTTTCCAGAATTTTGAGCTTCCAACTTGCTAACGGATGTGGCTAATTGAGTGATTTGGTTGCCCAAATTCTGGATGCTTGTCCTTGTTTCCTGCTGAAGTTGAAGAGTATTGGTAGCAAGATTCTTAACAATATCTTCCAAAGACATACCTGAGTTGGGAGCTTGAGTCTGTGTAGGGATTGGAGGTGGTCTTGTGAAGTTCTGAGGAGGTGGCCTTTGTTGTCCTCCTTGGTTTCCATAGCTAAAGTTAGGATGATCCCTCCATCCAGGATTGTAATGATTTGAGTAGGGATCATACTTCCTTTGAGCGTGACCTGGAAACCCATTTATAGCATTGGCTTCTTGTGTGGAGTCTTGTTGCAATGTGGGGCACATATCAGTAGGGTGCCCATGAAGTGAGCATATCCCACACGCTTTCACCGTTTGTAATTGCCCTACAGCCATTTGACGAACCAAAGCAGTTAAATCAGAAATTTGATTTTTAAGGTCACTTACCTCGTTAACGTGCTTGATAGATCCTCCACCCGCTCTTGTACCAAATTGTTGAGAAGTTTCAGCCATGTTTGAAATCAATTGTTTGGCTGCTTCCGGTGTCTTGTTCACTAAAGCTCCACCACTTGCTGCATCAATCATACTCCTATCCATTGGCAACAATCCCTCATAGAAATATTGGATAAGGAGTTGATCAGAAATTTGATGGTGGGGAAAGCTAGCACATAATCGCTTGAATCGTTCCCAGTACTCGTACAGCGTCTCCCCAGTGATTTGCGTGATGCCATAAATCTCCTTCCTAATACTAGCAGCTCGTGAGGCAGGAAAGAACTTCTCCAGGAATAGCCTTTTCATCTCGTTCCATGTGGTGATAGAACCGGAAGGTAGATAATAGAGCCAATCTTTAGCTTGATCCTTCAAAGAGAATGGAAAGGCTCTAAGGTTGATTTGCTCCTCGGATACACCATGTGGCTTCATTCCAGAGCAAACAATGTGAAATTCTTTGAGGTGCTTATGAGGATCTTCAAAAACCACGAAAGGAAGGAAGTAAATGAATCAAACCAGATTTTAATTCAAAATCATTAGCAATATTAGGAAAAGTAATGCATAGGGGTTGATTCAAATCAGTGCGAGTTCTTTGAGAGTTAGGTCTGCCATCTTTTCTTCAACTTCAGCAAAGATGGATGTACCACCAGTAGTGAAATCTATCTCTATTTCCTCCGCAAGACGACGTTTCCCCTCTCTAGTCTCTTTTCTCAATTGACGCTACCGTCCTCGATTTCAGGATTATACTGCAAATTAGGAGTCTGAGAAGAACGGGTCATAAACTAAATCAAAATAAATAATTTAAACAATGAGAAACTAAAATTAGTTCCCCGGCAACGGCGCCAATTTTGACGGAGTTGTCGAAGCTCCTCAAAAACAAATACTGATTCACCTAAATAAAATTGTAGAAATGGTGAGACCAGGTCGAATCCCTAGGGAACTATGTATTTAATTTCTCAAAGTCTAAAACAATTAATTTTCCAAGAAAAATCAAAATTTCAAGATTCTGCCCAAAACCGGATAACCGGTTAAGAGAAAACGGTTAGCCGTTTATTTTCTGGGAGCTATCCGGATGACCGGATGTGGAAACCGGAAGACCGGTTAAGGCTTGTATACTTACTGACTTTAATCGGCTAACCGGTAATGGAAAACGGCAAGCCGATTACAACTTGTGATGTTTCTGGAATCTATTCGGCTAACCGGCTGGCGTAAACCGGAAGTCCGTTTGCTGTTTGTTGCGTTTCTGGAATTGAACCGGATAACCGGTTGGAGAAAATCCGGAAATCCGTTTGTCTTTCTTCTCGGTTCTGACTTGATTCGGACAACCGGAAGAGGAATCCGGAAATCCGGTTGCGGCTAGTGATATTTCTGGATGCGATCCGGCTAACCGGTTGAGGAGAAATCCGGAAGACCGAATTTGATTTGTGATGGTTCTGGAAATAATCGGCAATCCGGTTATTGGAAACCGGTAGACCGAATGCAGATGGCAACAATTCTGGAAGTCTTTCGGCTGGCCGGATGAAGGAAACGGATAGCCGGTTGCGGGTTCTCTCCTTGCTGACTTAATTCGGCTTGATTCTTTGAGATCCTAAGACCGAATGCTACCGTCTATTTTCTGGAACAATTTCGGCTGGCCGGATGAGGAGAAACCGGAAGACCGGTTGCGGGAACTCTCGGTTCTGGAGCTAATCGGCAATCCGGTTTATGAAACCGGTAAACCGAATTCCTGATTTCTACTTTCTGCTCACTAACGGTCAGCCGTTTGGGATTAACGGTTAACCGTTTTTTCTGGGTTTTAAGTTCTTTAACAAGGATTTAGATGAAATAAAATGAAATAAAAATAACAAGACTTTTAAAATTAAGCAAAGAGAAATTCAATCTTACCAAACTTCCAATCCAAGGGTGTCAATTCCATCCAATTGTAACTTTGATCATAGGCCAAAAATATAAATTACTCAATCCAAGAACTTAGTCTACTTAATCGGAATCCCGCAGAAAGTAATTATTCTCCTAATGTAAATAGACTCAAACAATCGCCTAAATCCAAACTTATCACCAATTTAACTGGGCATCATCGTTCCATATCAAATTAAGTGATAGCATTAAGATTAATGAGAATGACTAAAACAAAAATCAATTATCTCAGATTTCTCCAATTTAATCAACTTCGTATTTTTATTTCCCTAGAGCCTATCATGCAAGCTATGTAATTGTGGCCATCAATATACACACACATGAGCCAACTCCTTGCTACTCAATTCAATCGTTCATGACAATTACGGATCACAAACTCATGACTAGCGATAGAAAAATAAATATTGAATTAAGGCGTCAACTCAATCAATATAAATAATTCATAGAAAATAAGAACAAGAAAATAAAAATTACTTGGATAGAAGAAATTCTTGTTAAGTTCAAAGCCTCACAAAACTACAACTGGAATTTGATTACCCCTGGATCGGAATTAAAATCTTAGCCACTCATGGTGGCCAAACAAAACAAAAGTTGTTTAATTGAAGAATAGTTGCAGCCGTTTTTCTTCCTCTCACGCCAAAAGCCTCCTTTTGTTTTGCTTGTCTTGTCTATTTATATTCACACGCCCTTTGCTTTCCTTTTATTGCTAGCTTTCCTTTTTCCTTGCAGTTTCCTCTTTTGCTAGCTTTTCTAATCCTTCTTGGCTTCTTCTCCTCTTAATGCTAGGAAACCGTCTCCTTCAAGTCAACGGTCAGCCCACGATTGCAAAGCCCAAATAAAGCTCTTTTATCCACTTTTTATCATAATCTCCATGATTCATCTCCTAAATCAATTCAAATATAATTTCCACGAATTAGCACAAGATCAATCAAAATACGAGGGAATTAAATAAAATATAATATGACTATTTATGACCTATCAAAATCTGAAGACCAAAACGAAGAAGCTTTGCCTAGAACTAGAATAGGAATATTCATACCCAAAACTAATATACACGATTAAGAAACTTGATTATATGTATATTTCTGTTGGCTACACTTAAAGAGAATTTTCAAAAGATGCTAAGTTACACCAAATCCCACTATTTCATACTCATAAACACAAAAAACCATGGCAAAAATTAATGACTATATCAAATAAAATCGGTCATAGGACGTTGAGATTAGGACAACTTGATTTGTATACCGTAAAATAACTATATCTGCATAGTGAACTATATTTCTGTTAGAACTGTGAAGTTTTCTATTAAATTTTTCTCTGTTAGGTAAACCACTTAACTGAAATGCTTAACCCAATATTGACAATCATAGCCATAAAAGTATTAATAGGCTCATTCAAGTGAAATGAGCATTATTTCACATACCTTTAGGGTTTTAAGTCATTTAGAAGTCATTCAGTTAAAAAAGGTTCATATACTTTCAATATAACTAGTACATACACAATTAATTAATTAAATAAATCTGTTTCAGCTAGTATAGGAACTTAATTAATCAAACCTAGTAGTTATAGCTAGGACTTCAACGAGGCACCTTTCAAAGTTCAAGAAGAGCATCTGAACAGAATGAAAGCACTTTGTGGAAATGGTAATGATGCTTTACATCTACATGCTCTTACACAATATGAACTTTCATTTATTCAAGAACATAACACTACTCCAAGCTCTTATTCTACAAGTCAATTCAGTTTGTAAAAACTTTTGTATTATAATTTCTGAAAATAGAACATAACATTATTAATATAGAATCATCAATGTATATAAATAAGGCAATATAACAAGCACTTGGTGAGCATACAAGATAAACTAAAACAAGCTATCTAGAAAATGAAACTAGAACCCAAGCTCCGCTATTCATTGTAGAAGCTTTAAACATAAAATTAAAGTAAATCTAATAGCAAAACATTAGAATGGATATTGAAATTAAACCTAAATTCAATAGTAATTCAAATGAATCCATTTGAACTTTTTAAATTCCGCAGAACAAAACTAATTTGAGTGAGCAAACTCACCAATGGAACAAGACCACAGGTGCTTCAACTTATAAGAATAAAAAAATATTGCTGGCGGGACAAAAATTGACAATAACGGCTACAATACGAATTAAAAAAAAATCAAAATCTATAATTACAAGCTAAGAAGAGAAGAAACTCATAATCACAAGCTTGCCTCAAAAGATGAAGGGAGAATACGATGAAGAAGAAGATGGCCGGTGCTTTAGGCCGTTCGTCGGCAACCTGATGGTTGTCGAAGCCAGCAAAAATAAATACCTATTCTAAATAAATTGTGTATAATGATTGAGCAGGGTCGTGTCCACAGAGATTGGTAATTGTTTAAATCCTTTTAAAATGTAAAATGCAAAATGGGGGGAATTGTTGACAATAATCAAAATCAAATAAAAATAACAAGATTGCAAATTCAAATTGTAATTCAAATTGGGAAAAGCTCTGGTTGAAGGAATTAACTCAGCTTGATTCGACTACTGATCATTGATCTAAATATAAATCATTACTACTTATGAATAGACTGGTTATAGCTACTGAGACCCTCTAATAGCCAATCTCTCCTTAACTAGTCGATAACCAAGGTACGACCATTGGTTATTTCCCTAATCAATAGACAACCCTAGATACGATCATAGGATTTAATCAATTGACAGCCTGAAAAACCAGAAAGACCCAAATCCTAATCAACAAACTCATACGATGGTTCATTTAAATTAGATTGTTTATTTCCATAACACAACGCACTGCTATACTATTTTTCATAAACATTAAAATCTTCATATGATGAATCTTTTAATTGACAATAGATTAAGTTGATAATTAAATAGTGGCCAATTATCTAATTAACAAACATAATCATGATAATAATTCAGAGAATAAACAAATACCCAAAAAGTAATAAAACAATTAAAGCATAAGAAAGATCTCATAGTAATGATGAATCAAAGCTTCATTAACCTTCAACCAGAATAATAGGTTTAGTTCCTCATAGAGAAAAGAGAAAAATTTAGACCTAGGGTTTCCTCTTTTTTTCCCTTGTGTTTCAATCCCTTTTCCCCCCTAGAGTTTCTCCAAAAATAGAATACTAATATATAAAATATTCTCTAAATTCGGAATTACAAAAATAACCCAAAAATGGTGAAACACGTTAAAATAAAAACTGCAAGTTCTTCGTTGACAGCACGCGCTCACGCCTTATCAACAAAGTTCTTCTGAAATTCATAATTTCTCAAAGAAAATAATCATTCTCAAACATCATCTTATAGCTTAATTTTAGCACCAATCAATAGAATTGCACCTACAAAATAAAACATAAGTAAATCACTATTATTAAGTGCAAAACATCGATATTAAAGGAAGTAAACAATGCAAAACTAGTGCATAAATTGCACTCTAACACAACCAGTTAGGTTTACGATGGTGGCTAGTAATGCGGAGTCCAGCGAATAGTTTTCTAACTGGAAATAAATTTAAAATTCTAAAATAGTAGTATACCGAACGGCTCTTTACCGTTACGTGGTCCGTGATGATTTGGGATTTGACAATTCCACTCTCATCTTAATTATCAAATGGAATGTAAGTATGGATAAACTCATCCTATTTATATAGTTGCAACATTTACCCATTTGATTATGATTCAAAAAAATAAACAAATGGAGAAATTATTGGAATTGTTAAGATTGTTAAAATGGTTAGTTATTGTTTCAGTTTGTTAAGCAAGATGGTTAATAGGTACTGACATGTTAGCTGAGCTGGCATAAGTTAGTTATTTTGTTAGCAGTTTGTTAGTGCACACTGCTCGACTCTCAGGTGCTTAGCTCAAGCATATAGAATCTGAAATGTTCAGGAATCTTGTATAAATACTTTTGTAATCAGCTAAAGAATGTATGATTCATATTTATTCATCAAATCCAGCTCTGAGATGATCTCTGTTCTTTCTTTCATTTTCTCTTATTTTCTTACTTACCAGACATATTAGAAACTTTAACTTGGTAACTTGGCATCAGAGCCTGAGCTATCAATTCTCATGGCTTCGTCAAGCTTGAAAGGTGTGGTAGTTGCACTACAAAAAAAATGACTTTTAGGGACAAATACTTTGCGGCAGATTAAAATAATTGTCCCTATTTATGGTATATTGAGACAAATGTTAGCACTTGTCCCTAATACTCAAGGAAATTTTTCGCGCATTTGTTTGGCGCCATAATATTTAATCCTTTAGGGACAATATCTATAATTTCTGTCACAATAAATTAAAAAGACTTAATTTTATTTGTTTTAAGACACAATACAATCGTCCCTGTCAATAATCTAAATTAATTATGTCACAATTCATGCGTTTTTTTCCCCAAAACACTCCTCCTCCCTAATTGGGGCATTGATCCTTTCACAAAAACCTAATCAAATATAGATTTCTCTTATTTTCTTTCCTTATCCCAATCGAATTTGACCTCTTTATTTTACTTTGTCTATTACAAACCCTACGACAACTCTACTTTCTCGCCTCCATCCTTTCACAAAAACCCAGCAATTATTTTGTCCTTCCATCGTAATCCAAAGCTTCAATTTGCTCTGCTCTTAGTTTTAAGAGCAGCAAGGTAATCAAGTCATGGTTTATTGCCTTTATTTTTTCTTTCTTTAATCGTCCACTAAGTTTATTATTTTACTTGCTAAAATTTGTTGTTGGGTGTTGATTTTGATAGATATTCTGCAATTGACAGCAAGATCTTGTTTTTATATTCTACAATCGGTAAGCCACAATAGTCTCAAACACTAGATTTCTTTAAATTTGTACTTTATTTTTCTTTTTTATGCTGAATTTATATCTTCTGGAAATTCTTATAAGCTATCCAAAATTCTTTCTATCTCAGGAGTACTTATTTTTCTGTGAATTCTCATATAATAATAAAACAAAACAAATTTTAGTGAATTAATCGTGCCTACATTTGATAATTACTCTTTTCTTCTTCCTTTTCTCATGGTGGGTTATCTAGAATGGTATTGTAGAGTATTACCCTAGTGTTCTTAGACCATTATAATAGTGTTGAGTAGACATGTCGTTTATTTATCCCTAGTTAACAGTTAATGTAAATTTTGCTTGGTTTCATATAGCATGATTGTATGGTAGTAGTTAGAATAGTATTTTGATGTTATAGTTTACAAACTGAAATTAGGTGAAATTATCCTAAATAGTTGGTCTTTGGTTGAGCATGTTACATCCTGCAAAACATAACTCATATATTATTTAGTTTCATTTTGAGATTATTGTGATTTTATTCAATATTTTCCAGTTTCAGTTTGACTTTTATGGTATTTTCATTTTCTTCTCTGGAACTATATGTTGTAACGACCAAGTATTAATTTCTTTACCATGTGTCTTTTCTACATTAAGAACATGCAAAGTAGACACCATCAAAAAGATGATTTGAAAATTAGATTATACAAGTCCAGTACACAATCAAAATTGAATTCCAATTAACTTTTGAAATGTAAAAAGCTGAAAACATATAATAAAGTTTTATGGTTAAGAAGTTAGTGTTCATACAAAAAGGGAATAGAAAGCTTTGACTAGAAGAAATAGGCTCATGTACTCGCTACAAGTAATATAACAGATAGTGCAGCACATGGTGTTCTTATCTTAATTGCATCATCATTTCTAGAAGTGTGGTTGGAGAACTTTTGAAGAGATGTAGTGTACCATTGTCTAATTGTCACAAACTCTTCTCTGTTTTCTCATGTGATTTAATGATAAAAAAAATCAGTTGGGAGGTGTGTAAAGGTTGATCTGGCCTATTAGAGTAGTGATTGGTGATAGGACATATTCTTGTCCAGCAAAACAAATTTAATTTCTTGCTTACTTCTTGGACAACTAATCCATAATTGTTTTAAAGCCTAATAGGACAATATTTGGAGTTGTAAATGAGAGTCAAAAAGTGTCTTTTAAAGGGACCAAAATGCTGATTTCTTTTTTTTTTTTTTCCTAGTCTTCAGTGGTTCCTTTTGCTATATTATTGAAGTCCATTAATTACTTACTAGAAGTTTTTTTCTATAAAATCTGAAACTGACATCTAATCCAGAGATCATGTTTGCATATTTGAAGAAATATTACTTGATTTTTCTTTAATATACATTTACATGAACATAAGAATTTCACTGTTATATATATATATTTTTTAATCAAAGCATTTGAAGGTTTTGGGACTGCTTGAATTCTTTACTATAATTAATTTATTATAACTCTTTATGATGAACCTATTTCTCTTAATTTAAATTGATGCTCATTTGTTTATTATTAATTCATTGGTGGGGAATTACATTGTTTATCCAGTTAAAGAGGTGTTAATAAAGAAGAAGTTGGTCCTAGATTGAGCATTCTTCAAAGCACCTTTTATCTGTAAGTAAAAGGCAAATGGAAAACTTTTACAATTTACATTTAAGCTATTGGGAATACTATAGAGATTACTTACAAAAACAAGAAAATTTGATATTACCATAAGACAAATCCAATTTCACTTTTCCTTTGATATTTTTAGATACTCAAGTTCATCACAATAGCCAAACAAGTGGTAACAGAAATCCTGCTCAAGATCTTTCAGGTATATTTTATAAATGACATTTTTAATATTTCATTCTTTTTTTAAATGGCAAATTACTATAAATTTCCCTGAGGTAATCATTTAGCAAATATCTCTTTTTTAAAATATTTTCTTGGGTTGTCATTTAAATTTTTTGAATATATGTGTATGCGTGATTATAAAAGGCACTTCTATTACATCCAAACGAAAGCGTGGACCAACAAAATTACAGTCTATACATAAACAAGTTGAGCCCATTCAAGTGGATTTCAACCCTGATGGAGAAGCAATTGCACAAGGTGGTAAAGCATTAGGGCAATATATTGGATACCTTTCACGTGATTCATCAGTAATGCCACTTAATTTTGATGATTGGAGACATGTACCGGTTGATGTTAAGCAAGAAATCAGAAATTTACTAGAGGTATGTCAATCGTAGCATAAAACTTAGTATAAACGTATATGACATTATTATTTTTTTAATTCAATGAGTTTTATTAAGTGTTTTATTAAAATATGTTGTAGGCAAAATTCATTATCAACTGGGTTGTAGGGGGTAGATGGGTTAATGAAAAATTAGCTCATCGTTGGCGAAATCGCAAATCTGCATTAAAGACTAAGTATTATGAGTCAAGAAATGATCAAGAGACCATAAATGGTTTAAAAAATGAGGTGGGCGAAAATCAATGGGATTGGCTAGTCGAATTTTGGGAATCTGAGAAAGGACAAGTAAGAACATATATTATTTATTTATTTTTTTGGTTTAGTTTCATATTTGTTCACAAAAATATACTGGAAGATAACTTTTTCATTTTTATTACAGCAACGTTCTACAACAAGTAAAGTTAACCGTTCAAAGCTAATGACCAATCACACTGCTGGAACAAAAAGTTTCGCTAGAATTCGAGATGAATTAGTTAATTGATCATTTTACCTTACCTGTTATTACATATTTTGTTTGTAACTACATTAATATTAATGCACTTGTATATTTGCAGCAATCAAATGATCCAGAAGGAAAAGAACCGGATATGATAACTATGTTTACAGTTACTCACACAAGAAAAAATGGCCAGCCTGTTGATTCGAACTCGAGAGAGGCAATTGTAAGTAAGACTTTTATATAATAGTTATTCAATTTCCAGTGCTTTTTGCTTTCTTATTACACGAGACATCTATTATAATTTTAATTTGTTTGATTCGTTGTGTATTTCATGATAATTTATTTTGCTCTTTTTTTTTCTTTTTTGCTTCAGAATCAAATGAATGAGCTTGTGAACCAGCAACCCAATGCATCAAAAGATCAAATCTTTAATCAGGTTGTAGGTGAGCATACAAAATCTACTCTCACTTATGGTCATGGGATTCGCAGAGTAGATGTCTTTGGAACACAATCTTTTCAAAATGAGAGTTTGAAAATGTTAGAGGAAGAACGAAGTCGTAGGCAAGCTGCAGAAAATGAACTTAAGAATATGCAAGAAGAGATGAATGGAGTGAAATCAACTCTTGCAGAAGTTTTGAAATATGTTCGAGCACAAAATGAGGCAAATGCAATTGAAACTTTTGATAGTTGATGTCTTATGATTTTTGAAATTTGGACAATTATTAGAGTTGTTTACAAATTTCAGTAGTTCATTATCAGATGGTAATGATATTAATATTTGATTAAATTTTTTTATGAAGTAGTATTATAAGATACAATTTTAAAATGGTTATTTTCGTTACTAAACTATGCATTTATTAATAATTTTCATGATTTAGTTTCCTCAAATTATATTATTTATGCTAAATTACTTTATGAACTATAAATGTTGCAACAAATTAATTGTCTCTAAGATTAATTAGTGAGTAATTTATTAGATAGATCATTAGTTTTTTGTAACAATAAAAATGTCACTTTTTTAATTGGACATTGAAAAAATGTCACTATTACATTGTTGGTTGCTGAATAAATTGTTACAAAATTTACTAATTTAGATATATAATGACTGATTTGATGTCACTAATATATTCATTAAGACAAAATTTTACATCACTATTAAGATCATATCGACTGAATTAATTGTCACTAATTATATTAATAACAATTCATTCAAGCGTCATATTTAATTTGGTAATGACTGAATAGATTGTCACTAATTGAATCTATAGTGGCAGATTTCATTGTCGATAATGATTATCAATGACTAATTTAATTATCCCTAATTATATAAATAACGACACATTAACAATCACTAGTTTCAACATAGTGACACATTAATAGCCCCTAGTATCAAAATAGTGACAGATTTATATGTCTAAAAATATGCTTTTAGCGACAGAATTTTGCTTCTGTCCTTACTTATCATAAACTTATATTTGTCACTATAAAATGTGTATTAGTGACACAAAATACTTGTGACTATTTACTAATTGTCACTATATGTTTTAGCGACGGTGGCAAATGCGACACATAAACAACGACATATAGTCTGTCACTAAATTTATTTAGTGACAAATTTTATATATATAGAGACAATTTTTTTCCATCACAATAGATCACTTTTTTTGTAGTGTTGTTCTGCTTTATCTTCAGTTTCATTTTGTGCATGAAAGCACATTAAATCACGGAAATTTTGTCAGACATGCATGCAAATGAAATTTTATCAGCAGTCTTGTAATTTTCTATTTTTGTTGTTGTTGTCATTTTTTTACTACTAGTACTGTTTGAAATTCTAGTATTTTTTATGCGAAATTTATTATATTAGATATTCGAGATATATATGATGCTCAATACAGGGCATGTGTTGTCTAAATTTATTTTATTTTGTTTGCTTCACATCCAATTTTCAAAAACTTTGAAGAATGCTTAGAGAAGGAACAAAGGGCCAAAGAGTAAAAGATGTAACACTGCTATTAATTTGTTAATTGCCATCATTTTTTATTTTTGCCCTGTTTGTTCTGTTTACCCATTTATTTCATTTGGTTTAAATTTACCCATTTATCTTTCCTAACTTAGGAAGGCAAGGATTTTGTACTTGAGAAACACATTGCGATTACTCAAAATGTGGCAACCACACCAAATAATCAATTCGTTGAGAAATTTTGAAAGCTTTGCTTAATAAAATTTGAAAGTTTTGAAGAAGAGCCTCTGGAATAAGAGCTGTGTTAGTGTTTAAAAGCTTTCATGCGGTGGGGCTTCCAACTTCATTATTCTACTAATGCTTTACTTCATCTTCATTGTGTCACTACATTGACAGCGTTGAAAGTGTAACTAAAACCGTTGCGTTCACAAGCAAGCATCGATGAATGAAAAAGCTTTTGTCTCTCTCAAAGGTAATTGACAGAGGAGCAATCTCCTTACTCTTTAACTAAATATCAGAAATAAAAGGTTAAGGCAGCTAGGGTTGTGACGGAGAAGGATCGTTCCCTGATTTGGCCTGCTTCAAGTTGTTGGGCTTGGTGAACTAAGTTGTGTACAAGAACTGCTTATGAGGGCCCACATGATTGCAGACGAGCGTGAGCTTTTGTCTCTCCCTCATCCATCTCAACACAATCTTCATGTGGCTTTTGCCCGTCAATCCACTCACTCGAGCTTGCTGAAGATGTAAAACAAATACTAGCATTATGCTCAGTGATTAATTATAATTACAGATCAAACGGTTGAAATTCAGGTTAACAGATACACACCCCTTGACGCGTTCCCAAGTTTCGGCAACAGTGAGAGGACTCTGCTCCTTGACAATGTCAAATATAACCATCGTAATTGTCTTGTTGCTCCGGTGGAGCTTTGAGCTCTATGGACTTCATCTTTGGTCTCGACTTGGTCGACAAATATCCCACAAACATTCTGCCTTCAAGAAACAACATAACTCCTGCTCTAAATGTATTTTATACACTCTCAAACGCACCGTTTTAATGTCATGAAAATTTTAAAATAACTCAAACATGATCTAATTAATAAACGTGTCAAAATTGCTCGCAACAATTGTAACCAATTTGATGACTTAAAGCGAATATCGAAAAAGAATATATAAAATTAATTAAAGAAATCAAGATGCATATATTACAAGATGCAACAGAATTTTAAATTTTGTTCCGCAAGGGCTACACGTCATCAAATGAGTACACAAATCAACGATCTCTAGCTTAACAAAAAGATGATGCGAATGCATAAACGTGAAAAAAGTCTATGAATAGTATACATGGTAACTATACATGGTAACTATGACTAAGTAAAATAACAATTCTAACTGATAATACCACCAGCAACAGGAGCTTTGTACCTTCTTTTTATTAATCACTAGTTGGTATGCTATAGCTCAGCCAAGTGTAAACTGAATGACGATTGCACTCTCGAGCCTCTATATACCCTCCATAAGTTATCCCCAACTTCATCAAGGACGGCAATTATATTAAGCAATAGAAAAATAATCACAATACAATGAGTAACATATAGAGCATGCACCCACTTTATATATATCCAAGAGTCCGAAGATAGGTACATGGAGCTTGATTTGCAGAATGATCTATCAAGAAAGCCTCAATGCAAAATCTTTATCCATATTCAAACAAAACCAAGCATATCAATCCTTTGCCAGGCGACAATCCTATATATGTAAAGCTTCTTAACAGGGAGATCCGGTCTTGAATTTGGGGGTCCCCTCTTTTAAATAACTTGAACATTCAGCGTGATTTGAGAGCCATTTTCAATTAGTCACACGGTAGCATAACAAATCACAAGCCATTTTCAATCAATCACAAGCGAACATGCATTTGCAACAATCATTCACCTACAGCTAACATTAATCGACGGAAAAAAAATGTAAGCAACGGAAATATTCTCAAAAAATTTTCAAGACTCATTATTCTTTTTTGAACCAAACCTCCTAATGTCAGCTAACAAAACTGACATGCACGGAGATAATCTGATTCATACCTCATTCGCGGCGCGAAAACACTGGGATTGTTTGTGGGCCGACGGCGAAAGTCACTGGTCGGTATTCTTCCACATCGCCGGTGTGAATCAGCCGTCTCTGGTATTGCCGTCTCCGGATTCAGTGTCATGGTCTCCCGTTCGTAAGCAAGTTTTTTAATCACAGCATTAGAGACAAGATGAAATGGCTGTTGCGTTTCATGGTTTCGATTCGAATGGAGGAAAGAGATGACCATTTTTCCTTTTCTTTTTCTGTGGGCGGTAATGTGTGCTGCGCAAGGCCGCAAACCTTGCTTATGTGTGCGGGGTAAAGCTTGGTTCTATTCTTTACCCAATGGACATTTACAATGTTGAGACCAATTTCAGATCACAACTTCGAAAATTTCAAGTTACACTTGAATTTTTTTTTTTTAAATCATTAATGTGTACTTTTACGATTTTATCTTCACCAACTTAATTTATACGAAGTGGTAAATTATTGTATCGAAAAATATTTGAAAATACACTAATACAATCTATCAAACTAAGAATATGTTGGATATCAGTGGAGGTTTGTGATAATTAAACAATGAAAAAAATATATATAAATGAGAAACCCACCTTACGAAAACAATAGATTGGGCAGGCTTTATTGCGAGAAATGTACCCAAAATAATATTTGTGTATGTGTACCTAGAAAATATATAAAGGAACGACCTACATAATATTTTTGTTAAAATCCTATACTCTATGATCATAGAATGCGAGAGTTCTATAGAAGATTCAAGTCATTCCTGAGGTGCAGCATTCGAAAAAAGGCCATTGCCCTTGTGAAATATGCATTACTTCTACTGAAAATCTGCATAATGAGAACTCTCCCGTTACATTTTTCGTTGTTCTGTAGCTTCTGCTTGTGCTTTACTTCATGTGTCGCCACGTGAAAAAGTATATTGCAACATATGTACCATCGATTTTGCTATGTCATATTCCGGCCTATCTTGCAACAGTTGCAACATACAATAATTTTTGTCCTTTTGTGTTTGATTACTCTACACTACCTTATATTTTCTACAGAATTTAATAGACACTAAAAGTTATAAAATGTTACATATAAGTCCATTTTTTGGGATAAAATGGCATTTGAAAAGAAATTTAACTTGTTATTATTATTAATATCATTATTATTATTATATAAGATTATTGCTATTAAATTTTATTATTTTTATTCATTTTTAATTATTATTATTTATGATTATTATTGTCATTGTTATTCTTATTAAAATTTATTACCTTTATTATTTTAATTGTTATTATGCCGTAATTAAATCATTATTATTAATATTTATCTTGTTATGATTAAAATTATTGTTATTATTAAAATATATTAAATTTATTATTTTAATTATTATTAATTATTATTAATTATTGTTGTTATTATTTTTATTAATAATAATATTATTAAAACTTATTAATAATTTGTATTATTTTAATTATTATCATTATTAATATTATTATTTCAGTTAATTTTATTGTTGTTATTATTATTATTATTGTTAAATTTTACTTATTTTTTTAATCAACATTATTGTCATAATTATTATTTTTAGTTTATTATTATTATTATTGTTTTAATTATAATATATGCAAATAATATTAGGGACACAATTAACAAAGGGCATTTTAATAACTTATAATAGTGTATTACAACTATTAAATAAAGTAAACACATCAACGAGAATGTTGTTAATTCCGATTTCGATTCCTACAGCTCAAGTAAACAACTTATTCTGATTCAAATTCCTTATTACGATTCTAGCTCATTTCGATTCTTATTTAATAAATGCACCATTAAAATGTGTTTGGAACAAAGTATTGTATATTATTATAATATTGTTCACATTAATTTATTGCTTACCTATGTTTGGAAGTTTTGAAAGATAGATTGTGGTCAATTATATAATTCACTACAATGTGCTAACTTTTGCCTTAATTGAAACATTAAATATATTTAAATTATATTTTTATTTTTACTACAATAGTTATAATATTAAAAATAAATTATATTATAATATTATTTTTTATCATATTATATTTATATATTAATAATTTATATAAAAATAATAATTAAATATAATTAATAATAAATTTAAATAATGAGAGTAGATCTAGAAATGATAGTAATAATTAAATAATTATGAAACATTTATGAATTTGTGGAATAAATACACATATTTATCTTTCTAAAGTTAGGATGCGAATATGGGTTTATTTTATATTTAACGGGTTGTAGCTCTTATAAACGAGTATTGAATCATGCATTGTAATTGCCTAATATCAATAATAAAAGTCCTCTTAAAATTTCATACTTCTTCCTTATTCATATCATTTAACAACTAAGCCAATAAATATAATAATAATAATTATATTTTTTCCTGACATTTCAGAAAACAAGAGGGATTACAATGAAAATAACCTAAATAAATACATCCTTTTGCATTTATTTTTTCCATTTTTACCTTGGATCAAAAGAACAAAAGTTCTTGTATGTTGCAACTGTTGCAATATAGACGGACCCCCTAATATGGATCCGCCTATGTTGCAACAGTTGTTGTATGTTGTGACTGTTGCAACATAGGTGGACCTCTCCAATATTATATAATACCGATAGATTTTGAAATTATAAGAACAACAATGGGGTCAAGCACATTTTCTGCCTTGAAAATTTGCGAGAGGTCCATCCTACAAAGTTAATATATTGTTATTATTGATGATGATGATGTTGTTGTTATTATTATTATTTGAGAGATTATAGAATAAAGTTGTTCATTTTGAAGCCTAATAGTGGAAAATAAGAAAAACAAGAAAAAGTTTTTTTTTTTTTGGTTATTTTACGTTTCTAAAATTATTTTTGCTCCCTTTGTTTTGTTTTCTTTTCTAGGATTTGAGATAAAAAAATAATCCAAAATAATATGATATTCATCAATTGGTTGGAGATCATATAATTAATTCATTTAGATTTTGAAAGAATTACCAAGCACTCAATTAATGACACATCATCTAGGATAAATTTTGAGATAAAAAATTTAGAATGTATATCTTTTCTCTAATTTAATTGAAAATAAGCCTATCACAAGATGATCAATTAGAGTTTGCTTAATTCTAAAATCTCACTTGTAAGTTTGTTCTGGATTTGTAATTGATTCATCTTAATTCTTCAACTCGACAAAGGGTCGTTCATGTTGTTCTTGTACACTTAAAAGTCACGAAGATCAAAACTAGATCTGTTGTTACATTTGCTTGAAAAACAATTTTAGGCAATAGGTTCTCGTGTTTAAGCGATATTTTTGAAGGGTTATGATAGTAGTGGGGCACTAACGCACTTCACAAATATCAGATGGATTGTTGAAAAAAAAAATGTTCATATATTTTTTAATATTTTTTTATAAAGGTTAAAAGATCATATAGTCATCAGATAATTTTTTATACTTTTTTTTATCTTAATCATGTTTAAAAGATATCCCTTTTGAATGTTTTGGTAAAAATAATAATTTTATTCATATGACATCAATAAAATTGTAATAGAGTTAAGATGATAGTAAACAATTGAAATACTTTGTAAATTTCAGGTGGATTTCTGGAAAAAAAAAAAAGTGTTTGTCTATTTTTGAAAAAGTTCAAAAAATCACATGGCCATGGATAATTGCCTATTTATTACTAACAATAAAATTTTTTTAATATTAATTGTTACAATCATTATTTTTATTATTATTTGACAAATGTTATAATAAATAATAATAATAATAAATAAATAAAGGCATATTAGTAACTCATAACAACTCATCGTAATTTTAAAATAAAATAAATATATCAATAATAATATAATTTATTTTAATTCTAATTTCTCAGTTTAAATGAATAAATTAATCTTATTATCATCCCATTCCAAGTCATACCATTCCAATCTATTTATATTGTAATCTATTTCGATTATTAATTGATAAAGGGACCGTCAGCATATCAACTACCCCAAGTAACAATTATTCATAAACAATGATTATCTCTTGCCAGTTGTTCCGCACCCCCGATTTTAATTGAAAAAGACTTGATGATTATTTAATTGGAAAAAATTTTTTTGGCTCTGCTTGGTTTAGTAATTTGTCTTTTATATTTGACTGACTCGACAATTTGATGCACTTAAATTACAGAGATGCAATACATTAATTGAGCTATTTGGTTTAGTAATCTGTCATACATTAAAATAATCAAATCACTTTCGCTTTGCTAAAGACACTGGGAGAGTGCTAAATTCATTTAGATAGACTTAATGAGGAGAATTTAAAGGTGGAAAGTATACAGAGAGAGGAAGCGCGTGCTTAGAGAGAGAGATCTCAAATATACAAGTTGGATTTCTCATAAAAGGTAGTAAGATTTCCATAATTCTATTTCCATTCATGTTGAATTTCATGGGAAAGAAGTTAATTTAGAGATTTATATACTTTATTTATAGTAGTTAAGTTTTCCCAAAAAAAAAAGGGGTAAAGTTGCGCCTAAGCTAATTTTTATAATTGGTTGATAATTTTAGAAGCACGAGGGTATCAACAAGGAATTGTAGAGCCGGATACGTGTAGCTCTCATTGTTTTCCTGATTCGGTATGTATACAGTTATATGTATGTGTTATGTTTAGTTTATGTTTAGGTAGGTTATGGTTGGTGATGATATTGTTAATAACATGGATGATTTGTTAGAAATGAAAATTAAGTTATTGAGGGTGAAACATGAAACCGAATCCGTCACTGCATTTGTTTGAAAAATAATTTTACGAATAATAGGTCCTCATGTTTCAACTAGGGGTGGGCATAAATCCACAACCCATGGCTTTATCCAAATCCAAATCAAATAAAATGGTTTGCGTTGGATAAATCACGAAATGAATTAAATTTGAGTTTTTATGAAAAAAAATCATTTCACAATGGTTTGTGTATGGTTTACCCATGGGTCATGAACAAATTTAAGGTAACATATAAATGAAAAATAAATTAAAAAAAATAAAAGGGTAAATCAATATTGTAATAATAATTTTTTATTAAAATTATTATTATATAATAATTATACTCCTAATAATTATTATTATATAGTAATTATACTACTACTAGTTATTATTATATAATAATATTATTATACTTCACAGGGCAAATACATATGCAATTAGTTGTACAGTACACTATTATATAACAATTGTTTATGGTCTCAACTTGAGTTAAAAGACTAAATTAACATTTTAATAAATTACTCAAACAATATTTTTATGAAATCTTCTAATATAATTTTATAATCCTATTTGTATTGTAACTTACTAAAATTAAAAATGTAATTGATTATAAGATTTTATCAAATATAATATGATTTTACTGTTATTTTAATTGGCCTGTCATTACGTTAATTGGCCTCATAAATTAATCAATCACTTTCTCATTAATCTACCATTACTCTTTTCATTCCCTTATTTTTATCTTACCATTTAGGATAGGATCTCGATTCTTTTTACTAATTTCGAAAAAAAAAATAATTAATAGTTATTGAATAAAAATATAAAAATTAATTATATTATTTTGTATACACGTATGACAAAAAGGTTAAAAAAATTTTATTTACGTTTGCTCACTCCACAGTCTTATTAGCTGCTCCCCCATTCTCTTAATGATTTCTTATCCTGTACCCATCAGCTTTTTTAGCTCTTTACATTTATTCTTAATCTAAATAGAAACCCTTTTCTTGCTTTCTTCTTTTCATTCGAAAAACACTTTGCTTCTGTTTGTTTGTTATTTATTTTTAGCTCCATAATTGCGCGTCGTATCGCTGTCTCTCTGCTTCGACTGTCCTTTGGCCTTCTTCACTTCTACATTGTTGTCAGGATTCAAGATGCTGGAAATCATTGTTACTCTCGTTTTGGAACTTGTAAAATGCTTGGCTCCTCCAACAGAACGCCAACTTGTTTATTTGCGCAAGCGGAACTACAATACCAACCTTGAGAATCTCAAGGCGGAAATGGAGAAGTTGAACGTTGAACGTACGAGCATTCAGCGCAGAGCTTCAGAGGCGAAAGAAAAAGGGGAAGAGATTGAAGAGAAGGTTGAGAAGTGGCTGGTTAGTGCTAACGGCATCATTGACCGGGCAGCCAAATTCATTAAAGATGAAGAGTCAACAAATAAGCGCTGTCTCAAGGGCTTGTGTCCTAATTTGAAGACCCGCTATCAGCTTAGCAAGAAAGCAGAGACAGAGGTGAAGGCCCTTGTTGAACTTGGAGAAGAAGTTAAGAAGTTTGATATCGTTTCCCACCGTACCATTCCGGAGGAGATATGGCTTAAGTCTAACAAAGGTTACGAGGCCTTCGAATCAAGAGTTTCTACTTTCAAGTCTATCCAAAATGCGTTGACTGATGTGAATGTCAGCATTATTGGGGTGTACGGCATGGGCGGCATTGGAAAGACGACACTGGTGAGGGAGTTTGCTAGGCAAGCCAGGGAAAAAAAGCTGTTTGATCGTGTGGTTTTTTCAGAGGTTTCACAAACTCCAGACATAAAAAAGATTCAAGGGGAAATTGCAGAGAAGTTAGGTCTGGAGTTGTCCGATGAAGCTGAATATAGAAGAGCAAGCAGGCTGTATGAACGACTGAAGAATGAGAATAAGATTCTTGTCATTCTAGATAATATCTGGAAACATCTTGATTTGGAGACGGTTGGAATTCCCTTCGGAAATGATCATAAAGGATGTAGACTACTGCTGACAGCAAGAGACAATAATGTACTATTAAGTATGGGCTCCAAAGATAACTTCTTGATTGGCAATCTTAATGAAGAAGAAGCTTGGAGATTGTTTAAGATAATGAATGGTGATGATGTTGACAATTGTAAGTTCAAGTCTACAGCAATTAATGTAGCCCAGGCATGTGGAGGTTTGCCCATTGCCTTGACTACAGTGGCAAGGGCACTGAGAAACAAAAGTCTGCATGAATGGAAGAATGCCTTGCGAGAACTCCTGACGCCTTCAATGGTAAACTTCGAAGGTGTGCCTGCAGAGACTTATTCAAGTATTGAACTGAGTTTCAAGTATTTAAAAGGTGAGCAACTCAAGAAAATTTTTCTGCTCTGTAGTCTACTAGGTAACAGTTTTTGGTTTACAGACTTGTTTAAATACTCTATGGGTTTGGGCATATTTCAAGGAGTCAACAGAATGGTAGATGCACGAAACAAATTATATGCATTACTTCATGAACTTAGAGACTGTTGTTTGTTGCTTGAGGGTGGTAGTAATGAACAATTTTCTATGCATGATGTTGTCTGCGATGTTGCCATATCCATTGCATGTCGAGAACAACATGTTTTCTCGGTGAGAAGTGAGGTTGTGTGGGAGTGGCCGGATGAGGATGCACTTAAAAAATGCTATGCAATCTCTTTACTATATAGTAGCATTCATGAAGTTTCTGAGGAATTGGAATGTCCGCAACTTGAATTTTTACATATTTATGCCGGTGACTCTTTTGTCGAGGTCAATATTCCTGACAACTTTTTTAAAGGGATGAAAAAGCTTCGAGTTGTAGATTTGACGGGAATGCGATTATTTTCATTGCCATCTTCAATTGGTCTTCTAGCAAATCTTCAAACACTGTGTTTGGATCAAAGCATGTTGGGAGACATAGCCATAATAGGAAAGTTGAAGAATCTAGAAATCCTTAGCTTTATAAGTTCCCATATTGTACGGTTGCCTGATGAACTAGGTCAACTGACTAAGTTAAGGATGTTAGATTTAACAGATTGCTGGCAACTAAAATTTATTGTGCCCAATATCTTATCAAGCTTCACTCGATTGGAAGAACTGTATATGGGTAACTGCTCTATTGAATGGGAAGTGAAAAAAGCCAATAGTGAAAGAAGTAATGCCAGCCTCGATGAATTGATGCATTTGCGGCGACTGACCACCTTAGAAATAGATGTTAAAAATGTTAGCATTTTACCAGATGGCTTTTTTACCAAAAAGCTGGAAAGCTTTGATATATCAATAGGAGATGGATCATTCGACTCTGTCAACGTTATTGGGAAAGACTGGTTTCAAAGTCGGCGGCACTTTATGGTCAGTAATCATGAGAATTTAAGAACATTGAAGCTCAAGCTTGATTCTATGGCCATTTGCTCCAAGAAGTTGCAGGGCATCAATAACGTTGAATACTTATGTTTGGATAAGTTGCAAGGAATCAAGAATGTTGTTTTAGAATTGGACACTGAGGGCTTTTCACAACTGAAGCATCTCCATGTTCAAAATAATCCAGACATCCTGTGTATCGTCGATTCAATGGAGAGAGAACCTCGTGTCGCCTTTCCTCTTTTGGAGTCCCTTACTCTTCACAATTTGATCAATATGGAGAGGATATGTATTGATCGACTCAAAATAGGGTCCTTCAATGAACTCAAAACCATAAAAGTGGAAAATTGTGATGAGTTGAGTAATATCTTCTGGCTCTCTAGTAGTACAAAATGCCTTCCAAGACTTGAGAGGATTGCAGTTATCGGTTGTAGCAGCATGGAAGAGATTTTTGTAACTGGAGGAGAAGCTGATGTTGATGTTGATGAGAAGATAGAGTTTGGTCAATTAAGATCTTTGATTCTGGGAAAGCTTCCAAAGTTTACAAGGTTTTGCCGTGAAGTGAAGACTCCTTCCACATCACCAAACAGACGAGAGCCGCAAGAGGAATTGACAGCTAGTTCCAACGAGATCAGTTCGGATACTTCAACTCTGCTTTTTAACGAGAAGGTGCGTAGGCTAATGCATTCTTTTTTTTTTTTTTTCCCCTTTATTCTATCATGCACTCGCATTTTTTTTTTTTTTTTGTCTTAATCACGAGGTGGTTGAGAAAATGCGTAGGATTATGCATTCTTTTTTTTTTCCCTTTATTCTATCATGCACTTGTTTTTTTTTTTTTTTGTCTGAACCACGAGGTGGTCCTGAGTGAGCCCCAACTATGGGATTTTAAGCCCGTACTATAACCCAGACTAATCCCTGCTCGCACCCGATCAGCCCGTAAGGGGTAAAGTGCTGGCTAAAGTGGTGACTCCATACGAGAGCAGGGCTTGAACCTCTGACCTCTCTTAAGGAGTGAGAGTGCCGAACCATTCACACCGACCAACTTTGGTTTATCATGCACTCGCATTTGATGCCATATGTGCAAAACAATTAAATCATTTAGAAAAAGAAAATAAAAAAATCTCATGCAATCACAAATTAAGCTCTCAATAAATGCTTCTCATGCAGATATTGTGGTCTCGTTTGGGATTGAGATTAAAACTCAATAAACTGTCTATTTCATAATCTGTGACAAAAATAGTGTTTGGTAAATTTTGTAAAAACTGCTTATTTTATAATTTTCTCTATTTTCACAGTAACTTTTAAAAGTAAGTAGAGGGTTACTTTTCATAAGCAGCTTATTAAATAAGCTACCACATCTTTTTAAAGTACCTATCATAACCTTATTAATATTTTAACAAAGATAATTATGTCATATATTTCCATACACTCTAATATATAAGTCATTAGATATCATATTACCACTACAACTACTATATACTCTCTCTAATATCAAAGTTTTGGTCCAGTAAGTTCATATTTTTTTATATTATACTTGTATTTTCTATAATAAGATTTAAAAAGACTTGCATGTAATTATATAAATTTTTTTTTGAACTATACATGAAAATTAATCATAACTTTAAAAATTAATTTCATAACCATAGCTTTTAACATTCAATCTATTTATATTTTTTCTATAGTCATGGTGTTTATTGCAACAAGTTTAATTTAAAAGTAATACATATTATTTTTTTTTATTTGGATTATTTACTAGTATAAATTTCTATCGTATTTTATGCAAGAAATTATTAAGTTTTTTCACTTAATATAATTTATGTGTTTTAAAAAGAAAATGACACATCTAAACATTATTAAACATACTTAATAAAAAAGGTAATTTAAACGTATGTCTATTTTTGTCATTATAAGATAAAATAACAAGTTTATAATAAAATTTACCAAACGCACATATACTATTTTTCAAACTCATATCAATTGTAACAACACAGTTCACCAAACACCTAACTATTTTTTTAATCAATTGCTTATTGTATCCGTACAGCAGGAGCAACTTATTTAATCAGCAACCGCAATCCCAAACTGGCCCTCACGAGTCCTGTTCATATGGATATTGCATTCTTTTTTTTTTTTTTTAATTCTATCATGCACTTGCATTTGATGCCATATGTGAAAAAAAAAATTAAATCATTTAGAAAAAGAAAATGCCAAAAAAAAAAAAAGAAATCTCTTACACTCACTAATTAAGCTCTCAATAAGCACTTCTTATATTTAGGTAGTGTTGCCAAATTTGGAGGCTTTGGAGCTGAATGCGATTAATGTCGACGAGATTTGGCATTACAATCAACTTCCGGCCATGTTTCCTTGCTTTCAAACTTTGACACGATTGATAGTGTGGGGATGTGACAAATTAAAATACATATTTTCAGCTTCTACGATACAAAGCCTTGAGCAACTCCAACACCTGGAGATACGGTTATGTAAGAATTTACAAGAAATCATTTCTGAAGGCAGAACAGATCAAGTGACCGCTTATTTTGTCTTTCCACGGGTGACCACTCTGAAACTCGACCTTCTACCAGAACTTAGATGTTTATACCCTGGAATGCATACTTCGGAATGGCCAGCACTAAAAAAATTGGAGGCGCGTAGTTGTGATAAAATAATTTTATCCCAGAATAACGAGAATGATCAAGTTGGTGTTCCGGCACAACAGCCCCTATTCTCGTTCAAGAAGGTATGCAACCAACTTTTGGATTTTTTGTCAGTTGTCTTTGTTGTTTCTTGCTCAGACCAGAATATATATATATATATAACACAATGAATTTTGCCAGTCTGGAATTAGGGATCAATGTGCTAAGTTAATAATTTGTGCTTGATGATGATCAGATCTTACCCAACTTGGAGGAACTGACATTAAGTGGAAAAGACATCACGATGATTTTGCAAGACGATTTCCCACAACACCTCTTTGGCAGTCTTAAACTGCTACGGGTTGGGGATGATGACTTAGCTTGCTTTCCACTTAGTTTACTTGAGAGGTTTCACAATCTGGGAATTCTCGTCCTGTTGGATTGTTCGTACGAAGTGGTATTTTCAAATGAAGGATATTTGGAGACACATGCGAGGAAGCTGGCACTGATAAAAACGTTAATCCTGACCAGACTTAATCATCTGCAGCAACTATGGAAACACGACTCCAAACAGCTGGACTTCATTTTTCAACATCTTGAAATTCTAAGAGCATATCGCTGTCAAAATCTGTTAAGTCTATTGCCATCATCATCGGTATCTTTTCGAAATCTCACACAACTGCTAGCTTTTGCTTGCAAGAAATTGATGAACTTACTAACATCCTCCACAGCAAAAAGTCTAGAGCGACTCGTATCATTGAAGGTATTTGGATGCATAGCAATGACAGAAGTCGTAGCATGCGACGAAGATGAAACAGGAAATTTAAAAGAAGAGATTGTTTTCAGCAAATTGAGTACGCTGTATCTGTTTGATTTAGACAGTCTCACAAGCTTCTCCTCTGGCAATTACGCCTTCAAATTCCCATCTTTGCAAGATTTGTGGGTGATTGCCTGTCCCAAGATGAAGATTTTCACCAAAGGAGAATTAAGCACGCCTCTGAGACTAAACGTCCGGTACGGAAGGAGTGACGACAAACGGCGTTGGTCTAATAATGACCTTAACACAATCATACAACAATTACATCAAGAAAAGGTACGGGTAACTGTTAGAATATTTGTTATTGATAAGTAAATTTTTTATCACGTTTATATATGAGAATCTTATTAAATTCCTCGAAAATTCATTCATCATTAGTTTTAATTTCATAATATTAATTTTAATTTAAATTGATGAATGCGAATTTTATTTTCAGCTGTTGGAGGGGTCGTCTCCTTACTTGTCGCAGTACTGATCTCATACCCCTTTAGTACTTGGCAAGCTGTCAATTTGAAGAATAAGGTCCCAGGTATTTTATTTTTAGAATGAAATCCCTTCAGAATATCATTCAAAGTGACAACATTTTCATGTGGAAAACCTTCAGATCTCTCTTCTTTTTTTTTTCCCCCGCTTTAGTCAAGGGGTCCGTCAAATTTAGTTTTAAATGAGAATACTTTTTATGGGCCATTTCACATTGAGAAATTAGTTTTTTTCTTAAATTGATGACTGTAAAAACATATGAATTAATGACCCAACATTACCACAAAATTAATCTTGGTTAGTCAGGTGATATGAAAATTGTAGAAAATAATTTTTTTCTTTTAGTTCACGCTCAATGTCGTGCTCTATAATTGCAGAATTCCCAAGTTATGAAGAAGATTGAGGTCACTCTTATGCGTTTGCAGCATCAGGAACAAGAGCCACTTTTCTGTGAAACTTGTGCTCCGTCCTTTGAAGTTAAGTTTACGAGCTGAGGGCATTCACTTTACTGTATCACTAATGCAGCTTTGAAAGTGTTACGTTAACCCTCCGTTGTGTTTCTTTCATTTGACCATCTAAAGTTCAAAAACGATGTATCAATTTACCATTGGTGTGTACTGCTTCTTGTAATATATGCAATAAATTTCCAGTTTATTTTGATATTTCGAATATAAATTCTTTTGAATTTTCAGTCAAAGGTTTGGTAGTTCTGATTTATCTTCAGTTTGATTTTGTGATCACGGGAACGTTAGGACTTGCGTGCATTAAGCCACATTAAATCACAGAAATTTTGTCATATATCAAACTGCTTTTTCACTTCGGTTCCAGACAACCGAGAAGGTGCTTGTCCCTACTCTCTAGTTTTATCAAAAGACACTATATTTTCGAAACCTATGATTTGTTGGTAAAAATCGACGGTGACCCACGTTACAAAATTTTCTACTATGTATCAACCAATTAGATCTAGTGCTTTGTTGGCAAACAAGACATGCTTATTTACCTTTAATATCTCAAATGCAAAATCTATAAATTTTTCAACCCCATCAGTATATGACTTGGATATCTATTTGGCAAACCAACCCAACACTTGTCCATGACTATCTCCTTTTAATGCGCTACAAAAATTAGTTAAAGAAGATTGAGGTCACTCTTATGCGTTTGCAGCATCAGGAACAAGAGTCACTTTTTCTGTGAAACTTGTGCTCCGTCCTTTTAGAAGTTATTAAGTTTACGATTGAGGTTATCTACTTACCGTATCACTAATGCAGCTTTTGAAAGTGTTACACAAGCCACAAGAATCAGAGAAAAAGATGTGAAAATCAAAGTATATATACAACAATAATTAATGTAAAAAACAGTTTCCAATACGTTCTGTAAAGAAATATCCTAGCCAAGTACTGAGAACTTCACTTGGCTATCAATTACAGATATATAAAGCCTGTAACCTATAAACAAAAAATTAGGTCAGCAAGTCCTGAAACATATTTATAAACCAACATTGAAGATAGCACTCCATTTACAAACAAAATTACAAGCTCAAAACCAAGGTCAGCTCAGAAAAATCATCACCAATTACATTCATCCAACTCAGCTCCTACACTATCCTCAGTATATCCAACATTCCCTTCATATTTACCAAAGGTAAGTAATCCTACATATCCCACTCAAGAATGCATAAGTTTCTTCAATCTCAAGTACCTAAAGTTTTCTTCTACGTTTATAAAAATTTCGGCACCATCTCCTTATAATTCTCCAAGCACACGACATAGCTATATAAGTGTTTATGCGTTATGCCAAAACAACACATGACACGCATTCACCTAGTACGTACCCAGAGAACACGAGGAGCAGCTACCGAAAAACCCATTTTTACGTGGGAAAAAAAAATTCAGCTACTAGCTACCAAAGAGAACTATGCATTTCCAAACTGTCCAAGCCTGGACAATTCAAGAATTATTAATAGACATACGATCCTCACTATCATCCAAAGATGACACTAATAAAACATGTGTCTCTCAATAATTTCTTAAACAAGTCTAGGCTTTCAATGCATGTATCAAAAGTTTAAAATTGAATCTGAAATTTGAATAACACATGAATATCATAAATCTCTTCAATTTATTCCTGATACAATGTAGCATTATTTGACATATCATTTCTTAAGCAAAACCATAAAAATACAAACGATAAATACATTTTCGCACTGATGCAGATTATGTTTACTGAGCAATAAGTTTTAAGTCATTCATGTTGAAATGCTTCGTCCTATTCTTTCAACATATAACTAGCTAGTACGTACACATAATTAATAAATAAAAAAAACCTGGTGGTGAATCTTGCAAAATCTTCCTTTTCTTTTTTTTTTGGGCTGGGGTGGGGGAGGGGGGGCATTATGAATCTTGCAAATCCTCGGGAAGCCATGTTAAGACAAGGGCAGCTTACTATTAGGGTATGAAAGATAAAACCTTTTATTTCCTTTTCAGAATAAAAAGAACATTGACAGTGTTAAAAAAAAAATCTAGAGGATTTTAGGCCTCCAGAGCCTTACAAATCAAGGATAATAAAAAAATTTAGGTTATGCTCATTTGTATCTTGTCCGAAGAAACTGATACAAAGCCTCAGTTTTAATTAGCTTCATATAGCCAATGATTAGGTGTTTAAAAACCAATGAATAGTTTTATAAGAAATCAACAATATTGTTGAAAGAAAAACCAAATACAAATAATAAAGCCAATGAATAGATCAAGGCTCTTTATGATCTAATAACTAATCAAGCTAAGTTGTGGGCAAAGGCCAATATGTTTGTTTGGTCAATAATAAGCTCAACAAATCACTAATAATCACCTAATCACTATTCCTTATGCTATGCAATATAATGGCATGGGTAATGTCGCCAAGGCAGACAATAACTAGCTAGCCAGTTATGATAGTTGATTAACTTAACCTACTGGAAATCTGAAGACCAAAACGAAGAAGCTTTGCCTAGAACTAGAATAGGAACATTCATACCCAAAACTAATATACACGATTAAGAAACTTGATTATATGTATATTTCTGTTGGCCACACTTAAAGAGAATTTTCAAAAGATGCTAAGGTACACCAAATCCCACTATTTCATACTCATAAACACAAAAAACCATGGCAAAAATTAATGACTATATAAAATAAAATCGGTCATAGGACATTGAGATTAGGACAACTTGATTTGTATACCGTAAAATAACTACATCTGCACAGTGAACTATATTTCTGTTAGAACTCTGAAGTTTTCTATTAAATTTTTTTCTCTGTTAGGTAAACCACTTAACTGAAATGCTTAAGCCAATATTGACAATCATAGACATAAAAGTATTAATAGGCTCATTCAAGTGAAATGAGCATTATTCCACATACCTTTAGGTTTTTAAGTCATTTTGAAGTAATTCATGTTAAAAAAAAAAAATTTCATATACTTTCAATATAATTAGTACATACACAATTAATTAATTAAATAAATCTGTTTCAGCTAGTATAGGAACTTAATTAATCAAAGCTAGTAGTTATAGTCAGGACTTGAATGAGGCACCTTTCAAAGTTCAAGAAGAGCATCTGAACAGAATGAAAGCACTTTCTAGAAATGGTAATGATTCTTTACATCTACATGCTCTTACACAATATGAACTTTCATTTATGAACATAACACTACTCCAAGCTCTTATCTACAAGTCAATTCAGTTTGCAGATGCACGCCATTGTAAAAACTTTTGTATTATAGTTTCTGAAAGTAGAACATAACATTATTAATATAGAATCAGCAATGTATATAACTAATTAATTTGAGCTTTGTAAATTCCGCAGAACAAAATTAATTTGAGTGAGCAAACTTACCAATGGAACAAGAGCACAGGGGCTTCAACTTGTAGGAATAAAAAAATATTGCTGGCGGGAAAAGAATTGACAATAACGGCTACAATACGAATTAAAAAAAAAAATCAAAATCTATAATTACAAGCTAAGTAAGAGAAGAAACTCATAATCACAAGCTTAACTCAAAAGATGAAGGGAGAATACCATGAAGAATACGATGAACTAGTAACACGGAGTCCAGCGAATAGTTTTCTAACTGGAAATAGTAGCATACCGAACGGCTCTTTACCGTCACGGCGTCACGTGGTTAGTAACGTATGTGACCGCAGTGTGGCCGTCACATAAAGGGTAACAAAAGCAACTCGGGGTTACAAAGTTAGAAGTTAGTGATATGCGTAATGGCTGCTTTTGCATTCACATTAGGGGTCACAGTACATGGTAAATTTTATTTGAAAATTGCTAAGTATTTTAGATTTGTACGAATTCATTTTTGTGTGCTCGTTGGATAATAATATATAATAAATTAAATTTTTGGTGTAATTTTCACAATATCGTATTAAAAATATGTCTCGTTGAAAGGTTTTGAAATCGTTTTGATTGATCATAATTGATATTTCCACAATTACAAAAGATGCCAGAGAAAATTTGATTATCTTAAGAAATGAGTGCATGAGATATCAAATCAACTATACAATAAAATCAAATTTTATCGTGTCATCCTACCGGGTTCAAATTTATGGAAACAATAATCAAATACATTCATGAACTAGTATATTCCAGACATATGTACCATCAAATTTTTTGCTATTTCATACTTATATATATATTACAAATGATTTTGAAATTTTTGATAACAACAAATCGGCCAACCATAAGTTGGTACTTGAAGATTTATAAGCTCTATCCTTGAAAAAAATAAGGCTTGACTGTTCTCAATCTAATTTTTTTTGTAATGATCGACAAACAGGATTTGCATATATTGCCCTTGGCATTTATGTGTCACTTATTAACTAGATTTAAATTTTATAAAATAATTAAGCTGGTTAATACTTTATATGTGCACTAAATGATAGATACTACATAAATTGGGACACTAGTAACTACGTATCCCACCTATGTAATATTTGTTTGTCACAAACCCAATCATGGCCTAATATTCTGAATTATTATTTAGGATACCATTTCAAGTCCCATGAGGGCTCTTTCCTTTTTTTAAAAAAAAGTATGAAATAGATGTAGGTTTTTCTTTAGATATTATTATTGAGAGTACCTTTGGTGGCAATGGTCCGGGATGATTTAGGATTTGACAATTTCACTCTCATCTTAATTATCAAATGGAATGCAAGTATCGATAAACTCGTCCTGTTTATATACTTGTGCTCAAAATTAGGACCAATCTCAAACCGCTCACAATCATGTCCTATCATAACTATCCTGAATGTCTCAAATGCCTCCCTTAATTATCATTTTAATTCTCATTAACATATTAGCAAATTTTCCATATATTAAAAATATTAGGGTCCGACTATCTATACTTTAAAAATTACTCTGAACACTCAATTATTTTATGTACTCATCTAATAAATTTAAAAAATTAAGTTTTACTTTCTACACTTTTTAAAATAACAAAAACATCTTTACATGAACCTAATAAGTTTCTTTAAAAAAAAGCAATTATTTTTATTTATTCAAAATACTAATAAAATTATTCAGCAGACCGTGAAAAGAAAATTTTTAAGAAATTTAGCATATACAACATTGAAATCAATTTATGTTTCAACTAAATTCTTTAACACAATTTTAGTTATTACTAAAAGGATAGAATCAATCTCCTCCTTAGATTAAGATGATTCACATAATTGTGCTTGACTTTAGGAGTAATCTCTGCAATTCCTTAGACTAAGGAATCCTCTGTAACTTTCCTTTTTTCAGCTTCGTAAACTTGTGTACAGCTTCATGAACTTGTCTATATAATTGCTTGGCTTTACAGTAATGAAACATCCTTTTCACAATCCCTGTCTCTGACTTTATATGGTATCAGAGCAAGCTATTACTCACACGAGTCATTGATCCTTGTCTTAATCTCTTCTTTATACTTCCACCATGGCCAACGAATACTCAACAACTTCTTCTTCAAATCAAACTGCTACCAACCTCTCTCTAAATCCAAACAACCTTATAGCCATCAATGTAGCCAACCAACTTCCTTTAAAGTTAACTCCTTCGAATTATTATTCATGGAAATCACAGTTCGATGCCTTGCTCTATGGGTATGATTTAGTTTGGTATATTGATGGAACAAATCCTTGCCCTCCCTCACATATTGAGAATGATGGCAATAAAGTCTCAAATCCTGAGTATATTATTTGGACAAGACAAGACAAACTCATTTTACTCGGTATCATTGGCTCTCTTAGCCCCAAAGTTGTCCCTGTGGTTCGGTCATGCAAAACTTCTGCAGAAGCCTGGACACGCTTAGCAAAAAATTATGCCAATCCTTCATCCTCAAGAACCATGGGGTTAACAGAACAACTCACCCTCATTAGTCGAGGCTCACAACCAGATGATCGAATATCTCGCTAATATTCGTGATATTGCAGATGAATTGGCTTTAATTGGAGCACCTGTTCCGAATCAATACCTTATTACTCACACTCTCAACGGCGTGGGTCCTGAATTCAAGGAACTTGCAGCGGCCATGCGGGCAAGAGATACCATGATCAGCTTCGATGAACTTCATGACAAACTTGTCGAATATGAATCCTTTCTTAAACGAGAGGAACTTCGATCTACTGGAAATCTTGGGAATATCACTGCCAATGCTACCCGTTTTTCTTCCTCAAAAAATGGTAATCAATTTGGCAAGAAAAACTTCCAAAACAACAAAGGAAGCCAGAGCCAACGACATGCCAATTTTGGAAATCAAGGCAGCGCCTTTGGAAATCAAGGTAATAATTTCAATTCGAATAATTTTGGAAATCCAAATTCGGACAAGAATTCTACTGTGATTTGTCAATTTTGTGGGAAACGGGGACACACTGCACGTCAATGCAATGCTGCAAAGAAATTATTTTTTACAGCCTCAGCACCTACTGCAAATCCAACCACCACTTCCAATAACATGGCATCTAATTGGTTGTTGGATTCTGGAGCATCTCATCATGTCACTTCCGACATCAGCAACCTATCTCTTCGTCAACCATATGAAGGCCCTGATGACATTGTAATCGGTGATGGCACAGGTCTAAATATTACACATGTTGGCAAGTCCACTCTTTCCACTCCATCTCACTCCTTTTCCCTTTCGAATGTTTTGTGTGTCCCATCTATGAAGCAAAACTTAATATCTGTCTCACAATTTTGTAAAACAAATAATGCATCCATTGAATTTTATCCCTCTTCCTTTTGTGTGAAGGATCTAACCACGGGGGCACTACTCGCGGAGGGACGGAGCAAGAATAATGTCTATGAGTGGTCTGCTGGAGATGTCTCTACAAGTATGATGAAGCAAGCTTGCATGAGTGTTAAAGCCTCTCTTAACCATTGGCATGATAGACTCGGTCACCCATCAACCAAAATTCTTCACCAAGTTATCTCCCAAAACAATCTCCCAGCCTTTTCTAAATCGTCATTTTGTGATTCATGTCAGTGTAATAAAAGCCATAAATTACCCTTTGGCAGGTCTAGTTTAAAGAGTCGTTATCCTTTAGATCTTATTTACACCGATGTATGGGGTCCTTCTCCAATTAGATCAATGGATGGTTTTTCTTATTACGTTGTCTTTGTAGATCATTTCACCAAATATTCATGGTTATTTCCTTTAACATATAAATCAGATGTCTTCTCCATTTTTCCAAAGTTTAAGGGCATGGTTGAAAAATATTTTAAGTCATCCATTAATACAATTTATACTGATGGGGGAAAAGAGTATCAAGGTTTGAAAGCAGTTTTCGAAACTCATGGAATCCAACATTTGGTTTCACCTCCTTATACACCTCAACACATTGCTTCCGTTGAACGCCGTCATCGTCATATTGTCGAAACTGGTCTTACAATGCTTCATCGAGCATCATTGCCTTTATCTCTTTGGTCCTTTGCCTTCAAAACTGCTGTCTATTTAATAAATCGACTTCCAACACCTGTCCTGCAAAACAAGTCACCCTTTGAGTGTTTATTCCATTCATCTCCCAATTATTCTAAATTTAAAATTTTTGGGTGTTTATGTTATCCATGGCTTCGTCCATATAATACACACAAACTTGAACAACGGTCAAAAGCTTGTCTATTTCTTGGGTACTCTAATTTACACAATGCATATATTTGCTTTGAGCCCCTTGACCATAAATTCTATTACTCTCGGCATGTCCAATTTGTAGAAAGTATATTTCCATCTATGTCTACATGCACAAATCATGATAAAGTAAATAACCATACTCTTTCCAAATGGTGTTCCAAATATTCGTCTCCATCAATTCCTTTATTTTCCAATTCTGATTCTCCTAATTTGGAAAATTCACTTAGGCAGCCAATCACCCAGGATCCAAATATTCCTACTCCTCAATTTCGTCCATTTCACACTCATCCCCCCAATTCACGTGATCCTTTTTCCATGAATACTCCAAATGTCCCAAATTCTACCATCTTTCATAGTCAATCCCATGATTCACGTGAACCACCCTCCATGCATAATCCAAATACGCCTCTATCAATTACGTCTAGCCCCACACAACCATCCCCTCCAAATTCCAATACTCATGAACCCATGCAAGTTTGTGACATCCCGCTTGTCGATGATCAATCTCTGCCGACTACCACTCCAGAGACTTTATCGAACTCCTCCATCGATGAGTCGCTCCCTGGTAATAATTCTTCTCCTCCAACTGAAAACACCAACACTCAACATCCTTCTCATCCGATGCAAACATGCTCTAAAAATAATATTTTCAGGCCAAAAACTATATTCACCCTTACTGCGACAAAACATCCTATGCCATTATCCCTCGAACCCACCTCTGTCTCCCAAGCCCTTAAACAGAAAGAGTGGACAAATGCTATGCGTGAAGAGCTGCATGCTCTTGCCAAAAATGGAACATGGGACCTAGTGCCTCGAGAATCTCATCACAATGTGGTTGGCTGTAAATGGGTTTTTCGGATCAAACAGAATCCTGATGGGAGTGTTGCTCGATATAAGGCTCGTCTAGTTGCCAAGGGATTCAATCAACGTCCTGGTTTAGATTATACTGAGACATTTAGTCCAGTGATAAAACCTACAACTATTCGAGTTGTTCTATCTATTGCAATCTCATCTGGTTGGCCAATTAATCAACTAGATGTCAATAATGCCTTTCTTCACGGGCACCTTGATGAGGAAGTTTTCATGTCTCAGCCACCTGGTTTCATTGACCCCTCACGACCTCACCATGTGTGCCGCTTGCATAAGTCTCTTTATGGCTTAAAACAGGCTCCTCGTGCTTGGTTCACTAAGCTTAAGAACTTCATTCTTTCTCAAGGTTTTGTGAACTGTCACTCAGACTCTTCTTTATTTGTTTATGCTAACAAATCTATTCCTGTTTATTTTCTAATCTATGTAGACGACTTGTTAATCACAGGCAACTCTAAGCCTCTCATTCGCCACGTCATTACCGCTCTCTCTCACAAGTTCTCCATCAAAGACCTTGGGCCATTGAATTTCGTTTTGGGTGTCGAGGTGATTCCCACAAGTAATGGATTATTTCTTTCTCAACAGAAATACATCCGTGACTTACTTGCTCGATTCAACATGGAACATATCAAAGAAACAGCCACTCCTCTTAGCTCCACTACTCACCTTATCCTCAATGACGGCTCTCCACCAGTTGATGCCTCTCGGTATCGCAACTTAATTGGAGGAATGCAATATTTTATCTCGCATGCGTCCTGATGTTTCCTATGCAATCAACAAGTTAGCCCAGTACATGCACTCTCCGCGTCAAACTCATTGGACAGCAGCAAAATGGCTACTCCAATATCTCAAACACACTCTTACGTATGGTCTTTATCTCCACCGTCATCGATCACTGACCTTGACAGCTTATTCTGACTCTGATTGGGCAGGAAACCGAGATGATTGCACCTCAATATCAGCATATATCATTTTTCTTGGCGGCAACCTGATTTTTTGGTGCTCTAAAAAGCAGCGGACAGTTGCTAGATCCTCTACAGAAGCCGAATACCGCTCAGTTGCTTCAGCAGTAGCCGAACTGACATGGCTTACAAACCTTCTTAGTGAGCTACGTCTCCAAATCCCTCTGCCACCTCGTCTATTATGTGACAACATAGGTGCCACATACTTGTGTGCCAATCCGGTCTTCCACTCACGGATGAAGCATCTTGCCCTTGACTATCATTTTGTGCGTGAAAAAGTCTCAGCTGGCTCTCTCCAAGTTGCTCATGTCTCCACCAATGATCAATTAGCGGATGTCCTTACAAAACCGTTAGCTAAGTCTCGCTTTGCTTTACTTCGATCCAAGATTGGTGTCACTGATGGCACCATCTTGCGGGGGCATAAAAGGATAGAATCAATCTCCTCCTTAGATTAAGATGATTCACATAATTGTGCTTGACTTTAGGAGTAATCTCTGCAATTCCTTAGACTAAAGAATCCTCTGTAACTTTCCTTTTTTCAGCTTCGTAAACTTGTGTACAGCTTCATGAACTTGTGTATATAATTGCTTGGCTTTACAGTAATGAAACATCCTTTTCACAATCCCTGTCTCTGACTTTATAATTACTTATTGTTTATTAAAGAATGTGTTCACTATTGTTTTAAATTTTGTGCAATCAAAAAAGAAGAAGAAGAAGTTTGGGGTTTAAGATACATTTAATTTTTAGTGTAACAGTTGTATCAAACCAATAAAAACTAAAAGATCCAAAAGTTACAAGTTCCAACACCACCCAAATAAAGGCCCGTTAGGATTGTTTTTTAGAATCTCAAAAGTGATTTTAAAAATTAAAAACTAATTTTTAATGTTTTATAAATTATTTTTGTAATTACTTTTGGCAAAATTATCTCATCATACAGTAGATTTTGAAAAGTATGGAAGAAATAGTTTTTCAAAATGTGATTTTGAGAATCACTTTTATACTTAATCCATTTATATATATATATACATACATATATATATATATATATATATATATCCTCATTATCCTCATTATATAATAAAAATCCAAAATTATCTTTATTAATTAAGAAACGAAATCAATAACTTTAAAGAGATTATTATTATTATCGATTATATAGAGATAACAAAATAGAGGAATAATATAAAATATTTATTTTAGTTATCAATAATTATATGTACATAATGAAAATATTTTATATGCATGTTTGTAAATGTGTAAATAAATTTTATTTACATTATATCCAATTCAGTTGTTTATATTCTTACACCAATTTAACAATAAGATTTATGAAACACATAATACAGCTGCTTTTAAAACTAAAAGTACTTTAAAAAAAATTGCTAAATTTTATTAAACCCTAAACACTTAATCAAACTACAGGATTACCAAACTGACCCTAAATCAAACTAATAAAAATATTTTAAAGTAATAATAATAAGCCAAAGTAAGCGTACAAAAATTCATGCATAAATTGATTGAAATACTAACTAGGCAACCCAAAAGGGGGGGTGAATTGAGTTTTTAAAAAATAAGCAAATAAAATTCAATGAAATAGTAACTAAGCAAGCAAATTCGAAATAAACAAAGTAATGTGCAATAAAAAATAAAGAGATAGGGTAAGAGAGATCAAACACAATGATTTTTACGTGGTTCGGCTATCCCCGCCTACGTCCACGCCTCCAAGCACACCGGGTTTGAGGATTCCACTAAGCAAGCCACCAAGGCCTCAAAAGTTTACAATTGACCAAGGTGTCAATAAACCTTCACAATAAGAGATTATTCCCAATCTTTAAGCCCAAGTGTATCCCAACACTTACAATCACTCAAAACAAAAATTACAAGTTGTTCTTCTCTCACACAATTTTTAAGATTACAAATCAAAGCCCAATGTCTGAAAAAGATGAAGCAAGAATGTGTTTAAAGCTCTATGAAGATTGTATAAACGTGTATATGCTCAATGGTCATGTTGTGATCAACCTTTGAAATGATTTGAATGACCTTATTTATAGTTGGAGCTGAAAACTAGCCGTTATAGCCTTTTGCGCCAGAAAACAGATCGCCGTTTACCCGTTAACGGTTCACTGTTTGCGCTGGTTAAAGTTACCGTTGTGCTGATTTCAAATAAACGGTTGACCGTTAGTCACTTACCCTTTCGCCGTTAAAATCCAGAGACCTGCACAACAAAAATCTTCTATCCGTTTTTGGTAAACGGTTAAGGATTAGCAAATAATAACATACTGGAAATTATCGGTTAGCCGTTTACCAGTTAACGGTTCGCCGGTAAATTCCAGAACCATGCACAACATATTTCAGCTAACCGTTTTCACTAAACGGCTAAGGCTTAACAAAGTATGCCTTTCTGGAAATTAACGGTTAACCGTTATTAGTTAACGGTTCACCGGTTATTTCCAGTAGCCTTTTAAAACAACAAGCTTAACCGGTTTGCTTTAAACGGAAAGAGGTTAACACAAAAATCCTTTCTGGATATTATCGGTTAACCGTTAAAATTAACGGTTCACCGTTTACTTCCAGTGACTTAAAACATAAAATGCTTAACGGTTAAAGCTTAAGAAATAACCATTTTCAGAAAGATTAGGCTTTATTATAAACGGTTAGCCGTTTAAATCCAGTTGCTGATTTTTAACCAGTTATAAAGTAATCGGTTGAAGCCTTAGACATTAACATTTCTCTGCATTTTATCGGTTAACCGTTAATATTAACGGTTCACCGATTATTTCTAGAAATGCACATTTTTGTAGAGATATTTCAGTTTTTCAAAAACTTGTAAATACTCATAGAAAACTTCTTGCTTTTAAGAAAATGTTTGTAATTATGAAAACTCCAACATATTTATCAAAAGGTTTGTTATAAGCAAAATCAATTAAAAGAACATTTACATGTTAACATTGATAATCAACAAAAACATCCAAAAGTTTTACTCCAAGTTTTCTATTCAATTGACATAACACTTAAATTTCTAAAGGCACGATCAATTTTGTGTCTAATCCTATAAAATTAGAAAATTAAAGAATATTATATAATGATAATTAAATAATATGCAATTAATAATGTTAAAAAAATAATGTTAAACATATTGTCAACTAAAATAATTGGGAGAATTGGAGTTCCAAGATAAAATCTTATCTAGTCCCAAATCAACAATTGGGATTAATTTCAATCTTAAACTCCTGATTGCTTTTAAAATTGGTCCTAATAATATGGACAAATCCCATTCTGACCAGTATGGAATTCCAACCCCATACCTTTGGGTCTCAATGGTGTTTAGTTGGAGGGAGGAGACGGGAAGGAAATTAATTCAAATTCCTTTCACTTCTCTTTTGTTTGGTTTTCACTAATATCTGGGAATTCAATTTCTATTGAAATTTAATTTTCATCAAATTGTGCATTTTGGATTCCTCACCGAAGGCTGTAAAATTCAAATTCCCCTCCTATTAGAAATCGAATCTTCCAGAATTGCTCCTCTCAAATTTTTATCAATTATTTTAATTCTTATCAAATAATTCTTATTTATGATTTTAGTTTTTCAATTTAAATTGTCACTAAGGAGTCTGACTTACTACCACTGAAAAGCAAAAATACAATTTATAGATTATGATAATTCTATGTATTGTATGAGAATTGCAATCCAAAAATTTTCCCTGCAAAACGATTTTTAATCGACAGCAAATCCATGCTTTCAAATTTAGTCAGCTGAACTAATTTTTGTTTTTTTGGATTAATTTTGAAATGTTGCATACATAACGAGCTGCTGTTGAAATTAATGTTAACAAAAAAAAAAAAAATAGATGCAAAAGGAGAAACAAGCATCATGTGAACTACTCACATTGGAATAAGTTGTTGGCAGCTGGTCTGTTAGGCCATTAATATTTTGACTATTCAATGCCGATTTTGATCCCACTAAATTAAGCCATCAAAAATTGCTGGGAACGGAGTAATATCTATTTATAACTGGAAATTACTCACCGTACAACGATGGTTGGAGCTGCATGTATTATTTATTATTAACAACTAACTTATGAAATGCTTTGAATGTACCTCCTAGGTCGTATTATTTACTATACTAGTTAGAAGAAACTGCAATGTTAAATTATTTGATAAATACTTATTATAAATTTAAAGATGTTATTACACTATTATACGATATAAAATATATTTGCTTTCTTAAATTTTAATAAAGTGTAGGTATTGGGGAGAAGCACTTTATATATATATATATGTATATAATGATTCTCTAGTAATGATATCCTCATTTTAACAAAGTGATGATATCACTAACTAACTAACTAAATAACACATATTTCAATACACCAGTAGATAAAATAATATAGTTTTTAATGTGTTAAAATATATGTCTTTTGTATATTATTGATACTTTCACTTTAACAAACTGAGAGTCTCTTCGTTATAGAAGTATTTTATAAATATTCTTTGTATTTTTATGAAAATTATTATTTAAAAATCATATCTTACAAAAGACTAATAGTTTTTATTGTATTACTACGCAGAACTTTTCAAGACAGAACACCTCAATACCATGACCTTAATTTTTGAACTCTCTTGTACAAAGTTGTTGGCTGGTCTATTTAGTTTAGTCTTTCAATTATTTGTCGTTTGAACTGATGATCCATATATCAATAATTTCCTAGTGAAACTTCAGGAAAAAATAAAAATCCTCTCATACAGTAGCATTATTTTAATTCTCAGCTTGATTATATTTTGAGTTAATTTATAGATTATTTGAAATAAAAAATATAATTTATTTTTTCCAACTAAATATTTTTAAATAATTTTGTTAATTTAATGAGTAATTGTAGACTTACAAAGTTATGCTATAAAATTATATCCCAGAATCCCAATAATATGACGCCAATTAACTACTGCTATGCGTTTCTTAGTAATTAACATTTTATACTATTATTGACGAGATAATTAACTTCAACACCAATGAACAAATTTTATATTAATACATCCTCTAGCTTTATTATCAAATGATTATAAATCATAATCAAACCAAGCCACCAGAGGCTACTACTAAAAGATTGATTAAAGGGTTTTCCAAGTTTGAAAATGTTAGTAGCATTGGAAAATGGCAACTTCCAGGAATCTTCCTACGACAATCAACCATTCAGTGAAATGCCCAAATGGCACAAAGGACCCCGTTAACCATTAAGTCACATCATTTATTTATTTGTGAATGAAAAATAAGGTTCTGATCATAAGAAATCAGCACCTTATAATGCATGATTACCTGTATGTCAAGTTTGGCGATTATATGTCATCATCGCAATAACTTAAGATTTTTCTTATATTTAAGTCTCCGTTCGGAACCAATGTGTGGCAGTTGGGCAATTAAGATGCCACACATCACTCATTTATGGAGTGTGGACTAATGATATTGTCCTTATGATTTTACGTAAAGTATAAATTTTTCCTTGTGCTTCTGTTTGTTTATTTATTTTTGATACTTAATAAATATAAATTTATTTCTTAATATTTACTAAACAGTCACTGCCGGGCAATATTGCCAAAAAATAATAAACAATGACAGCAAAGTTGTTCAAGACAGAACCTCAATACCGACTCACAACCTTAATTTTTTAACTTTCACGTACAAAGTTGTTCGCCCGTCTATTTAGTTTAGTCTTTCCATTATTTGTCTTCTGAACTGAAATGATCTCAGCAAAGCTATATATCAATAATTTCCTAGTGAAACTTCGGAGAGAAAAAGAAAATCCTCTCATACAGTAGCATTAGTTTAGATTTTTAATTCTGAGCATGATTATTTTTTGAGTTAATTTAAAGATTATTTGAAGTAAAAATAATATAAATTTTTTTTCCATCTGAATTTTTTTAAATAATTATATTAATTTAATGAGTAATTATAATTTTTATATTAGTACATCCTCTAACTTTATTATCAAATAATCATATGTCATAATCAAGCCAAGCTACCAGAGACTACCACTAAAAGATTGATTGGAGGGTTTTCCGAGTTTGAAAATGTCAGTAGCATTCGCAAATGGCAACTGCAGGAATGTTCCTGCTACAATCAACTATTCAGTGAAATGCGCAAATGGCACAAAGGACCCGCCACCCGTTAAGTCACATCATTTGTTTATTTGTAAATGAAAAATAAGGTTCCGATCGTAAGAAATCAGCATCCTTATAAGTCATCACCACAATACAAATATCCTTCTGTTACACTGATTTTCTCCTTGTTTTGTACAAACTACAAATATCATTTCTCTTTCCCATTTAGCCTTGATTTGCTTCTACTTGACTATCAATTGTCCAGTCGTTGACCCTGTTGTATTTTTATTTCGTTCACTTCAAATAGACCCAAAAAAAAAAAAAAAGAGATGTTGAATAAAACCTAAAATCTAATTTGATTTTTAATCTGATTTAGCTAAGATGTCCAATATAATACTAATAGCAATGTTAAGGATCTCAATAATTGAGTCCCAACTTATATGGTAGTCATTTATTAGATGATCGAACTATTAATTTTACTAATTATGAAATTTATTATCAATAAAAAAAAAAGACCCATAACAATTGGGTCTCAAGTTAGAATTCAACTATTAGAATTCCTAACATTATTCTAATATTAATAAAAAAATCATCAAAATAATATATATATTGTCTAAAAAAATTAAAAAAAAATCTAAACCATAGATTTACTCTTCAATCTTCGTGATTTGGCTGATTTCTTTTAAAGCTTTGGTTTCTTTAGAAGTGCAAGGAGAAATAGTAATAAGATTAAAAAAGCAATGAAGTAAAACTTTAAAATTTTACGAGCAAATAGTAATAAGATTAAAGCTTGAACACAGTTTTACGAGCAAGCAGTTTTTCCCTCTTGATCCCCATATTCAGCTCCTACTCTTTGCCTTCAATTCTCAATCAAGAAAACCTCTCCTGATTTTCGTCTTTTGATCTGTTTCTTAATACTATCAGCTCTTTGCATTTTCATTGGATCAAGCAACCCGTTTCTTGATTCAATTTTCTGATCTCAAAAACACTTTGATTCTCTTCTGTTACACCGATTTTCCCCTTGTTTTGTACAAATATCATTTCTTTTTTCAAATTTACAAATATCATTTCTATTTCTATTTCGTTCACTCCCCCCCACCCCCAAAAAAAAAAAAATGGACATTTTGAAAAGCATTGTTCCAGGAATTGTAAACTGCTTGGCTCCTCACGCACAAAGCGAATTTAGTTACTGGTATAACTCCGGTGCCAACTTTGAGAATCTCAAGGCAGAACTTGATAGGCTCAAGGATGAAAGAGAAAGCATTCAGCGCAGAGTTTCTGAGGCTGAAAGAAAAAGTGAAAAGATTGAAGAGAAGGTTGAGAAATGGCTGGTTAACGCGAACAAGAGAATTAAGCAGGCAGCCAAATTCATTCAAGACGAAGAGAAAGCAAATGAACGATGTCTCATGGGGCTGTTTCCTAATTGGATTACTCGCTATCAGCATGGAAAGAAAGCAGAAGCAGAGAAGGAGGCCCTTTTTAAACTCCGAGAAGAAGCTGGGAGATTTTATGATAGAATTTCCTACCGTACCATTCCGGAGGAGACATGGGTCAAGTCTCACAAAGGCTACGAGGCCTTCGAATCAAGACTTTCTACTTTGAAGGCCATACCAAATGCATTGATCGATGTTGATGTCAGCATCATAGGGGTGCACAGCATGGGCGGCATTGGAAAGACGACACTGGTGAAGAAGATCGCCAGGCAAGCTATGGAAGACAAGCTCTTTGATATGGTGGTCTTTTCAGAGGTTTCCCAAATTCCAGACATAAGAAGGATTCAACAGGAAATTGCCGAGAAGTTGGGCCTGGAGTTGCGCGAGGAAGTTGAATCTAGAAGAGCAAGTAGACTATTTGAGCGATTGAGAAATGAGAAGAAGATCCTTGTGGTTTTAGATAACATCTGGGAACACCTTGATTTGGAGACTGTTGGAATTCCTTTTGGAGAAGATCATAAAGGATGCAAACTACTGCTGACAGCAAGAGATAGTAGTGTCCTCTTAAAAATGGGATCTAAAGACAACTTTTTGATAGACAAATTAAATGAAGAAGAAGCCTGGAGATTGTTTAAGATGATGGCCGGTGATGATGTTGAAAATCGTGAGTTGAAATCTACAGCAATAGACGTCGCCAGGGCATGTGGAGGTTTGCCCATTGCCTTGACTACAGTAGCAAAGGCATTGAGAGGCAAGAGTCTGCATGAATGGAAGAATTCCTTGCGAGAACTCCGAACGCCTTCAATGGTAAACTTCGAAGGAGTGTCTGCAGAGACTTATTCAAGTATTGAGCTGAGTTTCAACCATTTAAAAAGTGAGCAACTCAAGAAAATTTTTCTGCTCTGTAGTCTAATGGGTAACAGTATTTGTACTGCGGACTTGTTTAAGTACTCCATGGGTTTGGGTATATTTCAAGGAGTCAATAAGATGGAAGATGGACGAGACAAATTATATGCATTGGTCCATGAACTTAGACACTCTTCTTTGTTGCCTGAGGGTGATAGCAATGAACGACTTTCAATGCATGATGTTGTTCGCGATGTCGCGATATCAATTGCATGCCGCCACCAACATGTGTTTTCGGTGAGAAATGAGCATGCGTGGTACTGGCCAGATGAGGATGCACTTCGAAAATGCAATGCTATCTCTTTAAGAAATAATAGTAATGGTGAATTTCCTGAAGGATTAGAATGCCCAAACCTTGAATTTTTATTTATCTCTCCCAAAGATTCTTCTCTTGAAATCAATATTCCTGAGAACTTTTTTGTAGGGATGAAAAAGCTTAGAGTTCTAGATTTTACTCGAATGCAGTTTTTTTCTTTTCCATCTTCAATTGATCTTCTAGTAAATCTTCACACACTATGTCTGGATCAAAGTGCGTTGGGGGACATAGCAATCATTGGGAAGTTGAAGAATCTAGAAGTCCTTAGCTTTTTGATGTCTGATATCATGCAGTTGCCCGAAGAACTAGGTCAATTGAATAAGTTGAGAATGTTAGATTTAACCAATTGTTTCCATCTAAAAGTTATTGCGCCCGATCTCTTATCAAGCTTAACTCGATTGGAAGAGCTGTATATGGGTAATTGCTGCATTGAATGGGAGGTTGAAAGAGCCAACAGCAAAAGAAGTAATGCTAGCCTTGACGAATTGATGCACTTACCTCGGCTAGCCACTCTAGAAATTGACGTTAAAAATGACAGTATTTTACCAAAGGGCTTTTTGGCCAGAAAGCTCGAAAGGTTCAAAATATCTATTGGAAATGGGTCATTCTTGCCTGCCAAGAGTGTTGGAAAAGATTGGTTTAAAAGTCGGCCGCACTTTTCGATCAACAGTTATCGCAAGAGTACAAGAGCATTGAAGCTCAAGCTTGATTTTATGGACATTTGCTCCATGAAATTGCAGGGCATCAATAACGTTGAGTACTTATGGTTGGACAAGCTGCAAGGCATCGAGAATGTTCTTTTCAATTTGGACACGGAGGGCTTTTCACAATTGAAGCTTCTCTGGGTTCAAAATAATCCTGAAATCTTTTGTATCGTCGATTCAAGGGAGATGGTCGCTTGTGATGCCTTTCCTCTTTTGGAGTCACTTATCCTTCACAATTTGATCAACATGGAGAGGATATGTGTTGATCGGCTCAAAGTAGTGTCTTTCAACAAGCTCAAAACCATAGAAGCATATAGTTGTGATAAGTTGAGTAATATCTTTTGGCTCTCTACTACAAAATGCCTTCCAAGACTTGAGAGAATTGCAGTTATTAATTGCAGCAAGATGAAAGAGATTTTTGCAATTGGGGAAGAAGTTGATAATGCAATTGAGAAGATAGAGTTTGCTCAATTAAGATCTTTGAGTCTCGGGAATCTTCCAGAGGTTACAAGCTTTTGCCGTGAGGTGGAGACTCCTTCAGCAGCACTGAACAGACAAGTGTCGCAAGAGGAATCGACGACTAAGTATTCCTCCAGCGAAATCACTTTGGATATTTCAACTTTGCTTTTCAACGAGAAGGTGCGTAGGCTAACATTTTCTTTATCTATATATATAAAACAGACTTTATTCTATCATGCGTTCCCTTTTGATGTCATACGTGGAAAATAATTAAATCATTTAAAGAATTGAAAGAAAATGGAAAAAAGCATAAAAAGAATCTCACGCGCTCACTAATTGAGCTCTTAACAAGTAGTATGAATTAGAATGCATACTCAGCTCTCAGTTGGAAATTGATTCTGACTTGCATTAATTTGTAATCAAAGAAGAAAATTTCAACAAGTGCTTCCCATATGGATTCTGACTTCCATTAACTTGCATTAACGAGAAATTCTTATTTTTTTTAGGTTGCGTTGCCTAACTTGGAGGCTTTGGAGATATCTGAAATTAATGTCGACAAGATTTGGGACTACAATCATCTTCCGGTCATGTTTCCTCGCTTTCCAAATTTAACACGATTGATTGTGTGGCGTTGTCACAAATTAAAATACATATTTTCAGCGTCTATGATCGGAAGCCTTAAGCAGCTCCAACACCTAGAAATACGCTTCTGTGAGGATTTACAAGAGATGATTTCTGAAAACAGAGCAGATGAAGTGATCCCTTATTTTGTCTTTCCACAGCTCACCACTCTGATACTCCAAGATCTACCAAAACTTAGATGTTTTTACCCTGGAATGCATACTTCGGAATGGCCCGCACTAGAAAAACTTTTAGGGGTTCGTTGTGACAAATTAAAGATATTCGCTGCGGATTTATCGCAGAATAATGAGAATGATCAACTTGGTATTCCTGCACAGCAGCCCCTATTGCCGTTGGAAAAGGTATGAAGCCATTTTCTAGATTTTTTATCAATATCTTTTTTTAACTTTGAAAAATATAAGCATCGATAAATTAATACTCAATAAATTGAAAACTTTTATTACACAATAATCTTTGCTAGTCTAGACTAAGGGATCAATGTGGTAGATTAATAATTATATGAACTTTTTTAGGTATAGCATTTATAAAAGAATCCTTAGTCTTTCCATATAGAAGAACTTACAAAATAAATTAGTAATTTATTATTGTGCAATAAAATAATTTCGAGCTAGTATAAATCAACCTTTTTTCCCTGATTTCCTTTTTACGTCTAAAATTAACATATAAAAAATCATATAATGAATTTTATCACTAATTCAATTATTTTTTTTTTGGGTAAAAGATAATATAAAACAAATACTATAAAGTCAATGCGTGTGATCGGATTACTCAAAATCATTTGAGAGAACATCAATTGACCTCATTAGTTATTATGATTGATGATGATCAGATCTTACCCAACTTGAAGGACCTATCCTTGAATGGAAAAGACGTGAAGATGATTTTGCAGGCCGATTTCCCACAACACCTTTTTGGCAGTCTTAAACAACTAAAGATTGCCGAAGATGACTCAGCTTGTTTTCCAATCTGGAATGTACTGGAGAGATTTCACAATCTCGAAATACTCTCACTGTTTCAATTTTCATTCCACGAAGAGGTATTTTCGATAGAAGGATGCTTAGAGAAACATGTGGGGAAGTTGGCAATGATAAAAGAATTACAGCTGTACAGGCACTATCATCTGAAGCAGCTGTGTAAACAAGACTCCGAACTTGGCCCCATTTTTCAGTATCTTGAAATTCTAAGAGTACATCATTGTCACAGTCTGTCAATTCTACTGCCATCATCATCGGTATCTTTTGGGAACCTAACAAACCTTGTAGCTTTCGGTTGCAAGAAATTGATACACTTAGTAACATCCTCCACAGCAAAAACTCTAGTGCGACTCGTATCACTTTATGTATACGGATGCAGAGCAATGACAGAGGTGGTAATAAATGACAAAGATGGGGTTGAAAAAGAAGAGATTGTTTTCCGCAAATTGAAGACGTTGGAACTGCGTGATTTAGATAGCCTCACAAGTTTCTGCTCTGCCAATTGCACCTTCGAATTCCCATCTTTGCAAGTGTTGTGGGTGATTGGTTGTCCCAAGATGAAGATTTTCACTACAGAAGAATCAATCACGCCCCCGCGAGTAAACGTCTGGTACGGAGAGTCAGGGGATCAACAGCGTTGGGCAAATAATGATCTAAACACAACCATACAACAATTACATGCTGCGAAGGTACGGATATACATATTACTCTCTATCTCCCGTGATAAATTTTTACAAAATTTGTTACTTTGTAACAAATATAGATAAAGTATTTGTTACAAAGTAAGTTTAAATTGATAAATAAGAATTTTACTTTCAGCTGTTGGCGGGGTCGTCGATATACTCTACGCAAATACGACTAATTTCATAGGCTTCTTATGACTTGGGAGTTGTGAAATTTTAGAAGAAAGCCTCAACTGGTAATTAATTTTTATTTCATTTATTTGATATCATGGCTTGTTTCACAATTTCATCTGAATTATTTAGAATGGGTCACTCGGCTTACTGTTAAATTTGGAATGCAATTTTAATGATTCTTTCACACTTTTATGGACAGATTTTGCATCATTGAATGTCTTCTAGTCTAGTTTAATTTGAGTTTTCTTTTTTTTCTTTTTTTTTTTGGAGTGTTCCCCTTGTTTTCTAAAATTTTATAATTCCTTGCATACTTTGTATGATAAAATTTCATTAAAAGCCTTCATATTTTATAATTCCTTGAAAACATGCATACTTTTTCCTTATCTTTCTTTGCCAATTATTTATCGTCATCATTGCTGTTATGTTATTTTTGTTTGTGCTCTGTTTGTTCATTTGGTTTGGTTTGCTTCACACCTATCTTTCTTTGGAAACTTAGAAGGCAAAGGAAGTACTTAGAAAATGCTCTTCCCTATGAACACATAATTAAGAACAGCTGAAAATCATTCATCGGATAAAAAATTAAAAATAAACAAAATCTAATCAGAGCATTATGCCTAGAACAAATCCTTAAACCATCAAAGCAAAACTCTTCGCTATGAAAAACTATATTGTGGAAATATTGTTTGAAAACGTTGGATACCAGGAAAGGGACTAATTTGGTCTAGTTTTATGAGAAGTATAGAAGAACATTATTTTCTCTGTTGCTCCTGTTAAAATTCTTTACTGTGATTGTAGAATGTATGTATACTGATGAAGATTTAGGTAACTCTTCTCCTGTGCATCATTTGAAATAAGGTCTTTTTTTTTGGGTGTAATATCTCCTACTGGGTTATAGTTCATACAAAGAGAAATTCTCAAATCAAGCCGGATACTGCTAGATATTCTAAGAGTATATTATTTAGGCACTGATAAAGTGGTTAACCCTGTCCAGACTTAATCAGTGAAGCAGTTCCAAACTGGACTCCATTTTCAATATCTTCAAATTCTAAGAGTATATTACTGCTTGTAAAAAGCCTTTTAGGTTAATTGGCATGATTACTTATATCTTTGGGGAATCTAACAGAACTGGTGGTTTTTTGTTACAAAGAATTGTAACATCCACTGCAGCAAAAAGGTATAGTGCGGCTCGTATCAGTGAAGGTAGCTGGATGCAGGGCAATGACAGAGGTGGTAATAAGCGACGGAGAAGAAGATGGAGCGCCAAATTTAAATTCAAAACAAGAGATTGTTGTCAGGAAATTGAAGACTTCGAGTCTGTGTGATTTAAATTACGCTTTCAGATAAAGATTCTTGAAACTGTCGTATTTGGAGCTGACATTTCCACAAGAATTAAGAGAATATAAAACAATTCATTAATCGTTAGTTTTTAATTTCATTATTCAATGAAAGTCCTGTCAAATTAAATTGCTGCTATTGAATCTCTCGCTCCCCTTGCAAATCTCTATGTGCAAGTACCTAAATTTACAAATTTTACTCTAAATTAATGAACGAGAGAATTTATTTTCAGTTGTTGGAGTCGTCGTCGTCTCTCTCGATGCAGTACTATATGTTCTGATCCCTTAGGCTTTCTAATTTATACATGGTGTTGTGAAATTTGAAGAGCAAAGTCTGAGGTAACTATCGTTTTCATTTCATTTTATTTGATCTCTAGGTTGATTTTATCGTTTCATCTAAATTATTTGCAATGCGTCGGTTGGGGTTGTAAATCACTATGAGATCATAACTTTGAGTTATAGGTATCCATCTGGGGCGTATAATATATCATTAATTTATTACTATAATACCGTATTGGTCTTGTGGTCCAGTTAGAAATTCTGTTTATTTCATAGTTATTTTACAAATTTAAGATATTTTCTTATTTTTCTTATTATTTTTAAGATTTTTATATTTTTTTCTCTAGATATAAGATTTAAGTACGATTTATTTTATTTTTATTAGGAGAATGTTATTATATAATAAAATTTCAGGTTTGCCTATTTTGATGAATTTATAATATTTAGAATTAGTATAAAAAGGGTCCAAAATCTTAATTTTGTTATTCAGACTTTCAAAAACTCGTGTTTCTCTATATTTTCAATCTCAATGTCCATGTTTTCGTCATCATAAGTTCTAATGTCCGGTTCCATCAGGTCTCTCTTCTGTGAAGCCCCTGGAGTAAAAGCTCCGAATGTGTTACCATTGAATGCATGGCAGAAAACTTAGTACTTAATTAAGGCTCTTGAATATGACTCTCTATGGCTTCAACATTTTACTTGATATGAAAATTTCTTTCTAGCCAGGATCATTGTGAAAATAAATTGTGGTAGTACTGACAATGAACAAATTCAAATATCAACTGAGATAAGTACTGCACAATTAATGTTACCAGCAGCCAATTGGTGTGAGCACCAACAACCATTTTCATATTTAAGTCTTTAGAACAGTAACACAAAATATGGCAAGTGGCAACCACATCAAATAATCAAATTGTTGATAGATTTTGAAAGCTTTAATTTGATTGACATTTATTTGAATATTTCAACATATGCATCTTTTCTCTACTCACGGGGCACGTTGAGTTAGAAACGGTTTGAATGTCAATATTACTCCAATTGCCTCAACCAAATTCAGAATGAAAAAAATCATCTGGTTACCTGCACTTTAGTTTAAGCAGCTAATTAAGCTAATTAGCACAAAGTAATTCACAAACTAGTGAGAAATTCATTAGTAGATCATCATACCTGGGAGGAACCCAGCATCTTGACGCTTTTGTGACCAAGAAAATCTGCCAGAACCCGATTAATGAAGTTGTTACCAAACAAATGATCAATTTAATCATGGCTTCTTTTTTTTTTTTTCCTTTTTTGTTGGGGGGGGGGGGGGGTGTGGGGGACGCAATAAAAATTATAACATCATTTGCATATAATATTACAAAATCAATAGGACACTTACAGAGCACCTCCTACAGTTGGACCGGCAGTTTTGGTAAGCGACACTACAGTCATAGCAAGTCCATTGGCAGCTCCTCTTTGATGCTGCTCCTGTTATTGTGCCATAAACCAACAAATTAAATTTAAACTTTGACACATACAAAAGTTGAAAAAGCTGAAAGCATGGAAATGTACGAAACGAACAAAAGAAAAAAAAATATTTACCACTGCTCTGTTTTGCAGAAGGAATAATCCAGTTATTATAGACACCTGATGTTATAATTCAGGAAAAGTGAAAGAGAATTACAACATTTCTAATAAAGAAGATATAAAGTAATTTTTATACATATTTGCTAATATAACCTAAGTATATGGATCAATGATTAGGATATCCACTTACAGATAAAACATTCTTCATCACAGAAGCACAGTTTATCAAAAAGGCAAGGCCGAACCCAGATAGCATTGCTATGTAAGTGTAACTTGTCAAAAGCGGTATCGATAAAACCTGTACATACATAGAAAATCATGGGACCAAAACCATGAAGAAAAGTATTTTATAAACAGATATGTTTGAAACAAACTATCAAATGGTCCAATGCCACATGATGTGTTCAAAATTTTACCCCAGCAATACGTGTTATGATTATTGGCCCAATAATCCTCTCGACGTAAGGGTACAGAGTAAGTTGAAAAACAAGGAGGCTGAAACCTATTGTAAGTTCAAAACGAGGACAATCGTCAAGCAGTTTTGTAGGGGTGATGCATGAGAAAGCAAGTACAGAAAACAAGTAACATTTCTAGTTTCGTAATAAGTGTAAATGGGGAGACAAATATCAGTTTTGCACCTGAGATGGCAAGAACTTGGCCAACATTTTCGGTTGAGTAACTCAGACCCCCGTACTTCCTCGGGCTGACAGCCCACAGTGAAAATATCTGGAAGAATAATTGCAATATTATGATTAAAAAAAAAAACACTTCTTAGGATCTGTAATAGCCATATGCCTTTTTTATGTATAAAACTCAAAACAATCCCATCAACAGCAATAGCACCCCCTGTTTCAGGTAGAAGTTAAGAGACAACTTTGCAAATATCATAACAGAATGCTGATATGATCCACGATCCTGGACTTTATTCAAGTTCAGGAAAGCCATCAGTCATTAAACTATTAAACCATATGGCTTAATAACTTTGCAGAACATTAACATAGTTTAGATTCTGGATTAAAATATTTTTGTGTCATAATAATTTAGAATATATATAAACAATCAAACTCAGGTAGAGAGATTTATACCTCGGTGTAAGCAATATCATGAAGCGAGAAAACACAATAAACAATAATAGAAGAAATGAAGGGCCAATTCTTCATGTGGCTATTCTTAGCAGTCGCCTCCTCATTTCCTTCATCTTGTTTAAATTCTGCATTGGACCCACAGGATGCGGATTCCAAAGCATCACATGTTACATCAAGTGATACACCACTTTCATTGTGTTTGTGCAATGTCTCCTGCATCAAAAAGCATGTGATGGCGTCAATGTAGTCATTATAAGAGAAGCGAAAGTTATATTTTTATAGTCTCACCCATAAGAAAATTTGAAGTTATGGGAGAGTTGCTATTACATGTACAATTCAGCCTGAAAAGAGAGCTAAAGGCTACGTACCGGAATCCAGCAAGAAGCAATAGTTACCGCAAAAGCAAAGAGTGACATACAGAGACAGGGCAAGAAGTAAGGAAACCTGCATAAATTTGTTTTTCAAAATACCATCATTTTGTAAGCATTACAGAAAAAGAAAAAGCTAATGGCAGTAAAAATTCACTCACTTTCCAAACATAGATTCTTTGGAAAATGCCTTTGGATATTTCGCTGCTGGCTGGAATTATCCACGAATATATATAAGAACAATATTTATCAAGCCAAACTTCTAAAAATTCAAAAAAAAATGCGCATAATAATCAGGTAAAAATTGCAGAACCTGGGCCAAAAAGCCACCCACTGTGGGGCCAATAAACAATCCCGTGCCCCATGCTGTACTGACCTGAAATTATATTGTAGTTCTCAAGGAAAATGATGCAGTACAATTTTCTCAAGAACTTTGCAATCATACACGAACTGATAAGCTCACCGTTGACAGTCCTAAAGTTTGGTGTTGATCGCGCAATATTTCACATGCATATGCCTGGTGGCGTAAGAGAAGTTTGAGCACAAATATTTGCACGAATTAAATCGGAATTATCAACAAATGCGCCCAATCAATACCTTTATTGGTCCAAGTAAACCATTCAAAGCCCCAAGGAGAAACCTTGTAGCTATGGCCATCCAGAAATTCACACTAAGCCCAAAGAGAGTGTTAAAAATAACCCTGTGAGCATTTTAAGACAAATAAGAAACCCAGAAATTGCCAAAGCATCATCAATTTCAAGCTTGATCATTTGAAAATAGAGGTCACTAACACTGTGATGCTTCCTATTATTATTACAGACTTTCGACCGCAGCGGTCAGCCACCATTCCCCACAAAACAGATGTTAGAGCTCTGCCAAGCATGTACGAAGACCCTTCAATTTCATCAGGGTATTAAGAGGTTTGTTAGGATAACTTCTTGAGGAGTTTGAAGTGTTATATTGGTCGTACATACATACACACACACACATACATACATATATACACACACACATACATATACATATACATACATACATACGTAAATCGTTTCCAGGTGCGAACATATGTATTTTTTAAAGCATAGACTTGGCCCTTTAAAGTTGTAAAGACGCGGGTCCGTATTGAAAAGCTTGGTAGAATGTCTTCACAGAGTTGCAAAGGCGTGAGTCTGCACTTTATAAGGTGTGGACATTCGTACCAAAGACGGACTCCATACTGTCTGTCATTTATTAAATATAATAAAAAACATAGAATAACTCACCCACGTAACCTGCATAGAATCCAATATCTTCCTCCCTTTTTGCAATGTGAAAATCCCTAATCTGAAAAGAAATCATAAATGACTGCTGTGAAAAAGCAATTAATTATTTGACATATAAAACTTGTTTTTTCTTATAGTTCTCAGAAAATCACCAAGCATGATAGGAAAATATAAATTTTCTCACTAATAACCACTACGCTGAAGGCAACAACAATCCACTCACCATAAAATAATGGAAGGGAAAGAGAGATGCCGCAGGCAGAACTGAAAATAATAAAAATAATAATTCACAAAAGAATTAAGGACATAACTGAAAGAGCACAGTGGGCAAAAATCATCGTAAATGGTTCAGTCAAAAATCATTATATTGAGCTGAAGTTGAAAACTTTACCAGTAGCAAGCACAACAATCCAAATAATAAAAAGTTTGCGAATTGGTAACCCTCGTTCCGACTCTTTAAGCTTATCAACCTTACAGCCTGAGCAGTTCTCATAATATTTCTTCTTCAATAGCGGCTCTCTCACTTTCCTCTCCGCCATACTCGAAAAATTTTCAGCTCAAGTAATCGTCTCAGTCTATGCAATCCAACTTCAATGCCTAGATATAAGTACTTAGAAAAGACGTAACAAAATCAATACAAAAGAATCAATAGGCTCAAGGATATAGTAGAACTAGATAAGTGATCATTTAAAGAATTTTCAACAGAATTGTAAAAATCAGTTGATTTTGCAGCCGGGTCTGTCACCACCATGGTAATTAAAATTATTGTATCCCATGCAAAACAAAATTTTTTCATTACATGCCCTCATTGCTGACGTCCAATTAATCATGACTCTTATGAGAATAATTTTTGGTGACAAGAACAGCGGCATCCTAGGACGTGACAAAAAGTTACAAAAATCCCTTATTTTAAAAAATGACCATGAAAATTAATTGAGGGACACACAAATTCAGGATCTGTGTAACTAATTTTTTTTTTTTTTTGATAAAAAGAGGGCTCTAAAGAAGAAGACACAAAATGGGATGTGCTACCCCATACATATCGCCATACATATCCGAATATAAAATATAACTCAATTTAAAAGGGATAAAATTAAAAAAAAATGCACTCCAATAGAAAAGCGCAAAGCATTGCATAGCAAGGAAATCGGCCGCAGAATTGCCTTCGCTCTGTGTAACTATTTTTAAATACAAAAAAAGGTCTACATGTATTAAAAAAGAGTTTGTATGTTCATTTTTTAAAAATAAAGGGGGTTCATGATTACCTTGTTAAGCCACGAGATGTCGTGCTGTTTTCTAATTTGTCATTAAATCGTGGTTGCACGATTTGACATGTAGAGGTAATTTTTTTTTTTTTTAATGAGATGGTAACAAACGTAGTGACAAAACTATCGTGGTCCCGTCTAATGATGAAACTAATTGTTAATTAATTAATAAAAATACTAAGTGATTGTCACCGTTCCGGTCACAATCACAGACAAATACAATTAGGATAATTGAATTTAAATAAAATGTAATTTAGCGTCGGCCCTCAGTTGTTTCGACATTTCGCATTGTGCCGCCAATCTTTCGACCATGTGCACCACACCCCCATTTCTTTCAAATCTACCGTTAACGGAAAGAAGGGTAGAATGATAATTTTAACAAGATTAACATAATACATATAAAATTTAAAAAAAAAAAAAAGAAAACCTTTTTTCCTTCATTTTTTTAATTCTATAATGCCGTAATTAAAATTACGGCATTAATGCCGTAATTATTATGTACCGTTAGATTAAATCAACGGTATATATTAATTATAATATAATAAAAAGTTTTATATTTAAAAAAAAAAACAGGTTACAAACCGGTTAACATGTTTTTTTACCAGTTAAAATAAAAAAAATAATATTTTTTTAATGTTATTATAATTGATTTATTTTAAAATCACTCATTCACGTTAATTAGGGATTACGAGAGGGAAAGAGCAGCCAAGTATTTCTCCACTGTCAACTCGACGTCGTCATTGTACCGTCGTTCTGTTCCATCAGGTGTTGGGGGAGGGGCAGAGGCTGTTGCCCAGTGGCCATAATCCTTGCAAACTGGAAGTTTGTTAAATTCCGAAACACATAATCCTTGCAAACTGGAAGGAGCGAAGGCTGTCTTTGCATTTTGCTTTCTTTTCTTTTTTTTTTTCTATTTTTTGGAATCCGCCACAAGCCAGAACGCCAACCAAGGTAGCCAATTCTTTGTATTGATTTTGTCTTTTAGCATTGATTTTGGGGAATTCTTTTTTCACATTAATTTTCTTTTGAATTTTTTTATATCCACATGATTATCTTTCATTCATTCATTTTTATTCTTTGGTTTTCTTCATCAAAATTTATTGTTATCACATGTTATCTTTATTATTTCATACGAATTGATTTCATATTTGTAAATAATCTATTTGCTGGACTTCGAGACTAAGCAAGTTAATTTAACTTGATTAGATGTCTATTATAATAGTTTTTTCGGTTTGTTATAGGTAATTCTAACGTTACAATTCTAAATGAACTTCAACACGATTAGATCTTGATATGTGTAAGGGATAACAATTGTATATGCTATTAACCCAAGCAAAATATGTAAATCCTCAGTTTGAGGTGCAAATTTTCTCTCATATGTTTTTTTATTTTGTAATTTATTCATAAAGATTTGGTTATTAAGATCCCATTTCATCATTGTAGGTGTCAATGTAGCCGTAGTTTCCTTTTTTACGAACCCACTTAGAAAATTTCTTTATTCGTGGTTCTATTGTTATTTATTTATTTTTGAGTGATTTGCCGATGTGTTAAATTTGCACTTGGATCCTACACATTGGTAATTAATGCTAATGTTTTGATGAAATTTTTCTAAGTAGAGTCTTCAAGTTATTTGTTGAAATGCCTGACAAAAACAAGAAGTTTGTATATGTTCTATTATTCAAATATGAGGTATGAAAATGAATGCAATCCAAACACTATCCTTGCTTTGCAGTTTTTGTCAATGTTCTGTTTCAAGGTTATTTTATGACCTAATATTTTCATAATTCTGTGTAGGTTTATATTTAATGGAGGATGAGCTTCTTGGACTAAGAAATAGAATTGGAAAAAAAAAAAAGTTGCCTATCAGCAAGAACTTGACGATCAAATAAGAAAAATTGGAATTAGTTTTTCATGATCTTGATTTTGAGTCATAATTGTTAGACTTTTATATGAGTATATTTTATCTTAGTTTTTAACATAATTTCCGTGCTTTAGCATTAGGTTGAAAAGGAAGCGAGCGAATATTGTGTTGACCTTTCTATTGATTTAAATTGTAAGTCTAAGTCTTGGAACTTGGCGATTTGCTATGTTGGCTGCGGTTGTTTTATTACTATGAAATTGCTTTGTGTCTTTATACCATTTTGAAGGTTTGAAAGAAGTGAATGCAATTGAGAAAATAACATCATTATTTTTATTATATTTTATTCCTCAACAATTGCAACAAATATATGAAACCAAAATTGTATTATACACTAATTAGCAAATCTTTATTTTCTTGTCATTAATTTTTAATTGAATGTTGTATCGGTTCCTGTAAATTAATCGTGAAGTCAAAAAAAAAACAATTGCTAATTTTTTCTCTGATTTTCTTACTTTTTCAAAAATTTGTTTTTATTATATTTTATTTTATTAACAGCTAGCACTAGTTTGTATTACTCAAATATAAATTTAAAATAAGAAAGGATCTTAATTCATATATATAAAAGAATTTATTGATTACTATTGATGCCCAAAACAGGATAAAGGAAGAAATTATAAATATGTACAATGATACCATTTGAGCGATCTCTATCCCCATTTAAAGTTTTGGTGGCATCTAGGTTATGATTAATCGCACATGCACTTCAAATATTGTATGAGTCATTATTTTTTAAGGAGACTGATCACGTTAGGGATGGCAATGGGAAGGGGAGGGGAGGGGACCAATGTCCCTGTACCTATCCCCGATATTTTGCATATGTTCCCGTCCCCTCCCTGTCTCCATCAGAATTGCTTGAGAGAATCATCATCCCCTCTGCGAATAATAACAGGGGATCCCCGAGGGTCCCCGATTTCTGAATAACTAATACATTTTTTTGTTTTCAATTTTGAGTTAATTTTATTGAAATAAAAAATTCAAATAAAAATAAAGTTTGAAATATATCTTCCATGAACATTGATCCATTACAAAAGTCACATGCAAAATACAAATTATCAAAATAATTATCTTTCTCAATCTTCATAATCCTACAATAAAAAGAAAAGGAATTTATTTTTATATCGATAATAAAATAAATGAAATAAATGTAGTTACTTAATTAATATTTTTAATAAAACAAAATTAAAATTAAAACAAAAATTTTGGGCTAATAGAATCTACCCGGCTTTTTTAATATCCTAAATAAAAATTTAAGACTTTAATTAGTTAATTAGGCCTAAAAGTTTAATAATATATATATTTTGATATTTTTTATTTTTACCAATATTTATAACTTTATAATATAATTCAAAATTTATTATTTACTTACTAGTAATTTTAAAAAATAAAAATAAAAATAAAATTTAACAGTTTTGCTCCCTGTTGTGTCTCTCCATGCAGCACCCATACAATTCAAGTATCTTTCACACAACTTCAGCAGCCAAATGCCAACTCCATCAACTTTCTCTTCTCCATAGCTGAGCGAAATTCTTGTAGTTCCTGAATCCAAAACACAAGTAAGAGAAATCAATGCAGATGTTTATTTATAACCAAAATAATAATGAACAAAAAATGGTTACAATTCGAACAAGATAGAAAATCAACTCAAGAATGGCTTCAATCTGCAGAAGCTCAAAATCAATCAAAAAAATCCGAAAGTCGAAAAGCCATTAAATTGCACTCACTTGTGCGGATTTGATAGGCAACTCGCGACCAGAGAGCCTCTGGAAGTGCTCTTTCAACAATCTTTTCGAATCATACTCTTTGATCTTCTTGCGTGCCATTTCTCAGACCTGACTTTCACCAAAACGACAAGTCTGACAGATCCGCATTGCAAGATCAAATTCAAATTAATTTCAGAGTGAGAAAAGGAAGGGGGCAGAAAAAAATGGCAGAAACCCCTCAGCTACTTGCTTGCAAATATTAGGACCAGATTCTTGTCTTCATTCCAAGAAGAACTTGTAAACAAAACAAAAAATTAGAAAAATGACATAGAACTTATAAATCAACATTAACTTGTAAATATTACATAAAATTTATAAATCGCACATAAGATTAGAAAAATGACATAGAACTTGTAAATTGATAGTAATTGTAAAATGAAACAAAAAACTTGTAAACTACACATAAAACTAGTAAATTAATCAGAAAATAGGTAAATTAATGTTAAAGTTGTAAATTGCAAGAAGAACTTGTAAACAAAACAAAAACTTGTAAATATTGCATAAAACTTGTAAATCAACATTAACTATTGTAAATATTACATAAAACTTGTAAATCACACATAAGATTAGAAAAATGACATAGAACTTGTAAATTGACATTAATTGTGAAATGAAACAAAAAATTTGTAAACCACACATAAAATTAGTAAATTAATGAAAAAATAGAAAAATTAATGTTAAAGTAGTAAATTGCAAGAAAAACTTGTAAACGTAATGAAAACTTGTAAATGTTACATACAACTTGTAAATCAACATTAACTTGTAAATGTTACATAAAACTTGTAAATCACACATAATATTAAAAAAATTACATAGAACTTGTAAATTGACATTAATTGTAAAATGAAACAAAAAACTTGTAAACCACACATAAAACTAGTAAATTAATCAGAAAATAGGTAAATTAATGTTAAAGTTGTAAATTGCAAGAAGAACTTGTAAACAAAACAAAAACTTGTAAATATTGCACAAAACTTGTAAATCAACATTAACTTGTAAATATTACATAAAACTTGTAAATCACACATAAGATTAGAAAAATGACATAGAACTTGTAAATTGACATTAATTGTAAAATGAAACAAAAAATTTGTAAACCACACATAAAACTAGTAAATTAATAAAAAAAATAAAAAAATTAATGTTAAAGTAGTAAATTACAAGAAAAACTTGTAAACGTAACGAAAACTTGTAAATGTTGGATACAACTTGTATATCAACATTAACTTGTAAATGTTATATAAAACTTGTAAATCACACATAAGATTAGAAAAATTACATAGAACTTGTAAATTGACATTAATTGTAAAATGAAACAAAAAACTTGTAAACCACACATAAAACTAGTAAATTAATCGAAAAATAGGTAAATTAATGTTAAAGTTGTAAATTGCAAAAAGAACTTGTAAACAAAACAAAAACTTGTAAATATTACATAAAACCTGTAAATCAACATTAACTTGTAAATATTACATAAAACTTGTAAATCACACATAAGATTAGTAAATATAACCTAGAACTTGAATAAAAAAGAGTAATTACCTGCTACTTAGGTAACAGGTTACCTATTTATTCAGAATTAATGGTAGATATTTTTTTTAAAATCTAACGGTCTACGTTCATCACGGCATCAATGCCATAAATTTAGTTACGGCATTATAGAATGACCCTTTCTCTCTTCTTTTTTTGTTCCTTTCTTCTTCGTCGCGTCATTTTTCCTTCGTTCTTCGTTCTTCTTCTCCTTCTTCTTCTTCTTCTCGCCTTTCACTGTTGCTGCCTGCTGGCATGATCTGTCACCATCTTGAATGGACAACAACAAAAAGGTGCACCCACTGTGATCTGCCGCCTTAGTTGCCACCACTCGAAATCGTCGCCTCTGCCGCTGCACGAAATGCCGATGCTGTCGTCTTCTTCGCCGCCTCTATAATTTAATTTAGGGCTTCATATATTTAGTTTTAGGGTTTTTGATTATTGGGTTTCTTTTTATTGAATTTTCCTAGTATGAATTTATTTTGTAATAGAATTTTACAATGAAATTTGCTGTAAGGGATTTTGGTATCATTAGTTTAGGGTTTCTTTCCTATCGGGTTTTGTTTGTTTTGTGGGATTATTGGACTTATTTTGTAATGTACCTGATGATTTTGTGTTTGATTTTCTTCTTTCACACTGGAATCATGCTTTGCCTCTGATTTTGTAATTTACTAGGTTTATAATCTTGTGTTCGTAATCCCGGGGAAAAAAAAAATCGTTTCCATATAATTTATAAAATATTATAATAAATTTTGACTTTTTGATGTAAATTTTATAAGTTGTAAGGGTATTTCAGTACTTACGTAGTACTCAATTTTATAACTGATTTTTTTAACAGAAATGGGGGTGAGGTGCACATTGTCGAAATATGTGGGTATGTGCTGTGAAATACTAAAACAATTGGGGGCTGACGCTTAATTACCCTTAAATAAATTATTAGTTTAATGGAAGGAACAAAAGGAATTGTATACTTGAAAAGAAAGAATGAAAACAAGTGATGTGCATTGTTAATTTAGATTACCACAAAATGTTAGTCTTTAAAAACGACAACATTTCATGAGTCATGAGGTTGAATTTTGAATCCAAGGAAATTGTTTCAGTTCTTTCGCAGAATTTTAATAATTTTTTTATTAAATTCAATAATGATTTTTTCTTCATCTAAAAGGTCGTGCTTGGTTTGAAAAGATGTAAGAAAATGAGAGGAGAAGAAAGTGGAGGAAAAGAGAGAAAAGAAGAGAATAAAAAAATAAAATATTTTTTTAATGTTTGATTTATTATAGAATTATACAAAGAAAGAAAATCTTTAATTTTTTTATTTAGACAACTTGTAGTCTTAAGTGCTAACTTCCAATATTTATCGTGAATATAATTAAAAAAATTAAATAGTAATTTTACCTAATATTTTTACATAAATAATTAATAAAGACTATTTTAAATAATAAATCTATATTTATAATTAAATTTGATTTCATGAAATTTATTAACATAATTTTCTTTTATTCTTAATTTAAGTAATTATAATTACCATAATTTGTTTCTAAAAAATGCTAATATAATATAAATAATTTCTTCATCAATATATTATAATTTTAAATTTTCATTTAAAGAACCAAAAAAGAAACGGAGCCACCGTATTCAGCCATCGACCATCGTACTCCGCCACCAGTGACCAACACACTATCTGATATAGGCTCCTAAATGGAATGAAAATTATCAGAATTGATTAACTCATTTACCCACAAATTTTTTTTTTTTTGGGGATATGTGAATGTTAAAAAGTTCTTTGTTTTTTCTTACATTGGATTTGAACAACATACATTAATTTTTTGACTGCAATGACAACATAATAATCTTGTTCATTGGACGATGAGCCCAACAATATTGACAATCACACTGCAAGCGCCAATGACGACGGTTCGACAACTATTAATCTATGTTTCTATATTTTCAAAATAAATAAATAAATAAATACATTTATTTTACTAAGTTTTTTAAATCATTACTTAAATTTAATTAATATAAAATTATTTATGATATTAAACTGATAAAATATAATTTTTAAATAATAATTATTTGATGACATTAAATAAGTTAAAAAGTTGACGGGGTAATTTAGGAAGCTTTGGTTTTCAATAAAAGAGGAATTTGGATTCTTCAATCCTTGGTATGGAATTTAAATTCTACATTATGGTGAATATTAAATTATAATATAAATTAAATTATCATATATTTTGTCGAACCAAACAACAGAAATGAAAAATGAATTTAAATTACTTTCCCCTCTTCTAAAGACATGATAGCTATGAGCATTTTAGACATTTTTTATTTTTTTTTATCCTTTACTAAGACATGATGACTCTAAGCATTTTAGACATTTTCAAACTTAACAGAAAATGTTAGTTTAGTCCATATGTTTTGATTTAAGTGTCCATTTAATTTTATATTTAAAAGTTATCTTCAAACATTCCTATTGTTAATATGTCACATTCTTTCCTTTTACAATAATACCTTTACAAAACTTTATATTATTATTTTACTTTTAAGATTAATTTAGTAAAATAATTATTAATAAAATTATTGTAAAAATATTAGACATTATTTTAAATTGGCTGATATTAATTCATTTATAAACAATTATTAGCAAGATTGTTTGATAGATACAAAAAATATTAGTTCTTTCACACTTATAGTTATTCGTTAATTTACTAATAAATAATTTATTGCTCAATTTACTAATTAATTTTTTATAAATCAATTAATTAATGTCAAGAATATTGCTGCAATAGTATTATTGTAAAAGAAAATAACAAACAAACAAGGGTCGAAATGTAACATATTGAACAGTAAGAGTGTTCTGATGTATTTTTTAAAATTTAGTGACCAAACGGACACTTATATCAAAATATAGGAATTAAAAGTATTTAGCCGATCAATTACACTCATAATTTATAATGTTGATATTTGAGAACTATAATGAATGGGCACTGCTATACCAATAAATTTTAGTAACATTGTAAAAATGGCAATAAGAATAGCCTGGAACAGCTAATAGGTACAAAGAAAATTAGCAATAATCAATTGGTGCCTGGTGAGAGCATCATCATCATCACAAGTTTATAGGTAACCCAAAAACTGATGTGGAACCGCAGAGAATCAACTTGGTTGAAGCACTCCGAAAACTTAATTGGCTTGAAAATTAACAAAATAAAGAAAACCATCTGGGAACCTGAACTCAAACTACTGGCATAAAATAATAGCATTGGTAAGACCTAGCTGGCATTACAATTGCAAAACTACTGGCATAAAATAATTTTTGGCGAGTGGAAGAGTATTTATGCTTTCAGTAAAAACTAATGAATAAGTGAATATTGGATCGACAACTATAAATATCTTGAACAAAAAGAATAGAACACAGAAGAAAAGCAAAAGCACCATCTGCATAAAGAACCAAGAATAACAACTGAATCTCTACACTTTTATTAATTAATAACAACCAAGTTTAGATAGAAAAAAAGACAATAATTTTTCTACATCATAAAAAGTAGACCTGAATGAGGCAATTCATCAAGCACTAAACCTGCATTCGAAACACAAACAAACAACACTTAAGAGAATGCAGATTTCGCCAAAGCAGCTACGAACTTGGTAGAAAATATTAGACTTTCCCAGCCTAAAAGAAAAACCAAAGCATTATTCCCAAATTCATTCAAATCCAAAAGTAAATACATAAAATCAACATTTAATTCGCCAGTACACCTAAATTACTCTAGAAATTCAAATTTATAGCTAATTAAACATTATAAAATATTTAAAGAAATAAATCTAAAAACAAAAATATGTCGACAATCAAATCAAAAATCAATGCCTCTAATTCGATGCCAAAAGTCTCAGCCACGGGTCGCATGATAGAGTGAGCGAGCTTGCTAATTGTTGTACCTCTCTTTACAAGCTTGAATATCCTCTCCAGTAACTATTCTTTTGCTCAAGTCAATGTGACCTTTTACCTTGTCACACCGACCATGACGGCTCGATGCGGCTGACTTTGATGATGCTAAGAGTACGGCTCTATAAGATCTCTAACTAAAGCATAAATCCTTTTGAAGTTGTTGTGCTTGAGAAGGCGAGCATTTAGGGTTTAGACTTTGATGAAATCGAAAGAAAAAAACTACAAAAATTGAGAAAGAGAGAGTGTGTTTTGACCTAGAGCTTCGATCTTCAACTCAACTGCTTTGCTTCTGGTTCCATCTATCATTAAGAGGCTAGAGAGGTTGAGCTGCTTGATCTGTTTCTGCTTTTAGTTTTCGCCTTCGTTTTAAGTGAAGAAAGAGAAGATGAAGACTTAAACAATTTATCTAAACTTTATGTCCAAAACGACATCGTTAAGAATAAATGAAATAATAAATTTAATAATAAAATAAAATATAAAATCTTCGCATGAGTGAAGGTTTATGATCCTATAATATCAATAGCTGTTTATACTGGTATGCTAAAAATGTTAAAAATGTTAAAAATTAAGTCATCAATTACCGATATTCTTTTATTTAATATTAAATTTAGTATTAGTGAATAAAAAAATTCTACAATATATCAGAAGTAATACAACTAATTAATGTATGTATGATTTATATAATTAAATTTAATATAACTACTATTTACATAATGATCTTTCACAATAAATACACATATGTTACAAAATTATTTACTTGTTATATAACTATTATAATACTTCTAATGTATTATAGAATTTCCCCAACAAATGTCATTTTTCTTCTACTAGTAATGTATACTTAATATTAGTATTTTCGTTCAATTCTATAGGATTGCCCTTTATGGTATCTTCAATTACAGTGACTGATTCAAATTCAATAGATGTTTCCATTAGATATGTTTTTGACTGCATTCCATAAATCAATGAAGACCCGTGTTGGGCTTACAAATAGCTTCCATTGGGCTGGACTATATCTGAACAGAATGCGGCCATACAAGTAACACAGCATAAATTAAACCCGGATCCCGCCTGTTTTTAGACAGGTTTGCACCATATTTATTTTTTGATGATAATAATAGTAATAATAATTTAAAAACATATGTTTATATTTTTCAAATATTGTATTGGTCAACGTATCTTTGCTCGCTCCTCAACTAAACTTTTCTTACAATTGATCGTTTGCATGCAATCGTTGAACTCATTTCATAGCAAATTTATTACCACTTCAAGCTTTCTCTTTCGAGCTACGTAGTGGTACAAGAATCTCCCGTAACAATTTTTAGTTTATTACAGATCTACCATCAAAGTTATAGAATCGACATAAATAGTTTATTCTTCCCCAAGAATGAATAGGCTTGGTCTTTTAGATTTTCTATTAAATGTAAGTGTTGACCACTTTGACCAAATAAAATTATAATTTTATCCTTTAATTACAACGAGTAATTAATACAAAATGATAAATGTCCATAAACTTTATTTTAATTTTCTTTTTTTACCCTTTTCTTTCGCCCTTTCCTTTTTAACAAATGTCGTCTAGTTAAAAAATTTCGAAGGACTTCATTTTTAATCGATTATAAATTTTCACAATTAATCTTTCCTTTTTTCGGTCTACTGAATCGGTTGGTTCAAAAGAGAGTGCTTTCGACGCACGAACCATTTATAGAAGCTTTGTGTCACGGGATGAATTTTAGTGCGCAGCAACCAGTGCGGCATTTAGACGACTCCTAACACTCAAGTTGCTAAGTAAGCCTATTACTCCTCAATCTAGCCAAGCTAGGTGATGGTTGTCGAAACCAGCAAAAATAAATACCTACTCTAAATAAATTGTGTATAGTGATTGAGCAGGGTCGTATTTACAGAGATTGGTAATTATTTAAATTCTTTCAAAATGTAAAATGCAAAATGGGGGGATTGTTGATAATAATAAAAATCAAATTAAAATAACAAGAATGCAAATTAAAATTGTAATTCAAATTGAGAAAAGCTTTGGTTGAAGGAATTAACTCAGCTTGATTCGACTACTGATCATTGATCCAAATATAAATCATTACTACTTATGAATAGACTGGTTATAACTACTGAGACCCTCTAATAGCCAATCTCTCCTTAACTAGTTAATAACCAAGGTACGACCATTGGTTATTTCCCTAATCAATAGACAACTCTAGATACGATCATAGGATTTAATCAATTGACAGCCTGAAAAATCAGAGAGACCCAAATCCTAATCAACAAACGCATACGATGGTTCATTTAAATTAGATTGTTTATTCTCATAACACAACGCACTGCTATGCTATTTGTCACAAACATTAAAATCTTCATACGATGAATCTTTTAATTGACAGTAGATTAAGTTGACAATTAAATAGTGGCCAATTATCTAATTAACAAACATAATCATGACAATAATTCAGAGAATAAACAAATACCCAAAAAACAATAAAACAATTAAAGCATAAGAAAGATCTCACAGTAATGATGAATCAAAGTTTCATTAACCTTCAACCAGAATTTTAAGTCTAGTTCCTCATAGAGAGAAGAGAAAAATTTTGATCTAGGGTTTTTTTCCTTTCCTCTTTTGATTCCATTTTCTCTTGTGTTTCAATCCCTTTCCCCCATAGAGTTTCCCCAAAAATAGAATACTAATATCTAAAATATTCTCTAAATTCGAAATTACAAAAATAACCCAAAAAGGGTGAAGCACGTTAAAATAAAAACTACAAGTTCTTCGTTGACAGCACGTGCCGACGCCTTATCAACAAAGTTCTTCTGAAATTCATAATTTGTCTAAGAAAACAATCATCCTCAAACATCATCTTGTAGCTCAATTTTAGCACCAATCAATAGAATTGCACTTACAAAATAAAACACAAATAAATCACTATTATTAAGTGCAAAACATTGATACTAAAGGAAGTAAATAATGCAAAACTAATGCATAAATTGCACTCTAACAAATTCCCCCACACCAAGATAATGCTTGTCCTCAAGCATATAACTCAAGACTAATCCAAAGTCTCCCCTTAATTCTCATCCCAACTCATCCAAAAACGATCTTAAGCAAGCACACCTCAAGAAATTAAGTCAATCAACATTCGAGAGACAAGAATTTTAAGGCATAGGATCTCATAAGCTAGTATAAAGACATTCAACCACCAAGAAAGTCTATTCAAAATTCAAGTGCAACAAGATTTAATAGCCCTCTCATTGACTTCACTCCATGCACTCAAAGGTTTAGGGTATAATTTATGCACTCAAATCAAATCAAAGAATGCTATTACCATAAGCTTGCTCATATATCACATCTCAATCCACAAAACATGAATTAAATGCAAAAACTAAGGGTCTTAGAAAGGTTTTAACGAAGCTAAATGGGTTAAATGAAAAAGAAAGGTCTATGAAACAAAAAGGGATCAAAATGAGAAGAATGAACTCATTGAGTGAACCTTATGAAATCAAAACGCTTATTTCTACTCAAGTCGCCAAGAATGTAGACATTTTTTTTTCTTTTTTCTTTTATATTTTTTTTGTTTTGTATTTTTTTTTTAATCAAACAAAAAGAATAAACAAAAGGAATGAACCTTGCACATTTTAATTCAAGCATAATGCTTGTTGATCTAATTGAAAAACTTTAATTCAAGGTAGCAAAAGCAATAGAATATAAACAAAATATATCCAAACAATGAGTCCAAAAATCTCCTTAAATTTAGGCTCAAATAGAAGGAAAATGGGTAAGTAAATGGAGAGAATTAGAAGAGAGAGAATTAGAAGAGAATGGTTAAGGTTCAAACAAAGATAACAAATAAAGGTCTTCGAGTGGAGAAAAAGAAGAAAAATGCGGAAATAGAGAAATGAAAAGTTGTTTGCCCTTATCATTTTAATGCATAAAATCCCGTAATGCGGGTTCAACATGCATAACAAAGCAAGTTCTAGAATAAACAAACTAAGATTGATATTCACACAACAAAAATAATTAGAGCAAAGTGGTTGCTCATAGGCTCAAATCCTCACAAAGTTGGTAAATTTGCCATCAAATCATGTACACTCTTCAAATGAATTAACTATCAAAAGTGGTGTAGAATGAGAAGGAGGTATGAGTGATATATAAAAGGAAAGGTAAAAAGGATAAGAAGCGAGAAAGATGTATGTAGTGATATAAAAAGTAAAAAATAAAATGAGATAGAAAGAAAGAAAAGAAAAATGAAAGAGTATGATAAAATAGAAATAGATGTAAATAATTTGAGATAGATGGGAAAAGAGTAGTGAGAAAGAAAAGAACAAAAAAGAAAAATTAAACTTAATATATGAAGCATACTAACTCCAGAATCATTTAAGGATGAGCAGAGTGAAAATAACACTTCCAGACATCAATATTGCAAAAATCCCTCCCCCACACCAAGAACTTACATTGTCCCCAATGTATGATAATCAAAGCTCACATAAAAAAATAATGCATAAGGATAAAAGATTAAAGGCAAAAAGAAAAACGTCCCTGAATTATGAGCTTTGATCCACATAATGTCCATGAGCTTGGCAGAAATGGTGGGATAAATCCCACACTCTCGAGGTGTGCAGCCAAATTCTGCTCCATCTTGTTCAGCTTGTGCTCCATTTTCTCTAACTGAATGCTCAAAGGTGGTGCCGATGTAGAAGGAATAGTTGGTGGGGCAACAGCTTCGTCGTCAAACTCGTCATCAGAGGTAGCACCACTCCTAGCATAAAGCTTCTTTGGAAGTTGAGTGGGTCCTGGTTCAGTAAACTGAAATCTCCCCTCCTTGAATTCGACCACACCTGTTCTTTCAAACACAGACATATCCAAAAATTCCTTTTTGCAAGCAGGATGTAAATCATTATCGTCAGGATCAATCACACATAAGTTTATAGCTAATAGATTAATGTATGGACCAAGAAATAAAGTCTTGTACCTTTTAAGCACACTTTAAAATTGATCTGCTAACCGATAACCTAGATTAGGTCTCACATCATTTAACATGCACCAGATAAAATAAAATTCAGTTTTAGAGAAAACTCCCAAATGATCTTTCTTTCATAAAAAATTATATGCCAAGAACCGATGCACGCATTTCAAAACAGGATCACGTAAGAAAGAGCTCTTTGATTTACTTGGGTCATAGGTACTGTGATCTAAAGATAAATTACGTCAAAGACCATAAGGCTCAAAATTTTTGCTAAAGTCACAAGTTGTCCCTAAATATGCATCGCTAGAAGCATAATCATCATCAATGAATCCTAAAGCTAGGTTAAAATCGGTAATAGAGTGAAAAATTTCGTTCCATTAACCTAAACTTTATAACATTGGGAGTATGCAAAGTAAAATCACTCGTTATTTAAATTGAAAAGTAGCATAGAACTCCCTAATCAACTCTGTTGAGTGTTAGAATGTGTATATTTATAAAGGAGAAAATCGTCATTTTACACTTCAAGTCTCACTAACATTGCTACTTTTATTTATTTAAGTATTTTGTTATTTAATTATGTGTGTTTCATTATAATTAGGTATTTTATGTATTTTAGAACTGTCTTAGTCGTTGTGAAATGACAGGTGATCAGGAACCGATAACGACGTCACATTTAGACTTCGAGGCGGTTGAAAAACGGAGGAGCATAAAAGGAAAAATGTCATCGTTACATATACGGTCTTGTTCATACGTATCTTGCATCATAATACCTTCAATACAAATGATATTCTTGCTATCGTGAGTTCTTTATTAGCAAAGCCCTTGGATTTAAAAGTAGTGTCTTGTAACATGGTCAAATTCAAACCGTGTGTCTTCAAATAGTAGTCAAGCGTGTGCCTTATATTACAAATAGTATTCTTTTATTTAAATGTAGTGGTCATTATTGTGTGATGGTGATAATAGTGCAATCTGTTTTTTAATTTAATCGATCATGATTATCGATATAAGTATGTCTATAAAAGAAACTCCCGCCCTTTATCCTGAATTCATTTAGATTTTTGTATTCCTTCTCTTCTAAATATGTTTTGTATTGTAATTCCTTCTTTGTATTTTCTACGTATTTTAATAAATTTCCATTTTACCCCTAGTTAAAAAATGAGTAGCTAATTTTTTTTTAAGCTTGGGTTGAAGGTGAAGTCTCAACATGTTCCATGGGCTTAATTTGGTAAATTTACTTTCTCTTCCCCTCTAATATTTGTGGTTGTTTTGACTTTTTGTCGACAAATAATAATAGTCTTGTCTAGATACCGCCCTGGTTAAACCGGCACCCTAGTACAAGGTTATTATTATTTGGCACGATAAGCCCTTAGCACCATATTTATTTGAGTGTGGTTCATGAGGTGTGGAAACCCCCCTCATGATTTAATTGGTATTAATATGGAATATTTAGCCCATGGAGCATGTTGATGCAGATCCGGATACCCAAGTGCTTTATCTCAATAGTTTCCAGTTTAAGTTATTCCTGCCAATTTAATTTAAATTCTAGATCATTTCCACCACAAATCCAACCACCCATTTAAAGAAAATTAATTCTACACACAATTAAAATCCACCTCCTCGTGGGATCGACACTCGTCACCATTGATCTACTCTACAATAGATTCGTGCGCTTGCGAGTTCAATAAAATTTGCACAACAAACTCAACATAACCCAAACAATGAACATCAGCAAACTGTCGCAAACTAATTTTATCTATCAAAGAATTAAACTCATCCTTAACATTCAATTTTTCAAGAGTCGGATAATGAATATACTTAGCTAGAAGTATTTTCCGCTTGGAAATATCTTTGTACCGTTCTTTTTCTTGTTGAGTCGTGAATGTGAGGTACCTCCGAGATTGGATTCAGTAAGCGGCAAAACACTCATGCCTTTTCCATGCTTCGATCTTTGTCTCACGGCTTGACGTGAATCTGAAACTGTGTTCCATGGGACCGTAGTGGGAGCGGCAATCTTGGATTTCTTTGCGATGGGTTTCTTTTTAAATGTTGATGACTTGGAAGTTGATGCTTTCCTCTTCGGCATTGTTACTGCAATTTTCACTCACAGGTTTTGTTGGAATGCAAAATTGCAGCGTGGCTGGGATATGGGTTGAGCTGGAAACCGAATTCAAGTATGCTGGAAATTTGGTTCGGCTGGAATGGTCTGCTTGAGTGGTGGCTAGAGTGCTGGACTGGTGAAGACGCGCGTAGGCGCTGTTGGGAGGAGTTGCTGGAAACGTGCGCAGCAGAGGCTTGTTGAGCTGGTGTCGCGGGAACGAGAGCTGGAGACTGGACGCTGGATTCGGGCGGTGTGGAATAGAGCTAGAGACGTGCGCTGAAGTTGCGAGACCCTGGTGCAGCGCGTGGGATGTAGTTGATAAGTGCTGGAAACTAGAGTCGCGACGTGGCTGAGAAGAGGAGACACAGTACACGGGCGTTGTTGGGAGGAGTTGCTGGGCGCGGTGGCTGGAATTGAAGGCTACGGTTGAGAGAAAGGTATTCTTAGGGTTTCGTGAACAGTGAAGTTGTTTTGTTTTTTTTAAACAAAGAAGAATAAAAATAAAAACTCTTTTTTTTTTCATATATATAAAAATCAAAAATGAAAAATAAAATTAAAAATAAAAATTGAAAATAAATATTAAAAAAATCTTTTTTTTTGAATTTTTTTAAAAATAAAAAAATAAAAACCTCTTTTTTTATAATAAAAAAATAAAAAATAAAAAAATAAAAACTCTTTTTTTTTTTCAAACTAAAAACTAAAAGAAATTTGGGACAGCAAAAATTACAGAAGTACTTTTTTAATAAGTATACGGGCACGCCTTAAAATCATTTCACTTCAAAATCACAGAAGTACTTATTAGTTAAAGCGTGGGCACGCCTTAAAATCATTTTGCTTTAAAATCACAGAAGTACTTATTAGAAAAATATTATTTAAACAATCTGAATCAAAATTAAAAGCAACAAAAATCAAAATAAATAAATCTTTTGGGTTGCCTCCCAAAAAGCGCCTTTGTTTTATGTCTTTGGCTAGACACATTCATGCATCAATCTCCATAAATGGGACTCTCAAGAGCCACTTCCTCCACAATATTCACCGAAAAACCTTCATAAAAAGGTTTTAAGCGATGACCATTAACCTTAAAAACTTTGTCAGAGGTCGGACTCTGAATCTCTACTGCACCATGAGGAAAAACATTAGTAACAATAAAGGGTCCAACCCAGCGAGAACGTAATCTACCAGGAAAAAGTTTAAGCTTAGAATGAAAAAGAAGAACTATTTTACCAATAGAGAACTCTTTTCTCAAAATCATTCTGTCGTGAAATATCTTCGTCTTTTCCTTGTAGAATTGCGAACTCTCATAGGATTCATTTTTAATCTCCTCTAACTATTACAGCTGCAACTTCCTCTGCTTGCCCACTTCATCTATCCGCATATTGCATTGCTTGATTGCCCAGTATGCTCTATGCTCTAGCTCTACAGGTAAATGACAAGGCTTACCAAATACTAAACGATAAGGAGACATACCTATGGGAGTTTTGTATGCAATACGATACGCCCACAATGCATCATCTAATTGTAAGCTCCAATCCTTTCGATTTGGACTAACCGTCTTTTTAAGAATAGAATTGATTTCTCTGTTTGATGTCTCAGCTTGTCCGCTTGTCTGTGGATGATAGGTGGTAGACACTCGGTGGGTAATATGATATCTCTTGAACAAAGTCTCCACCACTCGATTACAGAAATGAGTGCCTCTATCACTTATCACCGCTCTCGGTACTCCAAACCTGGCAAAAATATTAGCCTTGACAAAATCTATAACAACTTTAGCATTGTCAGTCTGGGTGGCCTTAGCCTCTACCCACTTAGAAACGTAATCCACTGCTAAAAGAATGTAAGCATTGCCAAAAGATGAGGGAAAAGGTCCCATAAAATCAATGCCCCACACATCTAATATTTCACACACAAGAATAGTGGTAAGTGGCATTTGATTCCTATGACTTAAATTGCCAGTTCTTTGACAATTCTCACACGACTTACAAAACATGTATGAATCACGAAATAAAGTAGGCCAAAATAAACCACATTCTAACACCTTAGATGCTGTTCTTTTGGGACCAAAGTGACCACCGCATGCATATAAGTGACAAAACTGAAGAATAGAAGGAATCTCAAACTCAGACACACTCCTTTTAATGACTTGGTCAGAGCAATGTTTCCATAAGTAAGGGTCATCCCAAACATAGTACTTAGCATCGCTCTTAATCTTATCTTTTTGATCCCTCGTCAGATCACTAGGTAGTGTTCTTGTAACTAAATAATTTACAATATCAGCGTACCAAGGGACCATACCTTGAGTTACAAAGAGATGCTCATCTGGAAAATCATCCTTCAAAGGTGCTGCTTCTTCACTCGTGGTCAATCTACTTAGGTGGTCTGCAACCAAGTTTTCTGCTCCTTTCTTGTCACGGATCTCCAAGTTGAACTCTTGAAGTAGTAGGATCCAACAGATGAGTCTCGGTTTCGCTTCCATTTTGGCGTGCAAATATCTGAGAGCTGCATGATTAGAAAAAATAATTACTTTAGTACCCAATAAATATGAACAGAATTTTTCTAAAGCAAAAACAATAGCCAAAAGTTCTTTTTCCGTTGTTGAGTAATTGCACTAAGCACTATCAAGTGTCCTTGATGCGTAATATATCACATGAGCAGCTCTTCCAACCCTTTGTCCGAGAACAGCACCAACAGCATAGTTACTGGCGTCACACTTTATCTCAAAAGGGAGGCTTCAGTCGGGTGGCTGTATAATTGGAGCTGACGTCAATAATTCCTTGAGCTTATCAAATGCAACCTTACATGCTTCATTAAATTTAAACGTCACATCTTTTTGAAGCAGTTTGCATAAAGGCTGAGCTATCTTTGAAAAATCCTTAATAAAATGTTGATAGAAACCTGCATGACCAAGGAAAGAACGAACTTCTCGCACACATATGGGATAAGGTAAAGATTTAATAACATCTATCTTAGCTTTATCTACCTTAATTCCTCTAGCAGAGACTACATGACCCAAAATAATGCCTTGATATACCATAAAATGACATTTTTCATAATTCAAGACAAGATTTGTTTCAATGCATCTTTCAAGCACTTTCTTCATATTATAGAGACAATCATCAAAAGAATCAGCATAGACTTTAAAATCATTTATAAATACCTCTATAATGTTCTCTACATAGTCTGAAAAAATACTGACCATGCACCTCTGAAAAATGGTGGGAGCGTTACAAAGACCGAATGGGATATATCGGTACACAAAAGTTTCAAAAGGACATGTGAAGGTAGTTTGCTCCTGATCCTCAAGCGCAACTGGTATCTGATGAAAACCTGAATAGCCAGCAAGACAACAAAAGTGAGATTTTCCTGCCAACCTTTCAAGCATCTGATCAATAAAAGGAATAGAAGCTCCTAGATCTAACATAGCCTTCTCAACTCTAACATTACTAATTTTGTAAGGAATAGTAAATATACCTGGATCCTTGCACTTAGGAGATAGTTTCTTTTGGAGAACTGCTGAAATATTCTCCCCCATGTGAACTCTTTCATCTCCTCTAAATTTTCTCTTAGAGGTGCACAGTTCCTTAAGGAATTTAGCATATCAAGGTATTTATTTTATAGCATCTAATAAAGGAATATTTACGTCAACTTTGTGAAATGTCTCAAGGATGTCTTTCTCTTGTTCCTCCTTCTTGGATTTTGCAAACCGGCTTGGAAAAGAAGGAAATATTAATACAGGTAGGGGTTTCGCTCTGGGTAGTTGCACATCTTGAGATTTAGGCATCAATTCATCCTTCTCAAGCTCATTTTCTACTTGCTTTGTCACTTTCTTACTAGGCTCTTGCAACGCCTTCCCACTTCTAAGGGTGACAGCACTAGCGTTTTGCTTTGGATTCACCTCAGATTGTGAAGGCAATCTCCCTGATACTTGAGACTCTAGGCGGCTCACTGTAGTCGCCAATTGACTCATTTGGTTCTCCAAATTCTGAATGCTCGTTGTTGTTGCCTGCTGAAATTATTGAGTGTTAGTCGCAAGTGATTTAACAATTTCTTCAAGAGATATACCTGACTTAGAGTTTGACTGTGGAGGGGCTAGCTGTCTTGGTGGGTATTGTTGTAGAATCCGACTAACTCCATAGTTGGGATGATCTCTCCATCCCGGATTGTATGTTTGTGCATAGGAATCATACCTCCTCTGAGGCATGCTTGGAAATCCTCCAACTACATTGGCTTGTTCAACAGGTTCTTCTTGAAGTGTAGGACACATATCCGTTGAGTGACCCATATTGGAACAAATGCCACAAGTTTTCACCTGTTGCACATTATCTATAACAAACTTTTCCACAAGAGAAGTAAGTTTATCTAAACGTTGATCAATAGAAGAAATTTTTACCTTATTCAACTTCCTTGAAGTGGGATCTTCTTTAAACTGTTGTGCATTGGCGTATATTGAATCAACTCCTTGCTGAGTAGGGTCTTGTTCACCAACACACCTCTCTTAGCGTCTATCATACTATCCATCAATAATAGTCCTTCGTAAAAATATTGAATAAGAAGTTGATCGAAATCGATCGAGGGCACATAATTGTTTGAATCGCTCTCAATACTCATACAAAGTCTCTCCAGGAAGTTGTCTGATCCCAGAAATGTCTTTTCTGATATTGGCAGCTCTTGAAGCAGGAAAGTATTTCTCGAGGAACTGCTTTTTCAAACCATTCCACGTTGTAATCGATCCAGGAGGCAAGTAGTACAACCAGTCTTTAACTAGCCCATCTAAAGAGAAAGGAAAAGCACGCAGCTTAATTTGCTCTTCAGTCACGCCTTGTGGCCTCATACTTGAACACACAAAATAAAACTCCTTCAGATGTTTATGAGGATCTTCACCTACAAAACCGTGAAACTTGGGTAATAAATGGATAAGACCAGATTTTAATTCAAAATTTACCTCCAAGTCTGCATATTGAATGCAGAGTGGTTGCTGATTCAAGTTTGGTTCAGCTAACTCTCTAAGAGTTCTTTCTACAGGTGCAGCTCTATCCATCACTTGTTCTTCTGAATCGCTAGATGATTCAACCAAATCCGGCACTGTATCTGTTTCAGGAAGCAAAGGTGACGAGGATCGTTGCTTAGCTCGCTTCATTTGCTATCTCAGCTGGCGAGCGGTCTTCTTAATTTCATGATCAAACGAAAGCGTACCTGTACGAGAATAACGAACCATACACTAAGTAAAACATAAAAAGGATTAAATAAACGTCACCAATCCCCGGTAACAGTGCCAAAATTTGATGGTTGTCGAAGCCAGCAAAAATAAATACCTACTCTAAATAAATTGTGTATAGTGATTGAGCAGGGTGTTGTGCAAATTTTATTGAAGTCACAAGCGCACGAATCTATTGTAGAATAGATTAATGGTGACGAGTGTCGATCCCACGAGGAGGTAAATTTTAATTGTGTGTAGAATTAATTTTTTTAAATGGGTGGTTGGATTTATAGTGTAAATAATTTAGATTATGCTAAAATTTAAATTGAAAACTATTAAGATAAAGCACTTGGGTATCTGGATCTGCATCAACATGCTCCATGGGATAAATATTTCATATTAATGCCAATTAAATCATGAGGGGGGTTTCCACACCTCATGAACCACGCTCAAATAAATATGGTGCTAAGGGCTTATCGTGCCAAATAATAATAACCTTGTACTAGGTGGGTTTAGCAGGCGGTGTCTAGCAAGATTATTATTATTTGCTTATTCCACAAATACTAGAGGGGAAGAGAAAATAAATTTACCAAATTAAGTCCATGGAACATGTTGAGACTTCACCTTCAACCCAAGCTTAAAAGAAAATTAGCTACTCATTTTTTAACTAAGGGTAAAATGGAAATTTATTAAAATACGTCGAAAATACAAGATGAAGAAGGAATTACAGAAAACTAAGCTTAAAAATGGATTCAGAGGTATCAAACTAGGGGGGAAAAGCCCCCTTTTTATAGATACATTGAGTGAATCGTGACTATCGGATTAAAAACAGTTCGGACGCTCAGGATTGCGCCACGTCATCAGTCAATAGTTATAAAGGAGAAGTCAAAAAGAAAAGTTAAGAAAAACACACAAATTTTTTTTTGTTTTTTTTTTCTAAGAAGATGCGTTTTTAGAGTCACTACACTTCATATTCAGCCATCTTTGACTTAAAAACTTGAAAATATATATTTATAAAGGAGAAGTCAGAAAGAAAATTTAGGAAAAACACACAATTTTTTTTATTTTTTTATTTTTTATTTTTTTTTACTAAGAAGATGCATTTCTAGAGTAACTACACTCCATATTTAGCCATCTTCTACTCAAAAAGTTAGTCACGGTTAGTTCTACAACAAAAAATTAGTAAAAACTTAACTAACATTCCACAATTGTCAACTATTCCCTCCCCCCAACCAGAACGAAACATTGTCCTCAATGTTTAAAAGGAAAGAAGTAGAGTTTAAAAAACATCACCTGGGTAGTGCAACACAGAAGAAAATATTTACAAGCGGAGAATTAAATCTAATTTGTACTTCTTACTGCGGTTACTGTTACCATCATTATTTGAACACTCTAACACAACAGTCATGGGATCTGTCTCTGATTGATAAGCTTGTAACAGATCAAGTAGCTCATTAACAGTATGTGCACAAATAAAGACTTTTTTTACTAAGGAATGAATGAAATAATTTTTTATTGCATGGTTAAGAAATGCAATAAAGCCATCATAAAAATTATTGACATTTAACAAACCGATGGGTTTCTGGTGGATGTTCAGATGGGCCCACGATGCTAATGTGATTAGTGTCTCTAGAGTTGCAAGATCTCCTGGAAGAAAAATAAAAGCATCGGCATGATTTACCATTTCAGTTATTCTTTCTTGCATACCTGAGACGACTAACTCTTCTCCAGTTGATGAGTTAGACAAACAGCCCAAAGGTTTTAGGATTGTTGGGATGATGCCTAACACTGGCTCCTACGACATAAGCGACTTCGAGACCATTTTGGATAACCCTCGGTCACCTCCTCCATACACCAAGTGCAATTTTCTCTCTGCTATTCTTCGACCAAGATCTATGGCTGCTTCAACAAACTCTTTATGTTTGCCATAGTTAAATCCAGAGAGCACACAAATATTCTTGAATTGTTTGCTGGGAGTAGTTGCCATTAGGATACTGCTAAAAAATAATTTGTGAGTGCACAACAAAAAATCATATTTAAGAACCTTGGTAACAACGGGTCACAGCTGTATGAGGCATTATGTCAGTGTTAATTAATGCGTAAGGCATATGGCTCGAAAGTAAAAAAGAAAACAGTAAAAAAGAAAAAGCAAACAATGATAACAAAAAAATTATTACAAGCAATAATGCGAATGGTAAAACAACAGTGAAATAAAACAACAGTAAAGTAAAAGGATATTCACAAGTAGTTGCGACTGTGGCTCACATCTTTTTCTGGTTTTATGTCCAGAAACGGCTTGAACACCCTCTATGGGTTGAGGATAGGCTTCCCATCCAGTTTTCTTACAAACTGACAAACAGGGTCGTTTATAGTCAAATTCCCGAGATTGTATCGTACACGCTCTTTCTCGAATAATGGCCATAACTAGAGAATCGCTCTTTGTACGTATCCATTGGGATGCGTTTCAAAAGACAAAAGGATATTATCCAATGACTCTTTATTAAAGCCATCCCTAATGAATTTAATCTTATCTTCCCTGTTATCAGACACCATTCCTAAAGAACATGATATTTTATTGCATATCGTTCTGGTACATTTATGACAAGCAACAGAAAGTCTTCGAGCTCGTCGTTTTCTCGCATAATTTCCTTTACCACAACCATGCATGTATGCAATAAATTTAGGAGGCAACTCACCTACCAAACGTACTTTAGCCTCGATTAACCAGCGGATGTCAGTAGGTATGTCATTCTTCATAAGTAATCGCATGCGTTCGGACCGGGCTTTATAGATTGAAAGGAGGGCATTCTGAGGAAGCGAAAGAAATCGTTTGTGAAGCTTTGCTAAAATTTCGTCTCTATCCATGCCTTTGTCTCAGAATATCAGTTATTATGAAAAACTGAAGTAACCGACTTGATTGTCACGGAGTACCGTTATCCGCCATTTCACCGGGGTGACAAACTTAAACACACAAAGCAAACTAAAACACACAAACAGAGAAACAAATTAAAACACACAAAGCAATTTAAAATCGTCCTCTTATTGAATTTACCTCAAGCTCCAACTGGGTGTTGTAGATACTTCTCTCAATATCTCTGAGTTGGCTTCTAAATCCTCAACATGAGCGACTAACTCTGGTGGTTGCAAAGCCCAAATTCGATGTGTTTTAAAAGATCGTATCTGCTTTCTGAGATGAGTTCGGATAGGTTGAAATGTTCTAAGCATGTACAAGAGGTACTGTCTCATGATTAAAATGATAAGAGAGAACTGTAATGGGTAAACAAGCACACTTACACAAAAATAATTTCAATTAGCAAAAGAGTAATAAAAAGAAAAAAAAAGAAATAAATCAAATCAAATCACCGAAAAGAAAAGAAAAGCATCAATTTAAACTTGGTGGGTCACTCAGATTTATTTCGCTATCCTCTCCATGTTGTTGGTACTCTAGATATGGCTTTAATCTTTGACCATTAACTTTAAAAGTGACGTCGTTCTTTGGATCCTTAATTTCAATTGCCCCATGTGGAAAAACAGTGTGAACAATAAAAGGGCCAGACCATCGAGAACGTAACTTACCTGGAAATAGGTGCAAGCGAGAATTGAATAAAAGCACTTTCTGACCTGGAGTAAAAGATTTTCTCATAATTTGCTTGGCCATCAAGACTTTCATTCTTTCTTCAAGTTTTGCCAGCTGTAATCTTCTTTCTGAGCCAACTTGCTGCATGTCAAAATTGTATTTTTGATGGCCCAGTACGCACGATGCTCGAGTTCCACAGGTAGGTGGCAAGCTTTTCCATACACTAGCCTGTAAGGTGACATCCCAATTGGAGTTTTGAAAGCTGTTCTATATTCCCATAATACATCATCGAGCCTCAACGACCAATCTTTTAAGCCTGGCTCACCGCCTTTCTAAATGTGCTTTATTTCTCGATTGGAATCTTAACTTGACCACCTTTGGATGATATGGGGTTGCCACTTTATGAGTGATGGAGTACTTTGTCAAAGTGCTTTGAATGATTTATTGCAAAGTGGGCACCACGTTGATAATTGCTCGAGGAAATCCAAAGCGTGAAACAATATTGCTTTTCAAAATCTTATCACCACTTTGTGATCGTTGGTCCTACAGAATTACCTCTACCCATTTGAAACATAGTCAACACCAAGATATGTATTGATGGCCAAAAGATGGAGAAAGGGTCCCATGAAATCGATACCCCATACATAAAATTTCAACCACTAAAATTGGTTTAGTGGCATCATATTTCTTTGATGTTATGCTCCCATTCGTTGACACCTATCACATGAAGAACAAAATGTGTAAGCATCTCGAAATATAGTTGGCCAATATAAACCACATTGTAAAATTTTGTATTTGTTTTCTTAATGAAATGGCCTCCATGAAAGCTTGTTCATGCAGAATGAAAGAATGTTTTGAAATTCATTTTCGGACACATCGCCTAACAATTTGATCTGCACAATACTTGAATAGATAAGGATCATCCCAAAGAAATTCTTTATTTACGCAAAGAATTTGGCCTTGTCTGTAGTCAATGCTCGGAAGTTGACTGTAACAAGATAATTAACAATATCGACATACCATGGTACTACTTCCACTCATTAATTGTTCATCTGGAAATGACTCATTCGAGGGTAATGGTTCTATAGTTGTGTCAAAATGGAGCGAGAAAGATGGTCGACCACAACATTTTACATTCTCTCTTATCCTTGAATTCTAAGTCAAATTCACTGCAAAGTAACACCAAGATTAGTCTAGCTTTTGCATATTTCTTTGTGAGAAGATATTTAAGAGCAGCATGATATGTGAATATAATTATTTTACAACCAATGAGATAAGATCGAAATTTCTTTAATGCAAACACTACAGCTAGCATTTCTTTTTCAGTGGTTGAATAATTCAACTGTTCATCATTCAATGTCATACTAGCATAGTAAATCACATGGGGAACTTGATCAACTCTTTGTCCAAATACTGCTCCTACTGCATAATCAGATGCACCACACATAAGCTCAAAAGGTAAATTCCAATTTGGGGGCTGAATGATGGGTGATAATGTCAACAACTGCTTTAATTTTTCAAATGCCACAAGACATGAATCATCAAAGACAAAAAGTACATCCTTAGCAAGTAGATTGCATAAGGGTCTAGAAACTTTGCTAAAATCTTTAATGAAACGTCTATAAAAACCAGCGTACCCAAGGAAAGATCTTACTTCTCTGACTGTTTTAAGTGAAGGAAGATTGGAAATAAGATCCACCTTGGCTTTATCAACCTCAATACCTTTGCTTGAAATGATGTGACTGAGAACAATACCTTGTTTTACCATAAAATGGCATTTCTCCCAATTCAAGACTAAATTCTTCTCGATACATCTCTGCAGAACTAGTGTTAGATGATGTAAACATTGATCAAATGAATAACCAAAAACAGAAAAATCATCCATAAAGACCTCAAGGAATCGTTCAACCATATCAGAAAAAATACTCAACATGCATCGTTGAAATGTAGCAGGTGCATTACATAATCCAAATGGCATTCTCCTATATGCAAAAGTACCAAAAGGACAAGTGAAGGTGGTCTTCTCATGATCTTTTGGTGCTATGGGAATCTGATTATATCCTGAGTAGCCATCTAAAAAGCAATAAAATTCATAACCTGCTAATCTATCAAGCATTTGATCGATAAATGGTAAATGAAAATGGTCTTTACGTGTGACAGAATTCAACTTCCTATAATCAATGCATACACGCCATCCTGTAGTTACTCCAGCGGGCACTAATTCATTATTAGTATTGGTAACTACTGTGACTCTTGACTTTTTGGGGATAACTTGTACAGGACTGACCCATGAGCTATCAGAAATGGGGTAAATGATACCTACATCTAATAGCTTAAGGACTTTAGTGCGAACAACCTCTTTCATGTTAAGATTTAACCGACGTTGTATTTCCCTAGTAGGTCTAGCATTTTCATCAAGGTGAATGTAATGCGTGCAATCCACTAGGTTTATACCTTTTATGTCTGCTATGGTCTATCCTAGTGCTCCTTTATACTCTTTTAAAACTTCCAACAACTTACCTTTTTGTTCGTCATTGAGGGAGGAAGAGATGATTACTGGCAAAATACTTTCTTCTCCCAAGAATGCGTATTCCAAAGTGTTGGGTAATTGTTTGAGCTCAAGTTTTGGTGGTGATTCTGATGATGGGCTGACTTTCTTTTCTGATGGTACTAGTTGTTCAACTCTTGACTTCTATTTATTTGTGTCCATGAATGGTGCTGAGTCAAGTAGTGCGTTGACCTCATTGATTGATCTGTCAATATCAAAATTCAAACCAAAGTGAGTTAAACATGTTTGTAAAGGGTCATCACTAAAATTTGAAAGAAAAGTATCATCAACTAATGCTTCTATTAAATCCACATCAACAATTCCATCATCTGCATTTCGAGGTTGTTTGGCAATGTTGAAGATATTGAGCTCCATGGTCATATTGCCAATGACAACGGTATATTTCCAGTTCTGCATTGACTGTGAGCATCGGCAGTTGCCAAGGAAGGTCGGCCCAGGATAATAGGAATGTGCTTTTTTTAATCTCAGACGGCGAGTGTCAATGACAATGAAATCAAAAGGAAAATATAAATTGTCTAAATGGATAAGCAGATCCTCTACAATACCAAGAGATATTTTCGTAGATCGATCTGCTAGCTGTAGCACCACTGGAGTTGTGTGTAATTCTCCCAGTCCAAGTTTCACAAATACAGAAGAAGGCAACAAATTTACACTAGCTCCTAAATCCAACAAAGCATTCTCAATTGTGTAGTTCCCTATACTACATGAGATAGATGTGAGCCCGGATCTTCATTTTAAAGGCATTTTACGTTGGAGTATAGTAACTAACATTTTCGTTAAAAAGGCCTTTTCCGAACATGAATATTTCTTTTTAGTGCAAAGGTCTTTAAGAAACTTGGCATGATGGTACTTGTTTTATAGCTTCAAGTAAAGGGATGTTAACACCACCGTTTGAAGATTTCAAAATCTCACCGTGATTTTCCTTCTTCCCTTTAACCTAACCTCCGAGAAACGGAGCTAGAACATTCTCGTGGGTTGGTTTCTTTCCTCGTGACGAGTCCTCATTCATGTGTACAATGAGTTGATTTTGGGCATCTCCACTTTCCCTTTTCGTAAGCGTCACGCTTGACCTCTCACGTCAGATGAACTGTACTTGCTTCATTCACCGCTAGGTTAGCATCCGACTTGGAATTTCCTTTCTCAACGGTCATTGCGTTTGAATCGGCATGTTGTCCCACCATTTTCTCGAGGCTTGAAACTAATTGGGCTTGTGAGTTGAAACCCGCTCTCAACTCATTTCGCAATTCATCAATGGTACGGTTCTGCTGCTCGATTTTAGAATTAGTGAGATTCTTCATATTCTGGAACGTATCCTCCCATAGTCTGAGTTGAGAGTGGTTTGGGTTTTGATTGTATGGTCTAAATGGTGGCTGAGAGGCTTGAGGAATTGGAGGAATTGGTTGTATTGGTGGAGGTGGAGCTGCTGGTCTATTGTTGGAATCCTTGAGACCATGAAAAATTGGGGTGGTCTCTCCATCCAAGGTTATATGTGTTGGAGTAAGGGTTATAGTTTGATGGTTTTCTCATGACACCTATGGCATTGGCTTGATCTGAATATGAGTCATGGTTATGTGGTTCTGTTGAGTTGGCAGTCGTTAATGATATTATTTGTCGAGAAAGGCCTTTAACCATCTCTTTGACTTCTTTAATTCGAACGACTCACTTGAACCTCATTTACTCCCTTAATTCTCTAGTATTTACGGTGATCGACTTCGTTGTTGAGAATTATCCGATTGTCGCTAGAAGAATTCCCAAATCTCTGATGCGCTTTTTGACATTAGCTCTCCTCCACTGGTCGCCATTAGCCATTCTTGCACATGTGGCAATAATCCCTCCAAAAAGTATTGGCATTGGTGTCATTTCTCATACCCATGATGTGGACACTTGAGTAGCCCATTGAATCGCTCCATGCTTGAAAAATTACTAAATCGTCTCTTTGGGTAAATTCAAATTTCCTGCGAATAATTGGTTTATGGGAAAATTTAAAAATTTTGTTACCATTTGTTCCCATGATGTAATGCTATTAGCAGGTAATGTATTGAACCATGAACAAGCTCTATCCTTCAAAGAAAATGGGAATAATCTAAGTTTAACATCATCATCTAAAAAATTCTCGTATTTAAAAGTTTGACAAATAGCATGAAAATCATTCAGATGATTATATGGGTCCTCATTTTCTAGGTCATAGAATGTGGGGAGACAATTTAGCACACTAGGTTTCAATTCAAAACTCCTGGCAGCTACATTTGGGTACATTTAGCTAAGGGACTACATTTGGGTACATTTAGCTAAGGGACTAAAATAGTCCTTAAATGACCTCTCTTATAGTTCTGGTTGTTGGTTTTGCAAATCCATTTCTATTTTCTTTTTAAATGCAACGTGTTTGTGTGTGTGAAGTGTTTTTTCTAATTCAAGGTCTAAAGGCTCAAGATTAGGTGATAATGACATTCGACCATGCATGCAAAGAACAAAATAAATGAAAACAAACAAATAAAAATAAAAAAGAGAGAGAAATTACGATACTAACCTTGTTACGCTGTTACAATCTTACTATGAAAATACACTCAATTGCTATAAGAAAAAGAAATTATGTGAAACAAATTAACTAAAGTTATAATAAATTACAAAGAAAGATAACAAGATAAATAAATAAATAAAAATTACAAAGAAAAATAGCTACAAAATTAAATTACACAAATTTAAAGAAGAGAAAAAAAAATGAAATTCTAACCTTAATTTTTTTTTGTTTAAATGAGAAAAGGAGAAAAACAAAATTACAAGAAAACAACTAAAAATAAATAAATAAATATTAAAAAAAGCTAATTCTACGAATTAAAATACTTACCTCCCATAGCGGTAAAAAACTTGTGCAAATTTTATTGAACTTCATAAGCGCGAATCTATTGTAGAATAGATTAATGGTGGCAGTCGATCCTGAGGAGGTTGATTTTAATTATGTGTAAATTAATTTTCTTAAATGGGTGGTTGGATTTGTGGTGAAATAATTTAAATTATGCTAAAATTTAAATTGGAATGGCAGAATAAATTAAGCTGAAATGGAAACTATTGAAATAAAGCGGCTTGGATATATGATGCACGTCAACAACATGGGCTAAATATTCATATTAATACTGAATTAAATCATGAGGGGGTTTCAGCACCTCATGAACCCGCCTCAAATAAATATGGTGCTAAGGGCTTATCATTGCCAAATAATAATAACCTTGTACTAGGGTGTAGGTTTAACCGGTGTATCTAGAACAAGATTATTATTGTTTGTCGGAAAAGTCAAAACAAAATATTAGGGGAAGAAAATAAATTTTGCAAATTAAGCCCATGGAACATGTTGAGACTTCATGACTGACTTGAAAGAAAATTAGCTACTCATTTTTTAACTAAGGGTAAAATGAAAATTTATTAAAATATGTAGAAAATATAAGATAGAGAAGGAATTACAGAAAACTAAGCTTAAAAATGAATTCAGGGGTATCAAATTAGGGGGGAAGAGCTCCCTTTTTATAGATACATTGAATGAATTGTGACCATTGGATTAAAAATAGTTCGGACGCTTAGGATTGCGCCACGTCATCAGTCAACAGTCAACGTTTGAACTGTAATACGGTTTAACCACGGTTTGTACAGTAACGCGGTTTTGCACAGTAACGCGGTTTGAATAGTAAATAATCCCATGTATGTGCATGTACCGTACACATGATTTTTGCTCCATTGAAATGCTGCCACGTCATCGATCCACAGTATATAAGAAATTTAGCCCAATAAGATCGTGACATATCATCGGTCAATACCACGTCATCGGTCAAGCGGTCTTATGAGCGATTGCGATGACGTGCAATGAGCAGCAGTAAATGTGAATAGTGACATTTTTCCTTTTATGCTCTTCCTAAGGTTTTCGACCGTCCTGAGTTCAAATGCGACGTCCGTTTGGCTGTCTGATCACTCGTTCATTGTGAAACGATCGTGATGCCCCTAAAATACATAAAATACCTAATTATAATGAAACACACATAATTAAATAACAAAATACTTAAATAAATAAAAGTAGCAATGTTAGTGAGACTTGAAGTGTAAAATGACGATTTTCTCCTTTATAAATATACACTTTCTAACACTCAACACAGGGTCGTGTCCACAGAGATTGGTAATTATTTAAATCCTTTCAAAATGTAAAATGCAAAATGGGGGGATTGTTGACAATAATAAAAATCAAAATAAAATAACAAGAATGCAAATTAAAATTGTAATTCAAATAAGGAAAAGCTCTGGTTGAAGGAATTAACTTAGCTTGATTCGACTACTGATCATTGATCCAAATATAAATTATTACTACTTATGAATAGACTCGTTATAGCTACTGAGACCCTCTAATAGCCAATCTCTCCTTAACTAGTCGATAACCAAGGTACGACCATTGGTTATTTCCCTAATCAATAGACAACCCTAGATAAGATCATAGGATTTAATCAATTGACATCCTGAAAAACCAAAGAGACCCAAATCCTAATCAAAAAACGCATACGATGGTTCATTTAAATTAGATTGTTTATTCTCATAACACAACGCACTGCTATGTTATTTGTCACAAATATTAAAATCTTCATATGATGAATCTTTTAATTGACAGTAGATTAAATTGACAATTAAATAGTGGCCAATTATCTAATTAACAAACATAATCATGACAATAATTCAGAGAATAAACAAATACCCAAAAAGTAATAAAACAATTAAAGCATAAGAAAGATCTCACAGCAATGATGAATCAAAGGTTCTTTAACCCTCAACCAAAATTTTAAGTTTAGTTCCTCATAGAGAGAAGACAAAAATTTCGATCTAGGGTTTTTTTCCTTTCCTCTTTTGATTCCCTTTTCTCTTGTGTTTCAATCCCTTTCCCCCCTAGAGTTTCCCCAAAAATAAAATACTAATATCTAAAACATTCTCTAAATTCAGAATTATAAAAATAACTCAAAAAGGGTGAAACACGTTAAAATAAAAACTGCAAGTTCTTCGTTGACAGCACGCACCCATGCCTTATCAACAAAGTTCTTCTGAAATTCATAATTTCTCTAAGAAAACAATCATCTTGAAACATCATCTTGTAGCTCAATTTTAGCACCAATCAATAGAATTGTACCTACAAAATAAAACACAAAGAAATCACTGTTATTAAGTGCAAAACATTGATATTAAAGGAAGTAAACAATGCAAAACTAGTGCATAAATTGCACTCTAACACTAGGACGCTTGCGGAAAATGCTAGAGAGAAGTAGAGCGTAATGGCCAATATATATTTTATTATACACAATTAGAAATATTACAAGAGTGTTTATACAAGAGAGCTTGAGTGCTTGTGTGTGTGGTGTGGTGGGTGGTTGCACAAATGAGGAGTGCCCACCCATATTTATAGGTGTGGGAGTGCTAGGTCTAGAGAGTTCCTATCTCCCTCGATAAATATCTAGGGGACTTAAGGGGGGTGTTTGGTTTGTAGAAATGATTGGAGAGGAGACGAGTGGAGAGGAGATGAAAGGAGAGGAATGGAGAAGAGGAGAGAGAGAATTCCAATTTTGATTGTTTGGTTTGGCAAAGAATTCTAAATGAAAAGGGATAAATTATTTTTTACTTGGACAATTTTAACCCTTTGTATTAAGATTTTAATATTTGTTATTAAGTAAAATTAAAAATCAAAATGAATTTACAAAATCGTAATAAAAAAGTTTAAATTATTATTCAATTATATTATTTAGAGATTTGAAATTTTCTAGAAAATTACTAAATGATAAATTAATTTAACCTAAAAAAAGAAAACTAAAACAAATAGAATTGGTAGAAAATTTATTATGAATTGATTTGATCTTTGTTAACTTTCTGCGTTTATAGATGGCAAATAAAAGTATAAATAAAATATACATGCTATAGAAGACAATCTTTATTCAGTTTTGAACATTAAAATAACGAAATTCTAAATTTCCTTCCTCAATTGCTTTTATCTTTATTTTTTCAGAAAAAATGATTAATTAATTAAGTGAAAATCTAAGGTTTCTATTTTTATGGTTATATCTCTCTTGTACTAGTAATGGCGGGAAAAAAAGCTCCATGCACTTTAATATGTTCACAACAATTAAATGATTTTTTAAGGGATAAATATGGAAAATTGCTCTCCCGCTGAGTTAGAATTCAATTTCTCCAACCCTCATAGAAGAAATTGAATTCCACAATTTATAGCAATTGCGAATTCCACAGAATTTGATTTCCCATTCATTATTGCAAACCGAACGGTGGAATTTTGAGAGGACTTCGAATTCCTCTCCTCTCCCTCCTGCTCTCCTGTTAACCGAACACAGCATAAATGCACAAGCCTAGAAGCTTCTAGTCCATGGCCAATTCTAGAAACCTCTAGACTTGAGCTTGGTGGGTGTTTTGCTAAGCGCACCACAGATGGCTTGTTATGTTGGTGGCCTATTTCTAAGCGCATCCCACTTTTAAGTGCATTCCGCCTTGAGTGCTAAGCGCATCCTGCTTCGAATGCTAAGCGAATCCCGCTTCTAAGTGTACTCGAATTCGAGGTGGACTTTTCTTGACTTGTGTCTTGTGAATTTGACTTTGATCACGGAGATGGACAATCCTGTGACTTTTCAACCTATCAATCCATGTGATAAACGAATTCTTAGAGTTCCTGAAACCCAAGAACCCGTGCTCCTTGCTCTTGTTCATGCTAACAAAATAACCCGCACCAATATTCAACACCACATCTGCATATGACCAAACAGCAACCTCATTCAATTTTGTTCGCTGCAGCTGATTCTCTCTCACAATCTCCTCCCACACACTTTCCTTTCACTTCCTCCAATCTCAGCCTCTCTCTACCCATTTCTTCTCCAAACCCATAGTTCTCAATCTTAAACTGCTCAGCCAACACTTTCCATAAATGCTTCCACTTAAAAACATCTCCATTGGTGCAATTGAAAGCTTCGTTTCTTGCATTAGGATCCACTGCCGCCCAAATTTGCTGCTCCGCAACCAACTCTGCGTCTGAAATTTCTTGGAAACCTTCCCAAGCATCTCTAGTGCCAGGAAATACTAGAGGAGCACCTTCGTGTTTACAAATAGCTCCGTACACGCAGAGAGTGCCTATAATATTCATCAAACTATAAGGTGAAAACCCAAATATTCCGGAAGGTCGGTGTATGGACCAAGTCAAGCCCTGTCTTTTGTCCACTTCTTCAAACAATATATCTTCCTGATTATAGTAAAAAAGTGGTACGTTTAGCCTTGGCAAATCCTCAGTAAAAGGCGGATCGTGAGACGGTATCTTGCCAATAAACTCGAATGGACCCACGTAATGTTTGCCTCCCGTTTGAAGACAGATGTGGCGGAGATTAGGCGCACAGGGGATTACAGAACGGAGCACGTTACGAAACATAGCGCCGTTGATCTGGCAATTCTCCGCTTCAATGGGACAGCTGGCCCACGTCATATAGAAGATGTGGGTGACGTCAGTGAATTTTGAGAGCTTGGCTTGCGCATCGTCCGCGTCGGAAGCTTCGCATTGGATGTAATCGTTAGGGTAGTTGGCGTTCAAGTTAGGCCTGGGGCGTCGCGCCACCCCGTAGACCTTCCACGGGCCACCGGGGATATCTGGTCGGGGCAATATCTGAGCTAGGCTATTGCTTTAGATAGCATTCTTCCAATTTGTTCTGTACAGCGAAAATTAAACAAACACTTTTTTAAATATCAGCATGCTACGTGTATGTATGTATAAGTTTTTCAAGTGAAGAGACTTAATGAGAGGGTTGATCTTTACCTTAGCAGCGCCAATACTACCTGCCCACCGCCAGCTCATTTTTCGGTGAATCTGGAAAATTGATGATAATTTTGGAGATTGCTTATATATAAACAATTATACGTGGACCCTGAGTTTTAAACCTAAAATCAAATATATGTCTCTTCACTTTTATAATTTGCTTAAGGCACACCAGTCCTGTAACTTTTCGGCTTTCAAAATCAGTTTTGGGACAAAAAGAGTCCTTCAATTTGTATTTTCATGGAAATAATCAAAACATTTGATATTGAGTTACTGTAACTTTGAATGCATAGCTATAATTAAAAAAAAAAAAAAGAATTGTAACTACGAATTAAAAATTAATAATATCTAGTAAGTATGATTATTAAATGATACTTTTGATAAAAGTAATAAATATATTATAGGTTATTCGCTATATTGGTATGAGATCGAATCAACTTAATTTCTAAATCACAACAACTATTATATACTATATAGTTGCAGTTTTTAAGTTATAACTGCCCAACGTCAATATCAAATAAGGCTTTAGAGCCTGTTTGGAATTGCTTTTAAGAGTTCCCAATAGTCATTTTGAAAAATAAAATGTCAATTTTGGTGTTTGGCAAAATTTTTTAAAAAATTACTTTTAGCAAAATCAAATTATCCTATAGTAGGTTTTGAAAAGTAGGGAATGAGTATCTTTTCAGAATCGGATTTTGAAAATCAGTTTTATATTTAATACAATTCCATATATATCTTCAAATATATTATAAAAATCTAAAATTATCCTTATTAATTAGGAAATAAAATAATTTATTTTAAACAGATTATTATTGCCAATTATATTAAGATAATCAAATAAAAAATAAAATCAATTATTTAAAATATTTATTTTAGTTATCAATTATTATATATATACAATAAAAAAATATTTTTCATACATGTTTAAATGCGTAAATAAATTTTATTCAACATTAGGTTCAATTGATTTATTTATATTGTTATATCGATTTAATAGTAAAATTTACTAAACACATACGATTACTTTTAAAATTTGCATCAATTTTAAAATAAATTTTATCAAATATTTAAGCGATTCTCTTATATTGATTATTTCTACAATATCTGCTATGATAATTATTTTAAAACTAAAGACTACTAAACCGGTTTAATCTGTTTCACTTCTTAAAAGGTCTAATATTGAGACAATTGACCTATTTATATGGCAACATTTGACATGATTCTAGAAGCCAAAACATCAATTTTTTCGTTATCAAATGGTGTAAAAGTCAAATGAACACAACACGAATATGTATTATATTGAAAAGACAAAGATTTCCTCAAAATGAAAATCTCAGACGTTTGCACACAGAAATCTAGTACAAGGCGCAGTGTTTCTTAAATCTTTAGTCTTATAATTTTTAAAAATTCTGTTCTTGGCTTAATTTCATTGTTTGACCAACCTTAGTACCTAACATGGGTTTTCATTGTTTCACTTATTGAGGTGTCAAATTATTGAGACAATTGACTTGTTTATAAGATAATAATAGACATAACTCTAGAAGCTAAAACATCAATTTTTTTCTTTTCTTAATTATCAGACAGTGTAAAACATCAAACGGAAACAACTAAATATGTGGTCCTATTATTGTGAATATATCAAAATTATCCTCAAATTATTAATCTCTGCCATTTACAAACAAGAACTTAGTACAAGTGATTGTGAAACTTGATATGCGAATCAATGAATAATTTGTTTTTATTTTAATTTCAAGAAATAGCTAACTTGTTCATATGAATGAATTGAAGTTTTTTTTTTTTGGGTTTTCTCATCTCATTAATTCGTGTGAACATTCATGAGGGTTAATCGAATGAACAAATTTTTATTTTCTCAATAAATCTGCTATCATAAAAAATGTTTTGGCTCCTGTGTAAAATTTGAAAATCGTAGTAAAAAGTATATCAATAAAATAACTCTACATAATTTATACTCACCAATTAATGAGGAAAATATATTAAATATAACTTTGATGGAATCAACAAGGTGAGATAGAAAGAAGAAAAAGTGTCTAAAGCATCAATTTTGTTAGGCTTTTATGAATGTCTCACCAGATTAGGAAATCAGGAAATCAATGGTGTGTGTGTGTGTGTGTGTATAAAATGATGAGATTGAGAAAAACGAAATTAAGGTTTATGGTATGGATGTGATAAATGGGTTTGTTTAATTAATATTCACATTTTCGTTCAATTGTATAAGGTTTTCCTTCATAGTAACTTCAATTTTGGGTTATTTAGGAATAATAAATTGTTATTAAAAATTTACGTTCAAAGTTGTTTCAAGAGTGAAAAATCTATACCCTTATAATTTTGTGTGTTATGGCTCCTCAAGTGTGCTGTATTACAAGTGAGCGATTCAAATTCAAATAGATATTTCCATTCGATGTGTTTTTCCACAGTAGGGTGGGACAATATGGCATAAATGGATGGAGGGCGCAGACCCATTGAATGTGTTTTTCCACGGTAGGGTGGGACTATATTGCGCAAATGGACTATATTTACATATAATTTTTATTGGGCTGGATTTTATCCAAACATGGTGCCAACGACACAGCATAACCTGTGAATCGGTTAGTTCGAAAGGAAGTGGTTTGGAAGAGGAACCACTTGGAAAAGCTTTGGTCTTGGATTAGGTTTCAATTGAAAATTGGGTTTAGTTATAACTTGAAGCATGTAATCAGAAATGTATCATGAATGTTTTTTCTCCAGGTCGACAATGTAGCTGAGTATATTTATTGAACTCATCAACAAATAACAATAACACATCAATTTTTTTCCCTAACTGAAATGAAACTTTTCATTGATTAACAAACAAAAGTTACATTTCTTCAGCAGAAAAATCACAGCTTGAACTAGTAATTATTGAAAATGTTGCTAAATCGGGACTTTTCAATGGATAAGGCACCATATGCCCCCGAAAAAAAAGGAAATTATTTAAGTCACAGTCCTGTGACTTTTTTTTTTTTAATTTAACTCATTAACAATAACAAAGTAGCAAATCTTTTTTTTCCCACCTAAAATGAAACTTTTCGTCTATTGGGAAGCAAAGAAGAAAGACAAGCTGTGTTTCTTGTAGCCAAACAATCACAGCTTGAACTATCAGTAAAACGTTTATGTAAGTGCACCAAATTCAGAAAAGAAAATTACTTAAGGCACAATCCTGTGACTTTTTAGCCTACCAATCCAAGTAACGAAGGAATTCTTAGAATTCCTGAAACCCAAGAACCCGTGCTCCTTACTTTTGTTCAGGCTAACTAAATAACCCGCACCAATATTCATCACCGTATCTGCAAATGACCAAACAGCAACCTCATTCAATTTCGTTGGCTGCAGCTGATTCTCTCTCACGATCTCCTCCCACGCACTTTCTTTACCTTTCATAATTTCCTCCAGTCTCACCCTCTCACTACCCTTTTCATCTTCAAATCCATAGTTCTCAATCTCAAACTGCTCAGCCAACACTTTCCATAAATGCTTCCACTTGAAAACATCTCCATTGGTGCAATTAAAAGCTTCGTTTCTTGCATTAGGATCAACTGCCGCCCAAATTTGCTGCTCCGCAATCAAATCTGCATCCGAATATTCTGAGAAGCCTTCCCATGTTTCTTTCGTCCCAGGAAATAGTAAAGGAAAACCTTCATGTTTGCAAATAGCAGCGTACACGCAGAGAGTGCCTACAATATTCATCAAACTATGAGGTGAAAACCCAAATATTCCGCAAGGTCGGTGTATGGACCAAGTCAGGCCATGTCTTTTGTCAACTTCTTCAAACAATATATCTTCCTGATTATAGTAAAAAAGTGGTACGTTCAGCCTTGGCAGATCCTCAGTAAAAGGCGGATCGTGAGACGGTATCTTGCCAATACTCTCGAATGGACCCCCGTAATGTTTGCCTCCCGTTTGGAGACAGATATGGCGGAGATTCGGTGCGTTCGGGATTACAGAACGGAGCACGTTACGAAACATTGCCCCGTTGATCTGGCAATTCTCGGCTTCAGTGGGACGGCTGGCCCACGTCACGTAGAAGATGTGGGTGACGTCAGTGAGTTTTGAGAGCTTGGCTTCGGTCTCTTCCTGATCAGAAATGTCACATTGGATGTACTTAATTGGGTGATTGGCATTCCAGTCGGGCCTCGGACGTCGGGCAACTCCGTAGACCTTCCATGGGCCACCAGGAGTATCCGATCGGGGTAATATCTCTGCTAGGCTGTTGCCTACAATTCCTGTCACGCCTAATATAAGTCCCACATTCTGGTAACCTCGAGGTCGCTTAACTTCTTCCAATTTCTTCTGCACAAGTAAAAATAAAACAAACATTATTTTAAATATCAGCATCTTACATGTCCACTAACTAAACTACAGAGTTGATGTTTACCTTAGCAGCGCCAATATCACCTGCCCACCACCAGCTCATCTTTTGGTGAATTTGAAAATTGATGATAGGTATGGTTTCTGCTTCTAGTTTTATTTATAGAGAGGAGTTGCTTTCATGTCCGGAAGTACGAGTTGAGAACTTTGTAAATAGACTGACAATATTTTGAAATAATTTACATTTTTATAACCATCTAAGTCTGTTCACACATAAAGAGGAGACTGCCTATATATAAACAATTATGCAAGTACTTTCTAGAAGGAAATTACGTATTCAACTGAAGTTATATAATGTGAACCATATTGAAAGATATAATGTAGTAATGTGTGGTGAAATGAGGTTCCGGCTGAAGGCCAAACTTCGTACTATCATTGTCAGTCAATTTGCGTGCCCACAGTTCTTCAAGCTCGGTGCCAACTCAAATAAATTAGTAGGCCAGTGTCGGTGATCATTGCGCTAAAATTGCCCTACGTTTATTACGGAAGTTTCCGTAGGGGGACCAGTTTTAAACCTAAAACCAAAAACGTGTCTCTTAATTTTTAAAATTGCTTATGGCACAGTGGTCCTATAGCTTATTGAAAAAAAGAGGGATTTGAATTTAGTGTAAGAGCTAATATTTTTAATAATCTTTTAGAAGTATATGATTGATAGTTATTGAATAAGAATATAAAACTAATTGAATCTTAACTATATATTGTTATACAAGCCCGTAGAAGATTATGAATAGTTAGCACAGATCAGCTCAGTATTAAATTCAAATCCCATAAAGAGTCCTTTAATTTGTAATTTGTAGCAAGTTATTCAAATTTACAAATTATACAAATTATTTGGAGTTTCTAATCTCATCCTCTCCAGGCAAACGTTATTAAAACGAACACAACATGCATATGTTGTCCGTGGAAATATCAAAATTATACTCAAATTGAAAATCTCAGCCATTTACAGATGAACTTGGTACAATTGATTGTGAAACTTGATAAACGAATAAATGAACAATTTTTTTTTTTAATTTCAAGAAATGGCTAAAGTTGTTCACACGAATGAATGGAAGTTTTTTTCTTTGTCATCTTATTAATCCATGTGAACAAAAAAAAAACTTTTGGCTGTTGTGTAAAATTTGAAAATCTTACAAAGAAAGTATATCAATAAAACAATTTACGTAATTTATACTCACCAATTAATTAGGAAAATACAGTAGGTGTAACTTTCACGGAATCAACAACTTGAGATAGAAAGAAAAAAAAGTGTCTAAGGCTTCAATTTTATTAGGCTTTGATGAATGTCTCACTGTGTTCGGAAATTAATTGAGAAAACAATAATAAAACGATGAGATTGAGAGACGTCAAATTAAGTGTAACACCCCAAAAATTACCCATGAAAACACAAGGGTAAAATTGGAAAGAAACCTCATATTATTTATTCTTATTAATAAATCTCAAGATAGATAATCATTATTCATACTCCAACTGAATTCTTACATAAAACATCTGAAATAAAGTCTCCAAAGAAAAGTCTCTAATCCAAAATAAAAAGTCTAGCCAAATTTAATCTTTAAAACATCTCCAAAGATCCACTAAAAAAATTCTCCATCTAAGAACCCAAGCCACATCTCTAATCAATCTGCGAAATATTGGAGACGAGGGGTGAGCCGTCAACTCAGTAAGCAAATCCATGCACAATGTTTGGAAACCTTTATCATTAAACCTTTAAACATTTTATAACGTCTTATAATAACATCTTCATTTAGCATAAGGGGTGGATTCATGTAAAAGCATTAAAAACATTAAAACATTTATAAAAATATTAAAACGTAAAACATTTGGTAGCTCATGCCTCGTAGTCATCATCATTCATCATTTATCATTCAGGGTACTATACCCCGCATTATTCCTCGTTTAGGGTACTATACTCCACATTGTTCATAACATCCTTGTGCACAAGATCATCATCATACCAGCAAGCTGGCCACAACATTACATAACATCATAACATTTGCATTGTATACATTACTATGGACTATGAGCCAAAACATTTTTGAATCCACCTTACGTCTTTTTATAAATAGCATTTAAAGTCTTCTAAAACATTTAAGAACTTTTCCTTGAACATTTAATTCTTTTAGAAAATTCCTTAAGAATACATTTAGTTTAAGAAAACTAATTTCTTAAGAAAAATTCATTTTAAAATATATTTATATAAATTCATTCAAACGTGCTTTTATTTTGCAAAATTCATTTAAATATTTTAAAAATCAATTTTTGTAAAAATTTCCATTTAAACATAATTCTTATAATATAAATTGCATTTATCATAAAGCGCAACATGCATGAATCAACTTATCTCGATTCGCAGCAGTCAACTCAATACTTTAAGATCAAACTAACGATCTCACCCACATCTTATAATCATCATAAATATATCCTTATCAATATCACCTGTAACCTTAAACATAATCTCAGTCATCCTTAATTCATCGGCACTTATACTATCTCAATACTTATACATATTCTAGACATAAGTATAAGTATCTTGCACATGCTGATTTTTAATAACCTATACACATGTCGGAAAACCATGAAAATTTACAAAGGCACTGTGAACATGCATAGCATTGCACACAATATTTCACAAAAATCAGGTCAGAATATTGACCTTTCACCAAAGTAACAAAATTGTCCAGCATTAATCAAAACAAACCTTTACCACTTCAGAAATTCATAAAATATTCTTCAGTACTCGAAATAATATGTGTCTTTTATTCTAATTACAGAAGACACATTCACAAAACATATAATTAAAATTCATAATTTTTTAACGTCTGAAACTATTTTAAAAGCATTTGATTTTCGAAAACATTTAACCTGTCCAGAAAATTCCAGATATGAAAATAGAATTTAAAAAATTCATATCTTTTATTTTACATGCCCAAAAATCGCGATTTCAATTTTTAAAGATAGAGGAAAGATCAAAATTTCATTATAAAATCCTAACATGGCATGTAATATTCATAAATTAGCCCAATTACGTTTTAAGCCACAATTAAAATTTTCAGATCTGTTACGATTTTTAATAATTTAACCATAAAGAATAAAACTATGAAATTAAACATCCAAGCATAGGAGACATGGATCTGTTGATATAAAAATCCCCATAATTTTTTAAGTGATGTGTAACATTTCAGAAAAATTTCCAGAAGTGAGAACCGCTGTTGAAAATCAGAATTTTCCAACACTAGTAACCCAACTTCGAAAAACCATAACAATTTGTATACTCAGAGGGTTTCAACACAAACCTATCAATGGAAAGCTTAGGATGTTTAGTTATATGATATGTAAACGTATTCACGTGATTCTAAATAAAGAAAACGATTTCAAGCAAGGAACACAGACTGTTCATATCATCACAACGTTATAAACACACATATATTGCATAAATCATACTATAAGTAATTAAGGGCAAACAACTAATAAAAATAAATCACATAAGTCAAAGAAATGTTTAATACCTTAAGGCAAACACCAAGCAAAGAAGTTTTAAAATTTTCTTTCTCTTCTCCAAAGGCTTATGTTTCTTTATTCTCTTTTTCTAGGGTTAACGTGGAAAATAAAATACAACTTCCTCTTAAAAAGATGGTTTCATCTTAAATACTTGGTAATTAGTAAATACATTTTTTAAAATAAAAAAATAAAAAATAAAAAGTAAGAAAACGTGAGTTTTAAGAAATTTTTTTTTTTTTAATGAAAACTAATAACTTACGTAACTTATTTAAAATAATTTGATAAATTTCACTCACACACTAACACTCAATAATAACTATCCTACTTAATTTAATAAGGGTAAAAAAAATAATAAATACATAAACGTGGGCGTTACATTAAGGTTCATGTTATGGATGTGATAAATGGGTATGTTGAAATAATATTAACATTTTCGATTAATTGTATAAAGTTGACTTCAGCTATGGGCAATATTAATTAATTTATTTTGATAAGGGAAACAAGCCTAGCAAAAGCAGCTAAGGCTTAACAGTAAGAGAGAACGCAGTCCCTAAGCTATCACTACGCAGCTAGAATTCAATACCAAGAGGGGGAGACAAAAGACTGTGGAGCCCAAGAGGTAACGAGAGACCAAAAGGAGCAAGAAAACAACTACAAAGTTTGCCTCGCGATAGATATAGTGCACAAAAACCTGCCAATTTTGAGCGAGGAAAGCCTTGACACCCTTTACAAGGGGAGATGAAGCATTGAGCATATCATTTTGAGCCTCCAAAAGCTGAATCATGCGTGAGCTATCAACCTCAACTAGTGATGGCGATGGGGTGGGTTCCGGGTGGGGATCATGATCCCCAAACCCAAACTCAATTTGGAAGCAATCCCCAAACCCGCCCCATACTCGAAAAAAATTACAACTAGGGATAATTCAGATATGTCCCTAAAAATCCTCGAATTGAATGGGGATTAAAACAGGGACCCGATTCCCATTTAATTTTTTTCCCCAAAAACTCAATAACCAAGACCCTTTTTCTTAAAAAAAAAAATTGAATATACAAATTTAAAAACAAACTTACAAATGATTAAATTTTAACAATCCCAAATAAATGAAAACATAATAAATCTAAATCTTCAACATAATTACAAATGAGCAAATTTTACAAAACAAATCAAAATAATGCTAAGATTTCAATATAATCTTTTTTTTTTTTAAGGATTTCAAGATAATCTTGCAGTAGCTTCTCACAACCATCACCCTTGATGCATATTCTATGATTCTTCATAAACCTATAATAAGATAAAAAAAGAAAATAAAAATCTGTTTTAACGATTTCAACTTAACAAATACTTTATAAAAGAATATAAACTAAAACTATATACCTCTACTGCCTCTATATCCGTTTTAATCTCTGGTTTCTCATCAATAATCTTGGCATATGTCGGAGAGGTAGATGTCATAGCTAATAAAAAAAATACAAATAAAACCAAAATCAAGTTAGTTATCAATTAATAAATAAATATATAAAAAATAAAATGTAAAGCATATACCTCCACAAAGAGCATGTATCTAACTTTGACTACACATCAAAGCCTCCAGCGTACTTGGATGAAGTCTATTGCGATATGAGCTTACAAATCGACCCCCAATGTTGAAAGTAGATTCAGAGCAACAGTAGCAACTAGAATCGCCAAAATATCTCTCACAATTCGAGACAGTATAGGATAGTTACTACCATTCACCTTCCACCAAGCTAGAACATCAAAATGTTCTTCAACATTAAACGATACTTTTTCACCCAAATAAGTGTCTAGCTCATCTTTTACTTCCTCATGACCAACATTAACAAAACTAGTAAACCCCGAAATCCATTCAATAGAACTCAAATAGGGACCTGAATTTAGCATAGAATGAGAAGTACTCAAAGAACTAGAGCTATGCTAAGGAGAACTAGCAGCTGATGCATATATAGCTTTGCGCTCTTTCAATATATTTTGATAGCACACATGCTAATGAAAATATATTTTTATACTAAATGTAAAAATTAGAAACAATTTCTTAATTTATTGATTAGAATTTCTTAATTTAAAGCTAGCTATTAGCTAGTGTTAAGTACCTAATATATAATATGATGCCTCTGGTCATACCAATAATTTTTATACTAAATATAAAAATTAGAAAAATTCACAATACAAATATTTTTATACTAAATTTCTTGATCTATTGATTTCAGCTCTGGAATTCAGATCATGGACATGTTACTTGTAAAGATATCAATTAATTGAAACACAAATTAGAAAAAATTTCATCTTAACAACATGTCCTAGGACTTGCCAATGCTAATGAAAATAATATTAAACAAAGCTAAAAGACCTAAAATACAAGAAGCAAACACCAAAATTAAAAGAAAGAAAACAAATGCAACTTGCCAACTACTACTTTTGTGAGCCTAGAAAGGTCAATTAGAGTCAAGTTGACAGCTGTTAAGGTTCCAAAATATCATTGAACATTTCAGAATTCTCAAGCAATGAAAAAAGTAAAATAAAACTACAATTGATTATAAGCACATAACAATCTAGCTGCAAAGTACGTACCGAAACTTTATTTTAACTATATCAGCATATAAACAATCAAGCATATTTCACTAACCTCTCTGGCTGTATGAGCTAGTTACAAGCTTTGCATAGTTGAAATATCCTAAATATATGAACTATTTTTCACATCAAGCACAGAGCACATAATTAGGCTATACAATAGAGAGCTACTCTTGCCGTAATGAACAAAAGTCACATACATAAATGTTAGGGGCTAACAATTAGCAAATACATGATTTTAACAATCCCATAAAGCATTTCCCATTAGCATATATTAGGCTCCATAAATACACAGCATCACATAAATACATGGCATAAAATAAGCTCTATAAATACATAGTATCACTGATAAATGGTCCCAGTCAGAGCTTGCTAAAATAACAGATAGATGATAAGTTTGAGATTACTAAAATAACAAATAGATGATAAGTTTGTTCTTCTTGGGGTGAGAACTACCACTAACTCAAAGAGTATTTTTTTTTTTTTTGGGTGAATAAATTTTTGATGATCTTTATTAAACTCTTCAGAGCTTATTTATAGTTTCAAAACAAAACAATACTCACTGTTAAGTAGCCATATAAGAAGGCTAACAAATTAACAACTTAGCTAAAATAATGAAACAAATAAACAACCATCTAAGATATGGAATCTCCACTAAATCAGCAATGGTTTTGACATAGTAAACAATCGTTGTTGTGCTGAAAGAGTTAACTCCAAATATTCAAATCAATGCCTATCCCTTTATGTTGTATTACTCATGCATGGCGAGCATATGCATGGTAAGCATGTGTCCATTCATATCCTTCTAGCATGATGTTAGTCTTGGATGCTGGAACGGACTTACGCAGCTTCTTATCATCACCTCCCCCTCGAAATGAACCTTTGTCCTTAAGGGTTAGCATAGGAAATCGTTGCTTGAGCACAGATGTGTTTTCCCAAGTAGCTTCTTCAGCTAGACGTTTCTTCCATCGAACCAGACTTTGCTCAATAATGTTTCCCCCACGTTTAAGCCAACATGTATCTAAGATGGAATTCGGCTCCAGTTTTAACATTTCATCTTCATCAACTGGTGGCAACTCAACGCTTGGATTAGCCAAGTCACCGACAGCTTTTTTGAGGAACGATACATGAAAGACGGGATGAATCCGGGCACCTTCCGGCAACTGAAGTTTGTAGGCAACATGCCTAACCTTCTAAATGATTTTAGGCCCAAAAAATCTATTGGATAGCTTTTGATGAGCATGCTTGAAGACTGAAGTTTGCCTATATGGGTGCAACTTGAGATACATCATATCTCTTTCATTAAACGCCACCTCCCGTCGCTTTAAATCAGCTGCTTGCTTCATTTTATTAATTGCTGCTGCCAAGTTAGTCTTTAATTAAATTAACAGTTCATCATAAGTCTGCAGAGCCTGATCCACTTCATGAACAAGGGAGGTCCCGATTGCATACATAGGTATAGCAGGTGGCAGCCGACCATATAATGCTTAGAATGGAGTCATGCCAGTGGAAATATGAAAAGTCATATTACACCAAAATTCAGCCTAGGGTAAATATGAATTCTTTGGTGGACAAAGCTCCTCAAATACTGCTTTAGGCAGCGATTAACAACCTCTGTTTATCCATCCGTTTGGGGGTGATAAACAGAACTCATTTTTAATTGTGTGCCTGACATTGTAAAAAATTCTTGCCAAAACTTACTGACAAAGAGAGGATCCCGATCAGATACAATTGTCTTGGGCATGCCGTGCAACTTAACAACGCCTTCAATAAATTTTTCCGCAACTGACTCCGCCGTAAAGGGATGAGATAAAGACATGAAGTGTGCGTCCTTGCTGAGTCTATAGACTACCACATATATTGTGTCCCGTCCTTGCGAATTTGGAAGTCCTTCTATGAAATCCAAACTGATATCTTCCCATATTTGGTTAAGGATAGGCAACGGTTGAAGTAGTCCCGCTGGTTGAAGAGTTTTAATATTAACTTTTTGGCACATTTCGCATTTATTAATATACTCCTAAACTGAGTGAAACATTGAGGACCAGTAGAATTGCTGCTCGTGACCTTTGTATGTGCGTAGGATTCCTGAGTGGCCTTTAGTTTTGGTGTCATGGACCTCAAACAACATCCTCTCACGCAACTACTTTGGTATTACCACTCTGCCCTTAAACAACATCAATTCATTACTCGTCTTGTATGGACCATCAGGTTAAGTTTCAGCCAGCAACGTTACCTTCCTCAAATAATCATCTTCTAGAGCAGCTTTTTTAGTTTCCCCCCATAATGAAATCTGTGGTATAAATAAATGAATAAGAGTGGGGCTGTCTATCCACCATAATAAGGCATCGGCAAGCGTATTTTCTTTACCGGGGCAATAACGAATCTTATAGTCGTACCCCATCAATTTAACCAGCCATTGTTGCTGGTTTGGAGTAGCTATCTTCTGTTCTAAAAGAAACTTCAAGCTGCGTTGATCATTTTGAATCACAAATTTGTGCCCCAAAAGATACGGCCTCCACATCTGCAAACAGCTCCTTAGCATACTTCTACCAGGTTTTTTTAGAGACACCCAAGGCTCGGCTCATGAAGGCTATGGGTCTCCCTTGCTGCTGTAACACTGCTCCGATGTCGTCGCCTGATGCGTCTGTTTCTATAATGAAAACATCATTAAAGTTAGGCATTGCAAGTACCGGCATTGAAGTCATAGCATGCTTGAGTTTTTTAAAAACCGCTTCTGCTTCTTGGCTCCAAAAAAACTGCCCCTTTTTAAGGAGGTTAGTTAAGGGTCGTGCTAAGAGACCATAACCACGCACAAACTTTTGGTAGTACCCGGTGAAGCCCAAGAACCCCCGTAACTCTGAAATGTTTTGCGGTTGCGACCAAGACGCCATCGCTACAATCTTCCTTTCATCTACTTTCACTCTATGATGTGTAACGATGTGCCCTAAGTATTTAAGTTCCTACTGCCCGAAGTTGCACTTACTGGTTTTGATAAAAAAAATTTTTTGTCTGAGGATGTCCAATGCTTGCCTAACATGCTCCAAATGACAATTCAATGAAGGAGTATATATCAAAATATCATCAAAGAAGACAAGTATAAAATTTCTGAGATGAGGTTTAAAAATTGTATTCATTATATCCTAGAAAGTGGAAGGTGCGTTACATAACCCGAACGGCATAACCAAATATTCATAATGGCCATTGTGAGTATGGAAGGCCGTTTTATAAATATCGAAGTTATTTTCATAATTTTGGCGAGAAATTGACCACTGCATCCAACTTATTTTCATAATTTTTACCCGTACTTGGTGATACTCGGCCCTTAGGTCTAGTTTTTTGAAGTAAGCTGCTCCGTGTAACTCGTCCAGCATGTCTTCAACGATAGGTATTGGAAATTTGTCTTTAACTGTTGCTTCATTGAATGTGCGGTAGTCGGTGCAAAACCGCCAACTGCCATTTTGTTTTTACAAGTAAGACCAGTGAAGTGTTAGGACGGATTAGACTGGAATTAAGCATATCTTGAACTTGCTTTTCAATCTTTATCAAACTACAGAAGCTGTACGGTCAAGATTGATCAGCCAAAATTAAGTCGATGCAATGTCAATTTCGCGCTGGCGCTGTTGGCCTCAAATAAGTCCGCAAATCTCTAATAATTTTTTTCATGCCAATTGCGCTACATGTTGAACGGTTCTTCGACCGCCAAGGCGATTGCAAAATTGAATGCCCTTATCTCATCTCCTTCGTGATCTCTATTAAAGTGCTTGAATGGTTCATGGTCCCATCCTTGCAGCTGCTAAGCTTTTCATTGCTCTAATCAAGTCCATTGTTGTGATTTCCAATTATGCATAACCAACCCCAACTTCTCAAGCCATCAGATCCCGAGCACCACATCTAATCCCCGTGATTGGCAAAGAGTAAAAGGTCCCGTGAGTTCAAAAGAACACCTTGGATTAGAACTAGTACCTTTCTCATGTCTCCCCGGCATGTAACTTTTTCCCCTGCTTGCCACTTTCACTTAAATGTCACTGTTGGTCGAGCCGGTAATCAGAGTGTGTATACCGTGTTGATGAAATTGTACGTGAGCCACTATCGACATACCACAATTTCACGCGACCCAATCTTAGCCTTCTCACGATAGTTTGAAAGCGCTCAGCCCATCAAAGCGTAGGAAAGTGATTTCAGGTTTATCGTCATTTTCTTGTTCATTACCGCACAAAGGCCATTTCACCGCTCTCACCACTGCTAGTTCATCGATTTCACCATCTAAAATCAGCAATCGGGCCTTCGAACATTTCAGGTCCCACCATAAATTTGTCATTACAACTAAAACACAATCCATGTGTTCTCCTTCACCGCATCTCTTCCCACGAGAGTCATTTGAATGAAACGGGATGCTCTAGCGTTGGTTATTCGTCAGGGTGATCTACTGGCAAATGGTGATCTTGTCATTCTTTTTGTCGGGACAGCTGCTTCATCTCTCATTCTTACAAACTCGATGGCCTTCTTAAGAGTCCTTGGTTAGAAAAGTCGGATTTCTTCCGATATCTCCGATTTCGTGCCTCCCATAAACATGCCAACAAGCGCTCGAGTCCACCCTTGAACTTGATTGCCAAGACGTTCAAACTCCTTGATATTCCCCGAGGGTGCCGTTTATTGATGAGAGAGGCCTCATTGAAGTCCTCATATTTGCCTACCAAACCTCGCCCATAGTTCCTCCATAAATTCTGCCAAGTCACGATTTTTCTTCTTCTTGATAAGACCGTCGAGCCACTACCACCACTGCTTTGCTTCTCTAAGTGGAAACGATGCTAAACCACCTTCCGATCATCCGTCGATTCTGGTACTTAAAGAATTGATTGCTCGATTGAACCACCTTGCTAGTCGTCACGAGTAGCAAGGGAATTCCGCTTTGCTACTTTGATTGAAATTATTGTCGCCCTCCCGGATTGTCTTCTGACCGGTCTCAAGTAGCAACATTGTTGCTGACACTGTGAGTCTCTTGTCAGGTTGATCGAATCCACCAAATTGTTCAAAGTTGCCTCAATGTTCGCCATTCCCAAATCCATCTGCTGCATCTTATCCTCGCACCTCACCGAGCCCAACTTCCATTCCACAATGCGTTTTGTTTGTTGTCATTCTTAACCAGCTTTGATACCAATGATAAATGGTCCCAAATGAGCCATAAAATAACAATAGATGATAAGTTTGTTCTTCTGTGGTGAGAACTACCACTAATTCAAAGAGTAGTATTTTTGTGAATAAATTGATGATCTTTATTAAACTCTTCGAGCTTATTTATAGTTTCAAACAAAACAAAACCGCTTAAGCATACAATAAATTAACAACTTAGCTAAAATAACGAAACAAATAAACAACCATCTAAGATATGGAATTCCACTAAATTAGCAATGGTTTTGACACAAGAACAATCGTTGATGTGTTGAAAGAGTTAACTCCAAATCTTCAAATCAACACCCATCCCTTCACGCTAGTATTACTCATACATGGCGAGCATGTACGGTGAGCATGTGTCCATTCGTATCCCTCTAGCATGATGTTAGGCTTTGATGTTCGAACGAACTTACGCAGCCTTCTTATCAATCACATATTTTCAAGTTGCAAATATTCCAAATTTCCTGCTAGTGGCCAAATGCAAATATCGCAGCAAATTTACTATTAAAATGAATAGAATATTCAACATGTCATCGAATTTTTCATTACATATTCACCATTAACATGAGTAGACTTAATAAATTAGAAATTTACTTGTTGTTCAACATGTCAGCATCACTACATGCATACTTTCATCTTATGATTAGAGTGAGATTGCCTTCTAGCATCTTACTCGATAGTTTATTCACAAAGAACTACACAAACAGAAAGTTAAACAATTAATATTAGAAACAAGTCAATCCTAAAATCAATGATAAAAGCATAATATTAGAAATGCACCAATTGAATAACATGAAGACACAATAAGATAGTCAAATCAAATTTCAATAAAATTAAATAACCTTGATTGATCTAATGGCAAGATGATGACGGGTAGTCAAGTCCAAAGGAGAAATTAGATAATCGATGAGAGGTTACAGCGCTGAGGTTATGTGAAAACCAGTGCGGAAAGTTGGTCTTTTAAGATTATCGATAGTGAAATACAAGTGTGCAACCCAAGAGGGAGGGTGAATTGCGTTTTAAAACTCATTCTAACAAAACCACATAACAATCCAATCTAATGCCTTAATAAAATTAAAACAATAAATTCAATGAAGCACAATAATAAATGAGTAGAGAGTGAGAAAGCAACTCAAGGATTTTACGTGGTTTAGCCATCCCCGCCACGCCCACGCTCCAAGCAACCCAAGCTTGAGGATTTCACTATCCAAGCCTTCCAAGACTCCAAAGCTTACAATTGACTTCAAGGTGTCAAATGAACTTTACAACAGCAGATTATCTCCCAATATCTTCACTCAAGTGTCTCCCACACTTAAACACTCACAAATTTGATGAGGAAATGAAACTTACAACAAAAACTCTCTCAAAGAGTAGATATACAAAATGAAGAACAAAGATGATTCAATATTTCATGATCAACAAAATGAGAGCTCAATATACATATCAGTGCCTTTTGTTTTTGGCTACAGATTACCAAAATGAATCGGATTTGAGTTTATATTTGAGCTCAAAACTACCAAGTTATGCACTTTTTATCATAACCGACTTACTGCTTATGAATGCTAGCCGCTTAAATGTTACCGTATCAAAAATTTGAATTACAACATCCAAGATGCCACTTATTTATATCCTGATACGCCAAGAAGCTTACTGCCCAATAACCGGATAGCGGCTTTCCATCCGGAGAGTTTTTGTCCAATAACCGGCTAGCCGCTTGTCATATCCGGTTAGCTGCTTGCTACAGGGCCAGCTACAGTGAACTATGTTTTGAAATTATAGTTTAGCCCCAAAACTTTATATAACTGTATTATGGCTCAAGACGTTATAAAACTTTACAAAAAGTACCAATTTTAGAATTTCTAAATAATACTTTGTGAATCCCAAATCTTTTTTGAAATTATGATATCGCCCCAACTTTATAAAATTATAGAATGACCCAATATATTAAGATATTTTTAAATAAGTCCAAATCCGAAATTCCAAACAATATTTATTAAAATCAAAAATCAGAAATTCTTTTCATTTTAGTTCACAACTTGAAAAACAACTTAATTCCATAAAATCATTTTTCCATTAAATATAAAACCTATATAATGTGAAAATAATGATTTATTTAAAACGTAAAAAAAATAATTTAAGCTTTTAAAAACTTAATCATTCTTGATCTTATTTGTTATCATCAAAATCAACAATATAGAAACATATATGCTAACAATCTCCCTTTTTATGATGACAAATCTTTATGTCTTAAAGAATGATTCCCTCCCCTAAATGTAAGCCCTACAATTTGAGCTTAAATGATTAATCATCCTTAATCTTGTTTGTTATCATCAAAATCAACATTATGGAAACATATATGTTAACATTCTCCCTCTTTTTGATGATGACAAACATTTCATGTATTTAAAAAATGATTCCATAAGTTGCTCCCTCTAAATGTAAGCTTCTCTTACAATTTAGTTAAATTAACAAATTTAAATACATGTATTCTTCTCCCCCTTCATCATAAAAAAAAAACTTAGTGGAAAAGAAAAAAATAGTAAATTTTTGTTTAAATTTAAAACATGTATTTTTCTTCCCCTTCATCAGAAAAAAGAAAATTTAAAGGAAAAGAATAAGAGGAGTAAATTTGTTACCCATGTTGTCCAAGTAGAAATTTTGACACATTCTCCCCCTAACAACAGGCATCACCTCAAATACAAGTTATAATAATATCACTCCCAAATTATCATCATCACATAATCCATCAACCATAAAATGATCATGAATCATGATTCCATCAATTATCAAATCAACATCTCAAAACATAAAATCATCATATAAAAATCATGTAATCAAATCATCATCATATCTCAAAATCATCACCATAAGCACATATCAATCATAAAAAGAATGCTTAAAGTGAATGTTATTTTCCTCCTTTTGAAAACATCAAAAAGATATAGTACTTTGTCTCCCTTTGGACAACAAAAAACTTTCAAAAAACATATTATCCAAAATGATATTGTATACTCCCCCTAAATATATGGCCAATTTAAAATTTTAACCAAAATGATTTTATCCAAAAACATATCATATTTGTCTCCCCTTTTATAAAAAAAATAGATAGATGCAATCGAAATAAGATGAAGATATTACCCATTTTGTGCGAGCAACAATTTCGGCAAAGTCTCCTTTTAAAAAGGAAGAATCTCTCAACACACAACATGGTCTAAACACTTATACAAGCATAAACAATTATAACAAACCAACAACTCCATCAATTCATCAAGCCACACTCATATAATCATTAATCATCAAAATCATCAAGAAATTAATTTTAATTGTATTAATAACATGATTAGAGATATTAATAAATTTCATCATCCCAAATACTCTTGGGTTCTTGAGTGTTAGCAGTTGTTCCTTTTGGAACCCAAATACATTTTACTCCATAATATACATTTTTTTTAACGGGACATCTAAAACTCATATGACCATTTTGATTGCAATAATGACAAACAATTTTATGATCACTTGTGGAGGTTGCCTTAACAAAATAATTCTTATAATATTTTTGTTTTAAGTTAGGCTTATATCCAAGTCCTCCTTTATCAAACACACTTTCTTGAGTGCTTAATAATTTTTTTACATTCTTTTGACCACTTGTGATTTTTAACACAATTTCATTGAGCTCATTACTCTTTTTCTTAAGCACTTCATTTTCTTTCATCAAATCAAATCATCAACATGTGATCTTTCATGCTCATAAAGTACTTTGTTTACATGTAAAGGATGCAATCCTATCATGTAGCATTCCATTATCTAATTCCAATTCTTTGATCTTTTCTTTTAATGAAACATTGGATTTTTGTAGGGCATCTTTTTCATTTTTCAAGTCATCTACATATGATTCTAGATGCTTGTGTGAAATGCTAGGTTTCTCATTTAATAATGAAACTCTATCATGCAACGTTTTATTCTCTAGTTCTAGGCATGTAATCTTTGTACTAAAAGATTCATTTTCATTTTTAAGCTCTACCATTTTCTTTTTAAGACAAACATTCTTTTTACCAATTTTCATCAATTCATCATGCAATTCTTTGAACGCATCATGTAATTCATCATAAGAAGAAAGATCACTTATCTCATCAAGCTCATCATCCGATTCATCTCCAATTGCCATAAGTGCCAAATTTAACACTTCATGAAATTCCTCCTCATTTGTCGTCTCCTCATACACAAGTTAAAGTTTTCTCCATATTTTATAAGCATTAGAACAATTTGAAACTTTATGAAATTCCTTTTTATCTAAGGCACAAAATAAAGCATTCATAGGTTTGGAATTTAAAGACATCATTTAACTCTAGATGGTTAAGTCTACACAAGAGCACCTTACTCTGATACCAATTGAAATACAAGTGTGCAACCCAAGAGGGGGGGTGAATTGGTGTTTTAAAACTTATGCTAACAAAACCACACAACAATCCAATCTAATGCCTTAATAAAATTAAAAATAATAAATTAAATGAAAGCACAATAATAAATGAGTAAGAGAGGAGAAAGCAAACTCAAGGATTTTTACGTGGTTCGGCTATCCTCGCCTACGTCCACGCCTTCAAGCAACCCAAGCTTGAGGATTTCACTATCCAAGCCTTCCAAGACTCCAAAAGCTTACAATTGACTTCCAAGGTGTCAATGAACTTTTACAACAAAGAGATTATCTCCCAATATCTTCACTCAAGTGTCTCCCACACTTAAACACTCACAAATTTGATGAGGAAATGAAACTTACAACAAAAACTCTCTCAAAGAGTAGATATACAAAATGAAGAACAAAGATGATTCAATATTTCATGATCAACAAAATGAGAGCTCAATATACATATGTTGTGTGCCTTTTGTTTTTGCTTGCTAGGATTACCAAAAATGAATTGGATTTGAGTTTATATAGTTTGAGCTCAAAAACTAGCCGTTATGCACTTTTTGGTCATAACCGGCTTACCGTTTAAGGAATCCGGTTAGCCGCTTAAATGTTACCGTTAAGGCAAAAATTTGAATTTCACAACATCTGGCATGCCGCTTACGATATCCGGATAGGTTATGCTCCGTGTTTCATCGCCTAATAACCGGAATAATGGCTTCAAATCAGGATAACGCTTCCATCCGGATAGTTTTCCAATAACCCTAAGTCATTATATCCAGTTAGCCACTTGCTACGTCATAAATAACTATTTTTTAAAATTACAGTTTGGCCTCAAAACATTTTATAACTATATTATGGCCCAAGACGTTATAAAACTTTACAAAAATATCCAATTTTAGAATTTCTAAATAATACTTTGTGAATCCCAAATCTTTTCTGTAATTATGATATAACTTTATAAAATTATAGAATGGCGATATATTAAAATATTTTCAAATAAGTCAAACCAAATTCCAAACAATATTTATTAAAATTAAAGATTGTAAAATTCTTTCATTTAAGTTCACAACTTGAAAAACAACTTAATTCTATAAAATCATTTTTCCATAAAATATAAAACCTTTATAATGTGAAAATAATGATTTATTTAAAACGATAAAAAATAATTTAACTTTAAAACTTAATCATTCTTAATCTTATTCATATCATCAAAATCAACAATATGGAAACATATACGCTAACAATCTCCCCTTTTTACGATGATAAATCTTTCATGCTTTTAAAGAATGATTCCACAAATTCGCTCCCCTAAATTTAAGCTCCTTACAATTTGAGCTTAAAGATTAATTATCTTTAATCTTGTTTATTATCATCAAAATCAATATTATAAACATATACGATAACATTCTCCCTTTGACGTATTTACAATATTTAAAGAATGATTCCATAAATTGCTCCCCCTAAATGTAAGCTTCTCTTACAATTTAGTTAAATTGTCCAGTGGTCACTTGCCCAGTGGTTGACCCTCTTGTATTTTTATTTCGTTCACTTCAAATAGCCGCCAAAAAAAAAAAATATAGATGTTGAACAAAGCCTAAAATCTAATTTGATTTTTATTCTGATTTAGCTAGGATGTCGAATTTAATACTAAGAGCAATGTTAAGGATCCTAATAATTGAGTCCCAACTAATACAGTAGTCATTTATTAGATGATTAAAATATTAATTTTACTAGTTATGAAATTTATTATCTAATAAAAAAATGACACATAACCATTGGGTCTCAAATTAAATTTCTACTATTGAAATTCCTAACATTATTCTAATATTAAAAAATTCATTAAACTAATATCTATTATCCAAAAAAATAAAAATAAAAATTTAAAACCATAGATTTACCCTTCAATCTTCGTGATTTGGCTGATTTCTTTTAAAGCTTTGGTTTCTTTATATTTTTATCGGTCATTTTACCGGTACTGGTTTGATTTTCTGACTAAGCTACTGTTTAGTTCTAAGTTTTGGCAATTACCCGGGACTGCTCTGTTTTGTGTATCGTCGACCCAGTAAGGCTTAGCATTTAAAAGTCGGCAGCCACGCAACTTCTTGGAATCTTCGTGCAAGTGTTGGATATTGACTGTTCGATAATGATGGCAACATTGGACTGGAGTGTAATTGACGTAGTGGAATAAGGATCACATACCTCAAACTTTAGGTGAAGATATTGTTAGATATTTTATTGATTAAGGATCACAAGTAAGGATGAAACGGTTGCAACGGTTGCAGCATACCAGTGAATTTTGTCCTTTTTTGGTTAATTGCATTGCACTACCTTATATTCTATGAAAATTTTGAATAGACACTGGAAGTTACAAAATTTTATATATAAGTCCCTTTTTTGGGATAAAATGGCTTTTGAAAAAAACTTTGACTGTTATTATTAGTATTATTTATTAATGTCATTCTTATTATATTAATAATAATAATAAAAATATCATTATTATTAAAATTTATTATCTTAATTATTATGATTATTTTAATTAAGTCATTATTATTATTTATTAATTTTTTTACTGTCATTAATATTATTTTTATTACTATTATTAAAATATATTAACCTTATTATTTTAATTAATGTTAATTATTGTTATTATTATTTTATTAATATTAATATTATTAAAATTTATTGGTTTTATTATTTTAATTGTTATGTTCTTATTAATGTCGTCAACATCATCATCATCATCATCATTAAACTTTATAGATTTTTTTTGTTTTAAGTAATACTATTGTTATTATTGTTACTATTTTACCTTAACTGAGCATTAAATATATTTTAATTATATTTTTATTTTTATTATAATAAATAAAAATATAAAAGTAAATTATACTATCATATTATTTTATTATATCATATTATATTTATATAAAAATAATTAATATAAAAATAATAATTTAATATAATTAATAATAAATTTAAATAATGTTAGTTTAATATTAATATAAAATTAATGCAGTACAATGTAATACCAATTACTAAATGTTGTACAAATATTATTATAATTTGTTACTAATGTAATATAACATAATACAATATATCTATATTAAATAATGCAATATAGTGTAGTATAATACAATATGCCAAAGGGACCCTTAATTCTTTGAGTGATGATGGAAATTGGATATTTTATTGATTAAGGATCACAAATAATGGACATTGGATGAGAATTGCACGTTTTATGACAGTCGTAATGCTACTGATGGAAGTCAAGCAATTATTTTTAAATAGTGATATTATAATTAAAAATCTAAAAATATTTATAATACTTAAGGACTAATTCAGATTATTAATTTTTTTATGTGACTTAATTATTAGCTGACAAATAATTAAAAGGTCATAGAACAACTGATAGGTTATAAATAGTCATATTATATTTAGTTTAATTCCCTTATATTTTGATTGATCTTGTGCTAATTTGTGAAAATTATGTTTGATTTGACTTAGGAGCCAAAACATGGAGGTTATGATAAAATTTGGATAAAAAGGGCTTTATTATTTAACTGACCGACCGACTCACGAGATTATTTCCTAAAGATTAAGAGGTAAGGTTTCAAGATGATTGGTGAAAGTTAAAGAAAAGAGGAAAAGAAACGTGAGGGAAAGCAAACAAAAGCTAGCAATATAAAAGGCCAAGGAAGCCAACGTGAGAAGGTGTGAAGAAACAAAGGCTTGGTGTGAGGAAGAGAAGCAAAAACCAGCGGCTGCAATTTGTCTTCTTCAACAACTTTTGTTTTGTTTGTCCACCATGAGGCCATGCTTTTAATTCCCATTCAGGGTTAATCAAATTCGATCAGAATTTTGTGAGGCTTTGAACTTAATAATTTCTTCAATTCAAGTAATTTTATTTTCGTTCTTCTCATGAATTATTTATATCGATTGAAATTGACGCTTAATTCAATATTTATTTTCTATCGCTACCATGAGTTTGTGATCCGTAATCATGAACGACCGAATTGAGTAGAAAGGAGTTGGCTCATACAGATATCAATGGCCACAATTACATACTGTACGACAGCCTATGGAAATAAAATACAAATTGATTAAATTGGAGTAATCAAATAATTGATTTTGTTTTACCATTCTCACTATTCTTAATGCTATCATTTAATTTGATATGGAACGATGATGCCCAGTTAAATTAGTGGTAAGAATTGATTTGAGCGATTGTTTGAGTCTATTACATTAGGAGAATAATTGCTTTTGCGGGATTCCGATTAAGTAGACTAAGTTCTTGGATTGAGTAATTTATATTTATGCCTATGATCAAAATTACAATTGGATGGAATTGACACCCTTGGATTGGAAGTTTGGTAAGATTGAATTTCTTTGTTTAATTTTAAAGTCTTGTTATTTTTATTTTATTTTATCTATTTCTCGTTAAAAAAGAAGAACAATTAAAACCTGCACTTTGCTTAACTGCTTACCACTAATCTGCCAACCGTCATTGTCACTATCTAAATCTAATCTCTAAACCGCTAACTGTTAGTGGACAGAACCGATAGTTTAGAAATTCAGCTTACCGGTTTCCCTAACCGGTTAGCCGATTGTGCCCAGAAAGGTTACGAATGAGATTCGGTCTTCCGGTTTCCATTAACCTAATTATGTGTCCGTAACAAGCCAATCAAGAAACGGCCACTGCTTTTCCTTTACCGGTTAGCCGGTTAGAGTCAATAAACGGACAACACACAAACGGACATCCGGTTTCCCTTATCCGGTTAGCCGGTTATTTCCCAGAAAACTTCAAAAGATAAACGGCTTGCCGTTTACAATAAACGGTTAACCGATTGCGGGCAGAAACTTTGAAAATCCAGATTTTTTTTGGGAAATTAATTTTTGTTTTAAACTTTGAGAAATTAATTACATAGTTCTCTTGGGATTCGACCTGGTTCCACTAATTCTACAAATTAATTTAGTTGAATCAGTATTTATTTTGAAGAGCTTCGACAACTCCGTCAACAACATTGTTAGGTCAAATTTTTATTCTAATATGACGCAACTTGCACTTTCATTCCTATGCTAAAATATATCTAACCTACTAATAGTCAAGAAATATATCTATTCAACACATATTTGTTAGAAAGATTATCTGCTAATTAATCATTGAGACGAGATTACGAGTCTCAACATAAATTAGGATAAAAATAATATATTGGAATTCAGAACTTTTTTTTTTTCCTTCTGCAGTTTAAAAGTATTCGTCAGCTCCTACTCTTTGCCTTCAATTCTCAGTCAAGAAAACCTCTCCTGATTTTCGTTTTTTGATCTCATACACAGTTTGCTTCTATTTATCGTGGTCACTGCTCGTGCTAGCCGTTTTCTTATTTAGCTTCGCTCCCTTTTGCCATCAGCTATTTGCATTTTCATTGGATCAAGCAACCCTTTTCTTGATTCAATTTTCTGATCTCAAAAACACTTTGATTCTCTTCTGTTACACTGATCTCAAAAACGTTTTGGTCCACCAAAGTGAAATGGATCCTACAATATCTTACTAAAGACAAATAGTTTTTATTTTAGTACTACGCTATATTTTTCAAGACAGAACACCTCAAGACCATGACCTTAATTTTTGAACTCTTTTGAACAAAATTGTTGGCTGGTCTATTTAGTTTAGTCTTTTAATTATTTGTCGTTTGAACTGAGATGATCCGAATAAAGCTATATATCAATAATTTCCTAGTGAAACATCGGGAAAAAAAAAAAAATCCTCTCATCAGTAGTATTATTTTAATTCTCAGCTTGATTATGTTTTGAGTTAACTTGTAAATTTTTTTAAATAAAAAGAATATAATCTTTTTTTTTCCAACTAAATATTTTTAAATAATTTTCTTAATTTAATGAGTAATTATACACTCACAAAGTTATGATATAAAATTATATCGCAGAATCCCCATAATATGACACCAATTAACTACTGCAATGTGTTTCTTAATAACTAACTTATACTATTATTAATGAGATAATTAGCTTCAACACCAGTAAACAAATTTTATATTAATATATCCTCTCGCTTTATTATCAAATAATCATATGTCATAATCAAACCAGGCTATCAGAGCCTACCACTAAAAGATTGATTGAAGGGTTTTCCAAGTTTGAAAATGTTAATAGCACAATCAAGTTGAATCAACTATTCAGCGAAATACGCAGATGGCACAAAGGACCGCGCCACCGGTTAAGTCACATCATTTATTTATTTGTAAATGAAAAATAAGGTTCCGATCGGAAGAAATCAGCACCTTATAATGCATGATTACCCGTATGTCAAGTTTGGCGATTATAAGTCGTCATCACAATAACTTTGGACTTTGATATTTAAGTCTCCGTTTGGGACCAATGTATGGCATTTGGACAACACGTCACTCAATTATAGAGTGTGAAATATTGATATTGTTCTTATTATTTTCCGTAATGTATAAACTTTTCCTTTTTTTTTTCTGTTTGTTTATCTATTTTTTTATACTTAATAAATATAAATTTATTTTTTTAATATTTAACAAATAATCACGGCCAGGCAATATTGCCAGAAAATAACGAACGATGACCCAAATCCTTTTATTTTACAAAAATAATTTCAATTCACAATAACTATGACGTTACATTACCAAATAAACACTAAATATTTTGATGATTGTAGTTTATCTTTCATTCATAACATGAAGACTTTGAAATATGATCTCAAAACAAAGAGTACGACATGTCGTGTACGGTTTACAGAAGAAGAGTACGACATGTCATCCGAAAACTAAAAGGCACGTATGACAACCAGACGCTGTCATCTGTGATTTGCTTACACTTTAAGGATAAATTCTGGGTTTTGAGTGACAATTAAAAGCTAGAGTGAGAATTAGAGAGAGAGAGTTATATATTCTTATTCCTAGTCACTTGCTATATTGTGTAGGTCTTTTGTGACTCCAATAATAAAAACGTTCAATATTTTTTTTGGTAGAGCAATATTTGTTAGAGCATAAAGAAAGGCAGAAATATTGTAAATCCATCTCAAATTTTCTGTTTATTGTGGTCGTTGCTAGCGCTAGCTGTTGTCTTATTTAACTTTGTTCCCTTTTGCCATCAGCTCTTAGCATTTTCATGGGATCAAGCGACCCTTTTCTTGCTTCAATTTCTGATCTCAAAAGCACTTTGTTCTCTTCTATTACACTGATTTTCTCCTTGTTTTGTACAAATATCATTTCTCTTTCCCATTTAGCCTTGATTTGCTTCTACTTGACTCTCAATTGCCCAGCCGTTGACCCTGTTGTATTTTTATTTCGTTCACTTCAAATAGACCCAAAAAAAAAAAAAAAAGATGTTGAATAAAACCTAAAATCTAATTTGATTTTTAATATGATTTAGCTAAGATGTCCAATTTAATACTAAGATCAATGTTAAGGATCCCAATAATTGAGTCCCAACTGATATGGTAGTCATTTATTAGATGATCGAAATATTAATTTTATTAGTTATGAAATTTATTATCCAATGAAAAAATGACACATATCAATTGGGTTTCAGGTTAGAATTCTACAATTGGAATTCCTAACATTATTCTAATATTAAAAAATTCATCAGAATAATATCTATTATCTAAAAAAATAAAATAAAAATCTAAAACCATAGATTTACTCTTCAATCTTCGTGATTTGGCTGATTTCTTTTAAAGCTTTGGTTAATTGGTTTCCTTAGAAGTGCAAGGAGAAATAATAATAAGATTAATAAAGCTATGAAGTAAAACTTTAAAATTTTTATTTCTTTATATTTTTATCAGTCATTTTACGGGTACCGGCGTTTGATTTTTTCACTAAGCTACTGTTTAGTTCTAAGTTTTGGCAATTACCTTGAATGCTCTGTTTTGTGTATCATCGACACAATGAGGCTTAGCATCTAAAAGTCGGCAGCCATGCAACTTCTTGGAATCTTTGTGCAAGTGTTGGATATCGACTGTTCGATATAATTAATAATAACTTTAAATAATGCTAGTTTAATATTAATATAAAATTAATGCAGTAAAAAATTATTATTTTTATATTAAGGTAAAATAATAATAATAACAATAGTATTACTTAAAAAAAAAATTCTATAAAGTTTAATAATGATGATGATGATGATGTTGACGACATTAATAATTAATAATAACTTTAAATAATGTTAGTTTAATATTAATATAAAATTAATGCAGTAAAATGTAATACCAATTACTAAATGTTGTACAAATATTATTATAATTAATACAAATTACCAAATGTTGTATAAATATTATTATAATTAATACAAATTACCAAATGTTGTATAAATATTATTATAATTTATTACTAATGTAATATAATATAATACAATATATCAATGTTAAATAATGCAATACAGTATAGTATAATATAGTATGCCAAATTGACCATTAATTCTTTGAGTGATGATGATCTAGAGGGATGTAGAGAAAATAAAAATAATTATGGTAGAGTCCTTTGCAATGGTTGACTAGCCATCATCAAAAAGTTTAGGGTAACATAATAAAAAATAAGCAACCATCCTACATTTAAAAGAGTAATTAGAAACCAATAAATTTACTATTCAATTATTTTTAATCAAGAATAAATAATAAATTATTATTACAACAAGATTCACAAGCTCAAAAATCTAAAAAAAAAATGGTATAATTCTCAAGAAACATAAAACTCAAATGCTTTTGAAATATTCTTAAAAAATTAAACTAACCTCCTTTTATGTTATTCTTTATTTATATTTCTATGACTTTGTTGGGCTACATTTAAAATTTTAAAAATTAAAATTAACATATTTTATATACAAATAAACTAACATGTCAACTAATATTAAAAACAAAAATGTAATAAAAAAATAAACGTTTGTAACATTAAAATAATAAAATTTTAGAACCTAACACTTTTTACAGTTCCTTATTTTGAAATTTCACCTTTTTTATTTTATAATTTTTTGAAGTATTGTAAGGTTAATAACCTATATTCTTTACACATATTTAGTTTATTTAGTCTATATTAATTATAACTGGTCCGCCTACTTTGCAACAGTTGCACAATACCCCGAATTTTGTCTTTTTCTGATTCAGCTAATAGATCTAATAGCCAAAATGTTCAACGGTTGAGATGTGTTCAATTAATTATTAACACTTAAGTCTCTACTGTTTATTATAATATCATAAAAACAAAAATTTTTAAATGTTTATTTATATAACTCCTATTGTTTTAAATTTTTTAAAGTTTTATCCATAAAAATTGATCATAAAAATGATTGATGGTATAAAGATAATAATGTAATATCACATAAAATTTTTTAAACACATGAAAAATTGATAAATGTAAATATTATTTTTTGTTATATAATATATTAACTTTATTATTTTAATTAATGTTAATTAATGTTATTATTATTTTATTAATAATAATAATAATAACTAATTTGTATTTTACTTTTGAGGCTGATTTGATAAGTTTAAATTTTTCTTTGCATTAACATATCTAAAATATTGTTCCAAGCATGTTATTATATATGAAATCAAAGAAAAAGTAAGGGTAGGATTATATTGTACTTACCGACAAAGGTGTCTTGAGGGACTAAACGATGCTTAATTGAAACTATCGAGACTAAACAAATATTTACCATTATTTAAGCTGAAATAGTGCATTTTAACTAGTTTGGAGTTTGATTCAATGTAAATATCATTTTCCTTCATGAAATACCTATAGAGAATCATAAATTTTGGAGAAAAGGGCATTACACCCTAAGGTTTGGAAAATAGTCATGTAGACTCCTAAATTTTTAATAAGGAATACCAATACCTCTTTTAACTACAATACCCTTTGACTCTATTCACTCAAAAAAATTGATTCCTATGTTTTATAATAAATAGAAATATAATATTGAAATAAACATAAAATATTAACATTTTAAAACAACTTCAATTTAGGAAAATATTTTTATACTTTACAATCTTATATTATATTAGACTAAATTTTATAATCAATAAGAACATAATATTAAAATAAATTTTATAAATTTTTTCAATATTATGTAAAATAATTTCAATATTATTAGTACACGAGATATATTTTATTAATGAGATGTGTTTTATTAATTTTAAATTCTATTTAACCCCAAAGATTTATTTAATATTTTTATGATAAATAAAAATATATTATTAAATAAATAAAATATTTTTTTATCTTAAAGTTATTTTATATATATTAAAAATATTCTAATATTATTAGTCTATTAGACAGATTAAACTAATTAAGTTATATTTATATTTATTAAAAAATATTAAAGTCATTTTTTTATTTAGTATGTACAAAAAGTATTGTAGTCAAAAAGAAATTTTGATTACTGAAAACTTAGAGATCTACATTGACCATTTTTTCAAATCTTGGAGTATAGGTGCCTTTTCCCATAGATATTAGAATAAGGGCTACATGTCTGCCTATAAATACCAAGTAGTGGCGAACCTACAGCTGGGCTAGACTGGGCTGTAGCTTGGTCTAGTACAGAAAAAATCATTTATACACTTTGTTTTCTCATAAATTTTTTATAAAAATAGAGTTTTTATTTTATTTTCATATATGTCCCTAACTCAAGTATCCTTATGTTTTCGTCAATTTAGTTTAACAATAGAGTTTTTACTTTATATTCAAATATTTCCCTAACTCAATTACCCTTATATTTTCATCAATTTAGTATAACAATTAAGCTATTATTTTATATTCAAATATGTCCCTAATTCAATTGTATTATTTCCAATTGAAATTAGTGACTTATTTTATAAAATGATTAAATCATATACGTATTGGATAGTTTGAAAACATTATGGAGCTAAAATATTATTATTGCTTTAATTTATTTTGAAAAACTTCTAATTGAAAAAAAAATATAAATCAATGTAATTTAATGTCGCCACTAGCATTAAAAGTACTTATGAAAACAACATATAGTAACAATTACCAACATTTTCATAAACATTTTATGTGAATTTTCATATTCTATTTATTAGTTACATTAACTACGAGAAGAAGTTAGAAAATAAAATTTAAGTATTTTGAGGAGCTTTGATAGAAAAACCATCAATAACTACTTCTATAAAGAGAGTCAATGCACTTGGTAAAGAAACAACGGTACCCAAATATCTTTTTGTTAAATTGAGTTTAGTTTATTGCTAAAACTTTTGACTAATAATACTTTTATAATTTGAAAGAATGAATAAATTTTAATTTTTAAATTTATTTAAGCTTGGTGATTTAGTACTTGACTTCAAATATAAAAGTTTTACTTGTAATCTGTAATTAATTTTAATTACATGTACTGATTTATTTTAGTTTGAAAGGATTAATTGATTTATTAATCCTTATATAATTGCATGTGATTATAGGTTGCAATGTCAGATTTCATAATTGAAAAATAGCGTTTTGATATTTGAATTGCCTTCTGGTTTCTACTCTTTTCTTATAATTATTTTTGTTTATAATACATATTCATAGGGATAAAGCTCTCTATGTCTCCCCTCATTTGATATACTTCTTTCTACTTATAAATTTTTATGTTCACTTTAAAATATAAATTTTAAAATTTAGTCCAAAATAATATTAAATCCTGGATCGGCCCTGATAGCAAGTTAAGTCACATCCTTTTATCTTTTTATTTTCATTTTATAAATAAATAAATAACATACTGCTTAGGATCACATGTCTGAAATCTTTACGTGAAGATCTTTCTAGAGTTTGTTAAACATCAAATAAAAAAGAATATGAATATTGAAAGCTAGCGCTTGGGTCACAATGTCACTTTGCCTGCCAATGTATGAATATATAGTGAAAGGACATCATAGTTGTAATTGTTGCGGAAATGTGGGTTGAGCAATTACTAAATTTCTGGTAACTACAACTTTTACAGAAATATAAATGTGGTGTAAACAAATGCAAAGAAAATAAGACACAATAATTTACGTGATTTGACATAATGCCTACGTCCACGGACAAAGACTGGAAGATAATTTTACCAACAAATGAGAATTTACAAAATTTGAAAAAACTCTTAACACCCAAAACTCCAATACACCCAAATGGATCTTCATTAAAACACTCAAGTCTTTCAAATCTCTCAAATCGCTTCACTTACAATTGCTCTCTACTTCTCTCAAATTGGGATGCTTACAGTTGCAAAATGCTTCTTTATTTTTAGATAGCATTCTTGACCAAGTTGGGTTCAATTGGCCAAAACATTGAGCTGGAACTTGCTTTGCATCCATCAAAGTCCTGCATAGTTGTCAACAATTGCATGTGTAATTTGTTGCCATCTTCAATTTTCAACATCAGCGAATTACATGAGCAAGATTTTTAAAACCTTTTTCGTTCTTTCAAAACCTAGCTTTGTCTTTTATATTTAAGTCAAAATTTCAACAGTAATGTAACGCATATTCACAAAAGCTTTGCGGATGAAGTCTATTCTCCGCTTAGCTTAGACGTGGTAAGCTTTTCTGGTGAGCTTGTCTAATACTCTAATGCTACTTTATTATGTGGGGCAGAGCAGTAAATTTCAAAGTGAAATTATAGATAGGCTTTATTATGGGATTCATAAAATTTTATATTTAAAAAATTAGTAAGATTTATTGTGAGTCTTACTATAAAATGAGGAAATATCATTATACAAGTTCATCGTGACCTATCCCATGTAAATTTCTCTTCTAACAATTGTGGCTTTGGGTTTAGTTTTAGCGCATGTTTAGTGACATGATAAAGTAGGAGGATTAGACTATTTTTAATAAAAATTAATCTAATTATTTGTTTGCTATTGAAGGGTAAATGATGATAATTATATTGCCACCGCATATTCAATCTTAAGCCCACACTTATATAAAGCAAATTAGCAAAACGAAGAATTTTTATCCATGGTGACTCTAGGAATAAACTCGGGATATGTTTTAATGTATAGAAAATATATTTGCAAAATGTATTATAATATTGATATATCAATTCTTTTTTTACTCTCACAAACTTTGTGTGGCGCTAATAATTTTCATTTTCCATTTCATGGAAAACCTTTTTCTCCATCCAAAGGTACTTTAGTGATTGATTCTATAGGAGTCAGACATTCTTATTTGGTCATATATCGAGTGGAAAACTTCTATATTTCTTTCATTACAGTATTTCTAAATAAATTCTTGGAGGTACGTGGAAAGTTTTATAAATTTAAAAAAAAAGTACACCTAATTAGGAAAACGTAGTGAACCTCATCCCTAACAAATTCTTGAAAGAAGAATAACGTTGTCCGATGGCAAATTATCCCATCACATAAGACCGTGATGATGCAACCCAAGATTAGCCAATCTATTAGCAACCACGTTAGGTTATTTTAGAATTGTTTGATAGAGAATTAATTTTATTATTTTTATTAACAGTAATTGTTATTTAAAAATTATATTCATGGAATATTATTAATTTTTATTTCAAAAATTAACTGTCATCTATCTCATTACAACTGACAGGTGACCCCACATATTTTGATGATTATAATTTATTATTCATTCATGATTTAAGAATCTAATTAACAACCATTATCCTCTTTAAGAATGGATCAATGACGATTTTGATGATTACACAGTTGCACCAGCTTCATTCATAATATGCAAGCAAATGCTACATAGCGATTAAGAATAATTTATGTCCTTCACTTCTAACATTGATATTACCAATTTTCAGTTAGAAGTTAAATCATCCCAGTATCACCATTTTTTCTTATTTAGAGTTGAATAATTCTACCCAATTGTATAACATCGTTTAAATTAAACAGATCAGAAATGTGGTCCACGTTTGGCAATGATTTCTCTTTTGCTGTTTTGTCATTATAGTTGACTGAGACGAGAAAGAAATAATTGCTCGTTTGGATATTCTCTGTATTCACATTTGACAATAATTTTTCTTTTTACTGTTTTGTTTATTTTACTATATTGTATTGAACAAAGTAATTTTATCAGATCGCTCAATAGAATTGCTTCAAAGCAGTTTTACCAGTAATAATTCATGAGCTCCTGCTCTTTGCGTTCAATTCTCAATCAAGAAACCCTCTCCTGACCTTCATCTTTTGACCTCGAACACGCTCTGATTCTGTTTATTGTACTCACTGCTACTGCTATACTCATTGGATCAAGAATCCCTTTTCTTGTTTCAATTTTCTGATCTCAACAGCACTTTGATTCTCATCTATTACACTGATATTTTTCCTTGTTTTGCTCAAATACAATTTCTCTTTCTAATTTAGTCTCGTTCCCTTTTGCCGTCATCTGTTTGTTCTTCACTTCTTCATTGATTAAAAATTCCCCTGTTCTTTTTCTGTTTCTTTCACTTCAGACCAATCCACCCTCCCACCCCCCCCCCCCAAAAAAAAAGAAAGAAAAAAGGTTGAAGATGATAGAATGCATTGTTACTGTCGTTTTAGAAGTTGTAAAATGCTTGGCTCCTCCAACACATCACCAACTTCATTATTTGCGTAGCTCCAATGACAACTTCGAGAATCTCAAGGCTGAAATCGAGAAGCTCAAGGATAAAAGTAGGAGCATTCAGCGCAGAGTTTCAGAGGGTGAAAGAAAAGGAGAAAAGATTGAAGAGGAGGTTGAGAAATGGCTGGTTAATGCGAACAAGATCATCGAGCATGCAGACAAATTCATTGACGACGAGGAGGCAACAAATAAGCGATGTCTCAAGGGTCTGTGTCCTAATCTGAAGACCCGCTATCAGCTTAGCAAGAAAGCAGAGGCAGAGGTGAAGGCGCTTGTTGAACTCCGACAAGAAGCTGGGAGATTTGATGATAGAATTTCCTACCGTACCATTCCGGAGGAGTTTTGGCTCAACTCTCACAAAGGCTACGAGGCCTTCGAATCAAGACGTTCTACTTTGGAGGCTATAAAAAACGCATTGATCGATGTTAACGTCAGCATCATTGGGGTGTACGGCATGGGCGGCATTGGAAAGACGACACTGGTGAAGAAGGTCGCCAGGCAAGCTATGGAAGACAAGCTCTTTGATATGGTGGTCTTTTCAGAGGTTTCACAGACTCCAGACATAAAAAAGATTCAACAAGAAATTGCCGAGAAGTTGGGCCTGGAGTTGCGCGAGGAAGTTGAATCTAGAAGAGCAAGTAGACTATTTGAGCGATTGAGAAATGAGAAGAAGATCCTTGTGGTTTTAGATAACATCTGGAAACACCTTGATTTGGAGACTGTTGGAATTCCTTTTGGAGAAGATCATAAAGGATGCAAACTACTGCTGACAGCAAGAGATAGCAGTGTCCTCTTAAAAATGGGATCTAAAGACAACTTTTTGATAAACAATTTAAATGAAGAAGAAGCCTGGAGATTGTTTAAGATGATGGCCGGTGATGATGTTGAAAATCGTGAGTTGAAATCTACAGCAATAGACGTCGCCAGGGCATGTGGAGGTTTGCCCATTGCCTTGACTACAGTAGCAAAGGCATTGAGAGGCAAGAGTCTGCATGAATGGAAGAATTCCTTGCGAGAACTCCGAACGCCTGCAATGGTAAACTTCGAAGGAGTGTCTGCAGAGACTTATTCAAGTATTGAGCTGAGTTTCAACCATTTAAAAGGTGAGCAACTCAAGAAAATTTTTCTGCTCTGTAGTCTATTGGGTAACCGTATTCTTACTTTGGACTTGTTTAAGTACTCCATGGGTTTGGGTATATTTAAAGGAGTCAATAAGATGGAAGATGCACGAGACAAATTATATGCATTGGTTCACGAACTTAGAGACTCTTGTTTGTTGCTTGAGGGTGATAGAAATGAAGAGTTTTCAATGCATGATGTTGTTCGCGATGTCGCAATATCAATTGCATGCCGCCACCAACATGTGTTTTCGGTGAGAAATGAGGATGTGTTGGACTGGCCAGATGAGGATGCAATTCGAAAATGCAATGCTATCTCTTTAATAAATAATAGTAATCGTGAATTTCCTGAAGGATTAGAATGCCCAAACCTCGAATTTTTATATATCTCTCTCAAAGATTCTACTCTTGAAATCAATATTCCTGAGAACTTTTTTGTAGGGATGAAAAAGCTTAGAGTTCTAGATTTTACTCGAATGCAGTTTTCTTCTTTTCCATCTTCAATTGATCTTCTAGTAAATCTTCACACACTATGTCTGGATCAAAGTGCGTTAGGGGACATAGCAATCATTGGAAAGTTGAAGAATCTAGAAGTCCTTAGCTTTTTGAATTCTGAAATCATGCAGTTGCCCGAAGAACTAGGTCAATTGAATAAGTTGAGATTGTTAGATTTAACCAATTGTTTCCATCTAAAAGCGCCCGATCTCTTATCAAGAGCTGTATATGGGTAATTGCTGCATTGAATGGGAGGTTGAAAGAGCCAATAGTAATAGTGAAAGAAGTAATGCTAGTCTTGATGAATTGATGCATTTACCTTGGCTAACCACTCTAGAAATTGATGTTAAAAATGACAGTATTTTACCAAAGGGCTTTTTGGCCAGAAAGCTTGAAAGGTTCAAAATATCTATTGGAAATGAGTCATTCATGCCTCCCAAGAGTGTTAGACAAGATTGGTTTAAAGTTGGCCGCACTTTTGATCAACAGTAATCGCAAGAGTAAAAGAGCATTGAAGCTTGATTTTATGGACATTTGCTCCATGAAATTGCAGGGCATCAATAACGTAGAATACTTATGGTTAGACAAGCTGCAAGGTATCAAGGATGTTCTTTTCAATTTTGACACGGTGGGCTTTTCACAATTGAAGCTTCTCTGGGTTCAAAATAATCCTGACTTCTTTTGCATTGTCGATTCAAGGGAGATGGTCGCTTGTGATGCCTTTCCTCTTTTGGAGTCACTTACCATTCACAATTTAATCAACATGGAGAGGATATGTATTGATCGGCTCAAAGTAGAGTCTTTCAACAAGCTCAAAACCATAGAAGCATATAGTTGTGATAAGTTGAGTAATATCTTTTGGCTCTCTACTACAAAATGCCTTCCAAGACTTGAGAGAATTGCTGTTATTAATTGCAGCAAGATGAAAGAGATTTTGGCAATTGGGGAAGAAGTTCATAATGCAATTGAGAAGATAGAGTTTGCTCAATTAAGATCTTTGAGTCTCGGGAATCTTCCAGAGGTTACAAGTTTCTGCCGTGAAGTGAAGACTCCTTCAGCATCACCAAACAGACCAGTGTCGCAAGAGGAATCGACGACTATGTATAGCTCCAGTGAAATCACTTTGGATACTTCAACTCTGCTTTTCAACGAGAAGGTGCGTAAGCTAACGTTTTCTTTATATATATATATATAACATTTTATTCTATCCTGAGTTCTCTTTTGATATCATACGTGGAAAATAATTAAATCGTTTAAAGGATTGAAAGAAAATAAAAAACAAAGGCGAAAAATAATCTCACGCACTCACTAATTATGCTCTTAACAAGTAATATGAACTAGATTGCATACTTATCTGGGAGTTAGAAATTGGTTCTGACTTGAATTAATTTGTAATCGAAGAAGAAAATTTCAACAAGTGCTTCCCATATGCATATTGGATGTAAGAAGAAATTCTTATTTTTTTAGGTTGCGTTGCCTAACTTGGAGGCTTTGGAGATATCTGCAATTAATGTCGGCAAGATTTGGCATTGCAATCAAATTCCGGCGGCCGTGTTTCCTCGCTTTCAAAATTTAACACGATTGATTGTGTGGGATTGTCACAAATTAAAATACATATTTTCAGCGTCTATGATCGGAAGCCTTAAGCAGCTCCAACACCTAGAAATACGCTTCTGTGAGGATTTACAAGAGATCATTTCTGAAAACAGAGCAGATGAAGCGATCCCTTATTTTGTCTTTCCACAGCTCACCACTCTGAGACTCCAAGATCTACCAAAACTTAGATGTTTTTACCCTGGAATGCATACTTCGGAATGGCCCGCACTAGAAAATCTTTTAGTGTATCGTTGTGACAAATTAAAGATATTCGCTGCAGATTTATCGCAGAATAATGAGAATGATCAACTTGGTATTCCTGCACAGCAGCCCCTATTGCCGTTGGAAAAGGTATGAAGCCATTTTCTAGATTTTTTATCAATAGCTTTTTATGAAGCCATTTTCTAGATTTTTTATCAATAGCTTTTTTTTAACTTTGAAAAATATGACAAAGCATCGATAAATTAATACTCAATAAATTGAAAACTTTTATTATACAAAAATAATTATGTGAACTTTTTTAGGTATAGCATTTATAAAAGAATCCTTAGTCTTTCCATATAGAAGGACTTACAAAATAAATTAGTAATTTATTATTGTGCAATAAAATAATTTCGAGCCAATATAAATCAATCTGTTTTCCCTAATTTCTTTTTTACCTCTAAAATTAACATATAAAAAATCATTTAATAAACTTTATCAATAATTCATTTCTTTTTTGTAAAATATAATATAAAACAGATACTATAAAGTCACTGCGTGTGATTGGATTACTCAAAATCATTTGAGAGAACATCAATTGGCCTCATTAGTTATTATGATTGATGATGATCAGATCTTACCCAACTTGAAGAACCTATCATTGAATGGAAAAGACGTGAAGATGATCTTGCAGGCCGATTTCCCACAACACCTTTGTGGCAGTCTTAGACAACTAGTGATTTCTGGAGATGACTTAGCTTGTTTTCCAATCTGGAACATACTGGAGAGATTTCACAATCTCGAAATACTCTCACTGTATTATTTTTCATTCTACGAAGAGGTATTTTCGATAGAAGGATGCTTAGAGAAACATGTGGGGAAGTTGGCAATGATAAAAGAATTACAGCTGTGCAGGCACTATCATCTGAAGCAGCTAAACAAGACTCAAACTTGGCCCCATTTTTCAGTATCTTGAAATTCTAAGAGTACATCATTGTCACAGTCTGTCAATTCTACTGCCATCATCATCGGTATCTTTTGGGAACCTAACAAACCTTGTAGTTTTCGGTTGTAAGGAATTGATACACTTGGTAACATCCTCCACAGCAAAAACTCTGGTGCGACTCGTAGCAATGGAAATATCTGGATGCAGAGCAATGACAGGGGTGATAATAAATGACAAAGATGGGGTTGAAAAAGAAGAGATTGTTTTCCGCAAATTGAAGACGTTGGAACTGCGTGATTTAGATAGCCTCACAAGTTTCTGCTCTGCCAATTGCACCTTCGAATTCCCATCTTTGCAAGTGTTGTGGGTGATTGGTTGTCCCAAGATGAAGATTTTCACTACAGAAGAATCAATCACGCCCCCGCGAGTAAACGTCTGGTATGGAGAGTCAGGGGATCAACAGCGTTGGGCAAATAATGATCTAAACACAACCATACAACAATTACATGCTGAGAAGGTACATGCTGAGAAGGTACGGATATACATATTACTCTCTATCTCCCATGATAAATTTTTACAAATTTTGCTTTTTCTAATAAAATATAGATAAGATATTTGTTATAAAGTAAGTTTAAATTGATGGATAAGAATTTTATTTTCAGCTGTTGGCGGGGTCGTCGTCATACGCTACGCAGTACGATTAATTTCATAGGCTTCTTATGACTTGGAGTTGCGAAATTTTAGAAGAAAGTCTGAACTGGTAATTAATTTTTATTTCATTTATTTGATCCATGGCTTGTTTCGCAATTTCATCTGAATTATTTAAAATGTGGCACTTGGTTTACTGTTAAATTTGGATTGCAATTAATGATTCGTTCAGACTTTTATGGACAGATTTTGCATCATTGAATGTCTTTTAGTCTACTTTGAAATTTTTATTTTTTCTTTGAGCGCTCCCCTTGTTTTCCAAAATTTTATAATTCCTTGCATACTTTTTATGATAAACTTTCATTAAAAGCCTTCATATTTTATAACTCCTTGAAAACGTGCATACTTTTTCCTTTTTTTCTTTGCCAATTATTTATTGTCATCATTGGTGTTCTTTTATTTTAGTTTGTGCTCTGTTTGTTCATTGGGTTTGCTTTTCCGAAAGTTAGAAGGCAAGGAAAGTACTTAGAAAATGTTCTTCCCTATGAACACATAATTAACAGCTGAATATCATTCATTGGATTAAAAAAAATTAAAATAAGAAAACAAAACGTAATCAGCCCATTATTCCTAGAACAAATCCTTAAACCATCAAACGCTAGCTATGAGCAAGTATATTGGTCTAGCATATTCATAATATTTTCTCTGCTGTTCCTGTAAAAATTTCTCTACTCTATGATTGCAGAATGTCTGGATACTGATGAAGATCTAAGTCACTCTTCTTCTGTACACAATTTGAAATAAGGCCGTTTTTCTTTTTTCCTCCATTCAAAGTTTACATTCTGAGGGGTTCCCGTTTCCATCTTCGTGATCTTCTTGTGATTCACTGCTTCGTGTCGCTACATCTATGATAGTGTGTGTTAGGGCATGTCTGCTTCCTTTGTTTGATCATCGCAAGTTCAAAGACAATTTATTCTTGCTAAGTTCTTTGTTTGTATTATAGCATTTCATTCACAATATATATGACTCAACGAGAGGTCTTTTATATATGTCACCAATTTGTAGTGTATTTTGAGATTGGATGATTTATTATTGTCTCATTTAAAGGTCTTGTAATCACTCTGATTCTCGGAGAAGGTTGGTCTCGTGTATGTATAGATATTTATATCCACAAGAAATTTAATAAATGATCAGGGGTTGGCATGAGTTGGGTTTGCTTGAGTTTGTAAAAACCCAATCCAACCCACTATTAAATGAGTTGAGATAAAACCAACTCAACCCAACCTAGTATTTATATGTTCAACCCAATCCAACCCAACCCCTAAATCATGGAGTTGGGTTGGCTTGATGAGGTTGAAAACTTGAAGATCATATCAAAATTAAAAATTAAATAAAGAAAAATATATGAAAGTTGAAATGAGACTATTAAAATTAAATATAAATATATTATAACATAAAAATTTCATTCATGATCTAGTATTGATAAAGAAAGCTAAAACACAAACTTATCTTAAAATTCTGAAAATTCTAGAACACAAACTATCTTAAAATTCTGAAAATTTTTAATATGAGATTCTAGATCTTATTCCTAGTTTCCACATCTATTTTTTGAGTTCTAAATTATATGACCTTTTAGATAATCAACTAGCATCATGTCTTGTAATAAAATGAAAGTGATTTCTAATTATGTACTGATAAGTGTTTATGAAAAAATAAAGAGAAATTGAAACCAATTTTCTTTCAAAATTAAACTTATAAGATAATAAATTTACTAAGTAATTATATGCTATCACATCACCAATAGTCATAGGCTCAGGTGAAATGTTTATCAACTCTAGGACAAATAAATATTATTAATATGAGTTGGGTTGGGTTGGATTAGATGAATTCATCATAATTAACCTAACCTTAATCCAATTATTAATTGGGCTCAAAAAAATTGATCCAATTAACCTACAATAACCCACTCAACCTGTCAAAATTAAATTAGGTTAGTTTTGGTTGAGCTAGATCCATTGAGTTAGACTGAGTTTGTCACCTCTAAATGATCTTGTCATTTTCTCATAAAAACATCTAGTGATTTATATGTTGAAAGGCTACCAGGCAGCAGGCCAGATTTGTAAACTCAAAGTTCTTCATGTCATTTTTTAATAGTAATAAGGAAGTCCAAGAGAAAAAGGGAAATTTACATATATAACCCAAATATTTTTACTATTTTCACAATTAGCCCTTCAAACTTTTTTCTATCAACATTATCCAAATACAAACTTCTCTTCCCAAATTACCCTTATTTACAAATCAAAACAACTCCTCTCAAAAAAACAAACGCCTTTTACATTCTTCAATCATTACCTATGAAACAGCGGTGAACGGTAAAATTAAACACCAATCAAATACACCATAATCCATCCAAATCCAACACCAATCCGTATAAACGAGCATCGTTCGAGTGGTAAGAGTTATTTTTAAACTTCGAGAGTTTTAAAATACCGAAAATATAATTGTCTGTCGACCTAAAATGGTGCGTGATAGTTATAAATAGTACGCTATATTTAGTTTAATTCTTTATATTTTGATTGATTTTGTCTAAATTGGAAATTATGTTTGATTTGATTTAGGAGGTGAAATATGGAGTTATGATAAAATTTGGATAAAAGGGCTTTATTCGCCAGAACGCGACCTTTTCCTGTATGAGTCGGTTTCAAAGAATCGAATCGGAGAAGGATTTGGTCTCCCAAAGACAAAGAGGAGAAGAAGCCAAGAGGAAAAGGAAAGCTATCAATATAAAAGCCAAGGAAACCAACGCGAGAGAGGACTCCTACTGAAAGGAAAGGAGAGCTTGCCGTTTATAAAAGGCAAAGAGACAAAAACAAAGCGGATTGGACGTGAGCAAGAAGAAGCAAGCAAACGGCTGCAACTATTCTTCAATTAAACAACTTTTGTTTTGTTTAGCCATAAGGTTTTAATTCGGTCGAGGTTAATCAAATTCCGATTGTAGTTTTGTGAACTTTGAACTTAAGAATTTCTTCAATCCAAGTAATTTTTATTTTCGTTCTTATTGTCTATGAATTATTTATATTGATTGAGTTGACGCCTTAATTCAATATTTATTTTTCATCGCTAGTCGAGTTTGTGATCCGTAATCATGCGAATGAATCGAATTGAGAATGAGTTGGCTGTGTATATTGATGGCCACAATTACATTGCATGATAGCTAGGGAAATAAAAATACAACATTGGTTAAATTGGAGTAATATGAATTAATTGATCTTGTTTTAGTCATTCTCACTATTCTTAATGCTATCACTTAATTTGATATGGAACGATGATGCCCAGTTAAATTAGTGATAAGTTTGGATTTGAGCGATTGTTTGAGTCTATTACATTGGGAGAATAATTGCTTTCATGGGATTAGATTAAGTAGACTAAGTTCTCGGATTGAGTAATTTATATTTTTTGCCTATGATCAAAATTGCAATTGGATGGAATTAATACCCTTGGATTGGAAGTTTGGTAAGATTGATCTTTTCTTTGTTTAATTTTAAATCTTGTTTTATTTTATTTTATTTTGTTTTATCAATTTCTTGTTACAAAGAACAAACCCAAAACCCGTGAAACGGCTAACGGTTTTTCATAAAACCGGTGACCGTCAGGACAAGAACCAGAGGCACTAACCTTGGCTTCCGGTTTCCTTACCGTCCGGATAACGTCAGAAAGGAGAAGACCCACAAAACGGATAATCGGATATCACTATCCGGCTAGCCGAATCTTTCCAGAAACGAGAAGAACGAGAAACGGCTTTCCGGATTTCCCCTATCCGGTTAGCCGGATCGCATCCAGAATCATTACCAGCCACAACCGGATTTCCGGATTCCTTTTCCGGTTGTCCGAATCGAGTCAGGAAGCTTACGAACAGCAACCGGTCTTCCGGATTCCTCAACCGGTTAGCCGGTTTTTGGCAGAGGCTTACAAAATCGAATTTTTGTGGAAAATTAATTGTTTTAGACTTTGAGAAATTAAATACATAGTTCTCTTGGGATTCTACCTGGTTCCATTATTTCTACAAATTAATTTAGGTGAATCAGTATTTGTTTTGAGGAGCTTCGACAACTCCGTCAGTGCGATGGGCAGCCCGTCGCACCATTTTTTGGTGCGACTGGGAGCTGGTCGCACGAAGATTTGGTGCGACCGGGAGCCTGTCGCGCCAATTTGGTGCGACCGGCAGCCCGTCGCACCAAGATTTAGATTGCAATGAATCTGCCTCTTGGTGCGACAGGCAACTTGTCACACCAATTTGGTGCGCCAGGTTGCCTGTCGCACCAATTTGGTGCGACTAACAGCATGTCGTACCAAGATTTAGATTGCAATGAATCTGCCTCTACCTGTCGCACCAAAACCATGCGACATGCACACAGTCGCACCAAAGGGCAGATTCATTACTTTGTACGACAATGCAACAAGCAACCAGTTGTACGAACCTACAATTAATTTTTTTAATGTTATATGTAAATATAAATTCTCTTTATTATTTGTATAGTGTGTAATTAAATTTTTTTTTAATAATTTCAGGATTGATGGATTCAGTTGTGCTTCAATTGTGTTATGATGGTTTGTGGGAGACATTAGTGGATGGTCGTTTGGAGTATATGAATGGTAAAAATACTGCTTTTTTTGTTGGAAAAAAATTATCTGTTTAATCAGTTTGTGCCAAGAGTATATGAGGTCTTACAAATAAATCCTAATGAATATAGTATCACAATGAAAACAACTTTGAGATCTAGTAACATATTCTATCATACATGTGCACCGCCCATGGATATATTTAATGATGAAATGGTGAGAGTTGTATTGCATATGGAATTCGATGTGGCCAACTATGGATGCATTTCTATATTCATTACCACATCTCCTCGAGTTCCGAGTGAAAAGTTTGAGCCACCCGTTGAAACAGAAACTTTTTTAGAGCAAATATGCCTGGTCCTGATATTGAAGAAGAGGTACTGCCAAGGACAATGTCGTTGCAGCAATATTACTCTCCAATCCACGACAATAATAACAACATTGATGATAACGGCATTACGTTAGTGGATGTAGGAGAAGAGGTATTACCACTAACGACATCGTTGGAGCAACATTATTCTCCGTATCACAATAATGATTTCCGCGACAATGACGATCATGTTGATGACACTTGCAACACAGTCGCAGATAATATTTATGCAGAACCTTCTAATAGTATGCGGGGCAATCATTTCAATAATGCAGATAGTGATGGAGGTGCCGGTCCTTCCAACATTCCATTGTTTCAGCATGAGTACGAGTGTGAAGACGATATTCATGTGAATAACAGAGGCAATGAATCTATTCCTCCTATGGCCGGTTCGAGAAGGAGGATTGACCCCCTCACAAGTCTTACTCCAATTTTGCCTTCGAACAAGGTTGCTCCAAGCTTTCTTATCAGTTGTGAATCAGATGATATCAGCGTGGGTAAGTTGTTCGCTGAGAATAATGAGTTAATATTACAACTGCACAAAGTTGCCTTTAGGGATAAGTTTGATTTCAAGATTGCACGGTCAACAATGACACGTTTCGAGGCTCACTGTAGTTTGGAATCATGAATCGCATGTTCGAGCGCTAAGTTCGAACGAGCATAACGGTCCTCGGTGAGGAGAATTGACAATGTTCACAGCTTGTCATAACGGTATCGCAGCACGGTCATCATCAAGTCAGGAGCGGAGTTGTCGGTCATATTATCGCAGATAAATATATTCAAGAAAAAAGGATATACACTCTGAATGACATCAGAGCATATATGCAATAGTAATACGGTGTGCAGTTAACGTACCAATAAGCATACCGGGCCAGAGAAGTCGGTCTTGAAATAATTCGAGGGAACCCTGCAGAGTCATACAACTTACTCCCTAAATACTCTCACGTATTGACTAAAGCGAATGAGGGCACAGTTACTCACCCCGAGCGGGATGGAAATGGTAATTTCTTATACTACTTTGTAGCACTTGGATCTTCCATCAAGCCGCTTTTACGCAGCATATCCGGCCCGCTATTGCTTTAAATGGTACTCATCTGAAGGGGTTATATCGTGGAAGTATGTTCGTGGCAACATGTCTAGATGGTAACAATCAGTTGTATCCGTTAGCCATTAGGGTCATGGATTCAAAAAACAATGATGCTTGGGAATGGTTTATGATAAAGTTACACGGAGTGATTGGCGATAGGCCCGAGTTGGTCATTATCTCTGATCGATGCACTGCCATAAGGAGAGCCGTTCTGAAAGTATTTCACAATGCAACCTATGGTATTTGTTTTTACCATGTCAAAGGTAACATTAAGTCAAAGTTCAAGATGTCCAAAGCTCTTTGAGATGAATTTGAGCCTGCCTTTATCCATGCAGCAAAAGCATATGGACATGAGGAATTTAAGAGATAACTCAAGGGTTATGGATGCTTTACTGCACTGATTATTTAGAAAATAATACGGGCACGCTTAATTGGGCAAGGTCTCAAATAAGGTAGGAGAGATGATACTTACCACCAACATCGCGGAAAGCGTAAATTCTTTCTTGAGGGAACTGCAAAAATTTCTTGTTACTCATCTTGTTGATTGCTTTAAAAAAACATTACAGCAATGGTTCTATGATAGGAAAATTGTGGCTAAATCGATGAGCACTCGGCTAACAACATGGGTGGATGAAATAGTCACTGAAAGGAGAACTATGGCTGAAAGAATGATTGTTCGCCCAGTGCCTCCGCATCGATTTCAAGTTGTAGGTGGTAGGATTAAGGAGGACTTAGTTGATTTACAAAAAAAAATCTTGCTCTTGTAGAGTATTTCAGCTTGATTAGCTTGTCTATGCTCATGCAATTATGGCTTGTCTAACTGTCCGAGTGGATTACATAAACCTTTGTTCGGAATTTTACACCAAGGAATCGTTGGCGATGGCTTATGCACAACCGGTGGAGCCAGTTGGCGACGTGGCTAATTGGAAAATTCCATATGATATTCAAGAGATACATGTTTATCCACTGAGGTACCACCACCGCCATCGCAGGAGTTCGAATACCGGGCGAGGGCGACAACCGAGGATCTGTTAGATGCAGCGATGTAATGAACTGTGTGTCAACCGTAAGCAATGTAAGAATCCCATTGCACCGAGCCGAAGTTAGTTGTATTGTTTGACGTGATTATGTTAAAACAGTTCTTATTTATTTATGTATTGTACACTAATATATCATGAAATTTTATTCATAAGTTTTTTTATATCATATATAAGATGTGAGCATGAAAATTATATAAACTTAAGCACGTAATTTAAAACAAAAACATGTTTCAACATTCGAATTACTACAACGGTTTATAATACAATATCGTCATTAAATATGTCAACTGTAATTTTCTTTCTAAAGTACTCCCCATGACTACCATTAAAATCTAATTTAAACTCAAAAATTAAATACATCGTAAACATCAATAAAAAAATACCGCAATCACCAGTACTGGGCTTTTGTTGTGGCATACCTTTAATTGCGGCAACTTTCCAGGAGTTGGCACTTCGCAACTCAGGTCGGATGTTGTACAATCCAACATATTCCAACCATCGAGGAAAGATGACTTCAAACGGCCTGAACTTGAACCTGTATTTTTTATCGTCTCGAAATGTCAATAATGAGTCATAAATCCAGACTTTATTCTTACGAATGTCTACTCGGGCTGGTACCCAATGTTTCCGGTCCAGGTTAACAGGGATGAATACCTGTATATAAAAAATTCTTATAAATATATAATGTATTGTATAAAATAGGAAAACATACAACAAAAAGACACATTTCATTGCAAAGTAAAATTTAATAAAGTACACACCATATCAACATCCGTCATTGGTTTGGACATTATGTGCTGCCGCCCATGAATATAGCTATTCAAGCTGTCGCCAAATACTAATGAATTGACTACACAATCCCCGTTGTTCCATAATTGATTAAGAACACCTAGTACATAGATATCCAAACAATACATAAATGAACAACGGTTTAAGCCGTTAAGAGATAATAAATGAATAAAAAGAGTTATTAGAAATTATGTTTGTAATGCTACCTAAAAAATGTGTATATACGTGTGACACGTTGAACTAAGGCATTAGATCGCCGCTGTTTTTGCTAATCAAGCAATAATACTCGTGAATATGCCGCAAAGAAACAAAAACATATCAATTTAAAAGGAAAAAAATAGTATACAACTCCACAACACTTAGCGAAATAAGAAAAAAAAATTACCCCATCACCTAACCACCCCATCGAAGAATGACCCAAAATAACTTCAAAGAACGACTGCGGGTGTTGGACTCTCCGATCCACTGTCATATTACTAGAGAACCATCGACAAACTCATCATACAGACTTGATCCTCCAATCCTCTAAGTGATTTATATCCACACTTGTACTCATGTCATTCATACATGGTCTATGATTTTAAAGTGAAGGTAGAGGGACGCTCTTTCCTTGCCTCGAATAGAGGATCATAAGAACTATTAAAATATACGACGGTATACGCCGGCCGAACGTATTAATGCCTGTAGGCACCTCGAAAACCCGCACGCCTCCCCCACTAGCATCCCCGTAGAAACTATATAACGACGCAGAGTAGAAAAATTTTAATTGCCCACATCAAGTAAACACTCCATAGTCATCTGGGCCTATCCATTCGGCAAGATGAACATATTAAACAACAATCAAATTAAAAGCTAAACCAACACAATAGTGAAATTTAAATTTTCTTATCAGACACGCATCCAAATGGTAAGCCTTGTTTGGACGTTGCATTACGTAATTGATAAATCCCACTACGCTTTCTTTAAAATCTATAAATTCGACTAAAGTTCATCAATGTTACGATCAATCTTATCCATCCGTCATCTCATATAATCATTAAACCGCTTTGTCCTCGACTATAACAATTTTTTTTAATAATAACGATTGAATAATGATTGTTATAATAATTTATATAAGGAAAAGAAATTAATTATAACCTAATCGTGTTCATCATCGACTTGTATGTCTCGCCTCCCGATGGTCATCTATAGCACCTCATCCTCGATGTCTGTGACACCGCCTCCGGTGTTGGGCTTGGTATGTCGTCATGCTCATATAATTGCATTATAACGAGCGGCAACGCTGATCAAGGTCGGTCAGAGAAAATAACATTTAAAATAAGTAAATGAAAAGTCAAAATTTTCAATTAAATTAATAATAGTATTTGTAGGATACCAACCTATGAACCCGCCTAGAATAAGGCATGTAATCCTTTACAGTGAGCCAATATTTTTTCTAACTCTCCTTTCCATTCTACCGTTTGTAAACGCCTCGCAATGAATTCAACCCAAAATTTTAACTCTGTATAGAATTCAAGTTAGTAATGAAAAAATAACTATATGTCTACTATATATATTACTTATAAGATGAGATTTGTCATTCAAGAATAAATGTTAGAGTGCAATTTATGCACTAATTTTGTATTGTTTACTCCCTTTAATATCAATGTTTTGCACTTAATAATAGTGATTTATTTGTGTTTTATTTTGTAGGTGCAATTCTATTGATCGTGCTAAAATTGAGCTAGAAGATGATGTTTGAGGATGATTATTTGCATAGAGAATTATAAATTTCAAGAACTTTGTTGATAAGCATGGTCGTCAACAAAGAACTCATAGCTTTTTATTTTAACGTGTTTCACCTTTTGGGCTATTTTTGTAATTCTGAATTTAGAGAATATTTTAGATTTTAGATTCTATTTTTAGAAAACTCTAAACTACAAAAGGATTGAAACACAAAGACAATCATCAAGTAGAAAAGAAAACCCTAGATTAAAATTTCTCTTCTCTATGAGGAACTAAATCTAAAATTCGTCGGAGGTTAATAAAGCTGATTCATCATTACCGTGAGATCTTTCTTATACTTTAATTGTTTTATTGTTTATTGGGTATTTGTTTATTCTCCGAATTAGTGTCATGATTATGTTTGTTAATTAGATAATTGGCCACTATTTAATTACCAACCTAATTCATCGTCAATTGTAAGATTCATCGATGAAGATTTTAATGTTTGTGACAAATAAGCACATCATGCATATTGTGTTATGAGAATAAACAATCTAATTTAAACGATTTAGGTCTCTCGTTTTTCAGTACAATCGATTAAATCCTATGATCGATTCTAGGTTGTCTGATTGACAGGAAATAACTAATGGTCAGATTTGTTATCGACTAGTTAAGAGAGATTGGCTATTAGAGCCTCTCAAGAGCTATAACCGCCTATTTATAAGCAATAATGATTTATATTTAGATCAACGATCAAGAATAACTGTTCGAGTTAATTCCTTCAACCGTAGCTTTTCCTAATTTGAATTTACAATTTTAATTTGGTTCTTGTCATTTTAATTTGATTTTGATTATTGTCAATAATTCCCCATTTTGCATTTTACATTTTAAAAGGATTTAAATAATTACCAATCTCTGGACACGACCGCCAATCACTATACACAAATTTATTGTAGAGTATTTATTTTTGGCCGGCTTCGACAACCATCAAATTTCGCGGGATTGGTGTCACTTATTTAATCCTTTTACATTTTACTTAGTTTACGGTTCGCTCTTCTCAGACAGTACACTTTTGTTCGATCCCGAATTGAAGACAGCCACCGAGACAAAGAGACGAAGCGAGCTAAGCAACAATCCTCGCTGTTTTGCTTCCTAAACAAATGTTGGATTCGTCAATCATCTAATATCTGTAAGAACAATGATGGATAGAGTCGCACTGTAGAAAGAACTCTTAGAGAGTTAATGAACTAGATCCGAATCAAGAACCACTCGCATTCAATATGTAGATTTGGAGATAAATTTTGAATTAAAATCTGGTCTTATTCATTTATTACCCAAATTTCACGGTTTTGTGAAGATCCTCATAAACATCTCAAGGAGTTTCATGGTGTGTTTGAGTACGAACAGGCGTGACTAAAGAGCGTATTGTCGCGGCTTTTCCTTTCTTGTATGGGTTAGCTAAAGATCAAGTTATACTACTTACCTCATGGATTTATTACAACGTGAATGGTTTGAAGAAACACCGAGAAATACTTTCCCGCTCGAGACCGCCAACATTAAAAAGACATTCATGGATCGCATAACTTCCCGAGAGACTTTGTACAGACGAGCGAGCGATTTAAACAATATGGCCACCGCCTCAAGATCAAATTTCCGATGTTCTTCTCATTCAATATTTTTACTAAGGATTATCATTGATGGATGAGTATGACAGATGTCACAGTGAGGTGTGTCATGAGCAAGACCCTTACTCAAGCAAGTGGAGTTGGTCTCAAATACGGCCTAATGCACAACATAAAGCAGACAAGATCCCATTTCAAGGAAAGTGAACGAGGTAAATATTTCTTCTATCGATCAACGCTCAGATAAACTTACTTCCAGGAAAAGTTTGTCAGGTAATGTGCAACAGTGTGAAGACTTGTGGCATTTGTTCCAACACGGGTCATTTAACCGACATGTGTCCTACACTTCAAGAAGAACCCTTTGAACAAGCCAATGCTTGGAGGATTTGTGCATGCCTCGTGAGGGATGATCCTTATGCACGCACTTACAATCCGGGATGGGGATCATCCAAACTTCGCCATGAGCTAGCCATCGATTTCCACAACAATACCCAACAAGACAACCAGCCTCCACAGACTCCAAGTCGTATATCTCTCAAGAAATTGTTAAATCACTCAGGACTAACACTCAACAATTTCAGCAGCAAACCACAATGAGCATTCTGAGAACCAAGTTGAGTCAATCACAGCCTAGAATCTCAACTATCGTGAGATTGCCTTCAAACTGGTGAATCCAAACAAAACGCACACCTGTAAGTTGAGTTGCAAGAGCCTACCAAGAAAAGGACAAATAAAGGGTATGAGAGGATTTAATCGATGCCTAACTCTCAAGACAAGAACCCACCAGAGTGAAACCCTCGTGGTGATACCTCCTCCTTTCCAAGCTTTGCAAAATCCAAGAATGAAGAATAAGAGAAAGACATCCTCGAGACATTTCGCAAGGTCGAGGTAAATATTCCTTTATTAGATGCTATAAAACAAATACCTGACATGCTAAATTCCTATGAATCAAGACTCTAAAAGAAAATTAAGAGGAGATGAAAGAGTTCACATGGGAGAATGTTTCAATAGCCTCCAAAAGAAACTACCTCATGTGCAAGGATCCGTATGTTTACTATCCCTTGTAAAATTGGCAATTTTAGAGCTGGCTATGTTAGATTTGAGCTTTATTAATGTCATGCCTCGCTCTATTTATTCATCTTTGAACGTTGGTCCATTAAAAGAAACCGGTGTGATAATTCAACCAATGATAGTCTAATGCATATCCACGGGGTATTAGAAGACGCCTTAGTACAAGTTAACGAGTTGGTTTTTCCGCTGATTTTATGTACTTGATATGATGATGATCACTCTTCTAATTATGTCCCAATTTTACTAGTAAGACCTTTTCTTAAGACTGCTAGAACTAAATTGGATATACATAAAGGGATTCTCCCTATGGAATTTGATGGAGAGGTTATAGAGTTCAATATGAATGATGCCATGAAATATCTTAGTGAGGAACATTGATTTTCTCATGGATGCTATTAACCCTATAGTGCGGAAGTTTTTTCTATGGACGAAGAGGAAAGAGGAAGTTGCAATAAAAGAGTTAGAAGATTAAATGAATCCCATGAGAGTTCACAATTCTACAAGGAAAGATAAGACATTTCATGACAAAATGGTTTTGAGAAAAGAGTTCTCGTTGGTCAAAAGTTCTTCTTTTCATTCTAAGTTAAACTTTTTCCTCGTAAATTACGCTCTCACCGGATTGGACCCTTTATCGTTACTAATATTTTCCTTACGGTGCAGATCTGAGTCCGACCTCCGAGAAAGTTTTGAGGTTAACGATCACCGCTTAAAACCTTTATGAAGGTTTGTCGGTGAATATCAATGGAAGTGACTCGAGAGTCCCATGTATGGAGATTGATGCATGAATGTGTCTAGCCCAAGACATAAAACAAAGGCGCTTTTTGGGAGGCAACCCAAAGGATTTATTTATATTGATTTTTGTTATATCTATTGCTTTTAATTTTGATTTAGATTGTTTAAATAATGCTTTTGTTTATTTTGGCCAGAAGTAAATTTTTGGTAAGGCGTGCCCACGCCTCAACTAATAATTACTTCTGTGATTTTAAAGCAAAATAGTTTTAAGGCGTGCCCACGCTTTAACTAAGAAGTATTTCTGTAATTTTGAGGTGAAATAGTTTTAAGGCGTGCCCGCATATTTATTAAAAAAATACTTCTGAAATTTTTGGTGTTTCAATTGTCTCTTTTAGTTTTTACTGAAAAAAAAAATTTCAAAAAAAAAAAAAAAAGGGATTTACTGTTCACAAAACCCTAACTCCGTTTCCTCTTCCAAAGAAATCTCTCCTTCCAAAGAATCGGTCTCCAAGAAGCTCCAGCCTCCCTCTCCATGTCACAGCTTCCAACAAGAATGATCGGTCTCAAGCAGCCAAGACATCTCTCTCGCCTGCTGATTCCTCGCCTCCAAGCAAAAGCAGGCACGCAAGCAACCCAGATCCACCTCCACCACTGGCGCAAAGACTCGCCTAACTCCAACAAGGCCCAGCCTCGCCCTGCCTCCAACCACATCCACGCCTCAGCTGCCTTTCAAGGCCTCCGTGCGCGACCACAGTGCAACCTGCCTCCAAAGAATCAAGGCCACTGATTCCAACTCCAACATGAGGCACAAGACTTCAAAGACTTTCACTGCCTCCCGCTGCCTCCACCACATCCACGCCTGCTGCCTGCTGCCTCCCACAAGCAACCACAGTGCAACCCGCCTGCCTCAAAGAAGTTGCATCTTAATTCCAAATAACTCACCAAAGAAGTAGCCTCTCATCTCCAAAGAGCCCATTCCACCAAATTAACCAAATCTCCATTCGGCTCAGATCCATACCCATAAGCATCGCTATTCCAAAGAAGCCAAGCCACATGACCTCAAGAAGAGCGATACCAGCCCTCACCAAAGAAGGCGCGAACTCAACACCACCACCGCTAAAGCAATCCGTACCACATTATATGGATTAAAGCTCACTATTCGTGGACGTTTTTGCCTTTAATCTTTATCCTTACGCATTATTTTTTTATACGAGCTGATTATCATACATCGGGGACAATGTAAGTTCTTGCTGGGAGGAACTTCGCAATATTGATATGTTTGTAAGTGTTATTTTCACCGCTTCATCCTTAAATAATTTTGATAGTTAGTATACTTCATATATTAAGTTTCATTTTTCTTTTCTTTTCTTTTCTTTTCTTTCTCACTACTCTTTCCCATCTATCTCACTTTATTTACATCTATTTCTATTTTATCATACTCTTTTATTTTTCTTTTCTTTCTATCTCATTTGATCTTTCACTTTTATATCACTCACACATCTCTCGCTCTTACCCTTTTACCTTTCCCTTGATATATCACCCATACCTTTTTCTCATTCTACACCACTTTGATAGTTGATTCATTCAAGAGTGCACATGATTCGATGGCAAATTTACCAACTTTGTGAGGATTTGAGCCTCATGAGCAACCACTTTGCTCTAATTATTTTTGTTGTGTGAATATCAATCTTAGTTTGTTTATTCTAGAACTTGCTTTGTTACATGCATGCCGTGCATTACGGATTTTATGCATTAAAATGATAACGGCAAACCACTTTTCATTTCTTTATTTCTGCATTTTTCTTCTTTTTCCACCCTAAGACCTTTATTTGTTATATTTGTTGTTTAACCATTCTTTTCTAATTCTCTCCATCTACTTACCCATTTTCCTTCTATTTGAGCCTAAATTTAAGGAGATTTTTGGACTCATTGTTTGGATATATTTTGTTGCTTTTGCTATTTTGAATTAAAGTTCCTCAATTAGATCAACAAGCATTATGCTTGAATTAAATTGTACGAGGATCATTCCTTTTGTTTGATTCACAAAAAGAAAAAGAAAAGAAAAAAAAAAGAAATTGAAAAAAAAAAAAAGAAGAAGAAAAAAAAAATGTCTACATTCTTGGCGACTTGAGTATAAATAAGCATTTTGATATCATAAGATTCATTCAATGAGTTCATTCTTCTCTTCTTGATCCCTTTTTGTTTCATAGACCTTTCTTTTTCATTTAACCAATTTAGCCTCACATAACCTTTTTAAGACCCTTAGATTTTTTAATTTAATTCATGTTTTGTGGATTGAGATGTGATATATGAGCAAGCTTATGGTAATAGCATTCTTTGATTTGATTTGAGTGCATAAATGATACCCTAAATACTTTGAGTGCATGGAGTGAAGTCAATGAGAGGGCTATTTAATCTTGTTGCACTTGAATTTTGAATAGACTTTCTTGGTGGTTGAATGTCTTTATATTAGCTTATGAGACCCTATGCCTTAAAATCCTTATCTCGAATGTTGATTGACTTAATTTCGAGGTGCTTGCTTGGATTGTTTTGGATGAGTTGAGATAAGAATTGGGTGAGAGTTGGGATTAGTCTTGAGTTATATGCTTGAGGACAAGCATCATCTTGGTGTGGGGAATTTGTTAGAGTGCAATTTATGCACTAATTTTGTATTGTTTACCCTTTAATATCAATGTTTTGCACTTAATAATAGTAATTTATTTGTGTTTTATTTTGTGTGCAATTCTATTGATTGGTGCTAAAATCGAGCTAGAAGATGATGTTTGAGGATGATTATTTGCATAGAGAATTATAAATTTCGTAAGAACTTGTTGATGATAAGGCGCTCGTGTCAACAAAGAACTCATAGCTTTTATTTTAACGTGTTTCACCTTTTGGGCTATTTTGTAATTCTGAATTTAGAGAATATTTTAGATTTTAGTATTCTATTTTAGAAAACTCTAAAATACAAAAGGATTGAAACACAAAGACAATCATCAAGTAGGAAAAGAAAACCCTAGATTAAAATTTCTCTCTCTACGAGGAACTAAATCTAAAATTCTGGTTGAGGTTAATAAAGCTTTGATTCATCATTACTGTGAGATCTTTCTTATGCTTTAATTGTTTTATTGTTTATTGGGTATTTGTTTATTCTCTGAATTAGTGTCATGATTATGTTTGTTAATTAGATAATTGGCCACTATTTAATTACCAACCTAATCTACTGTCAATTAGAAGATTCATCGTATGAAGATTTTAATGTTTGTGACAAATAGCACATCATGCATATTGTGTTATGAGAATAAACAATCTAATTTAAATGAACCATCGTATGATGCTTGTTGATTAGGATTTAGGTCTCTCGGTTTTTCAGTCACAATTGATTAAATCCTATGATCGTATCTAGGGTTGTCTATTGATTAAGGAAATAACTAATGGTCGTACCTTGGTTATCGACTAGTTAAGGAGAGATTGGCTATTAGAGCGTCTCAGTAGCTATAACCAGTCTATTTATAAGCAATAATGATTTATATTTAGATCAATGATCAGTAGTCGAATCAAGCTGAGTTAATTCCTTCAACCAGAGCTTTTCCTAATTTGAATTTACAATTTTAATTTGCGTTCTTGTCATTTTAATTTGATTTTGATTATTGTCAATAATTCCCCCCATTTTGCATTTTACATTTTAAAAGGATTTAAATAATTACCAATCTCATGGACACGACCGCTTCAATCACTATACACAAATTTATTAGAGTAGGTATTTATTTTTGCTGGCTTCGACAACCATCAATAAACCTCAGCAAAGTTTATTTTAGAAGAAGCCATGGGCTTCCATTGCACGATGCGGGGAATCTTCTTCTTTGTTTTCACGACCCACGTTGACGGCAGACCTCCAATCGCTTCGTAAATCCAAGCCTACAACAACCAAAGTCAGAAAGATATTAGATATGCCACTAAATATTTAATGTTACAAAATTTATTAACAAACAAAAAAACAACGTACCTGAACCCCGGACGTAAAGTCATAAACATTGTATTTTTCAATTTTATGATTTGGCTTTTCTAACCGAGTCGTCTTAAATTTCTCATTTTTTCGTTCAGTGCATAGTCAAGGCTCTCGTATATCGTTTCCCACGACAAACGACCCCATGGCCGATTTCGGAAGTAATCTATATCGTCTTCTTCGTTAAGCCACGAGAAATTGATTTAACAGTGGCCTTTTCTTCCATTTAGAACTCTATCCGCAAAATAAAAAAGCGCAATCTTTAATGCGTCAAGGTCGTCCATAGCCTCAAAGTTCAACTCTTCAAATAATGCATCGAATTGCTGAAGATTGATGTTGAAACAAACCATTAAAATACGATTCAATAGCCTATGCACCGCTCCGTTATTTAGTTGTGCGGTATCTTCACCATAAGAAAGTCTAGCAGCCAGGCACCATTCTCCAATAGACACGCGTATCAAATGCTCACCAATTTGAAATCACAGCTGATCCTCCTCTTCAGATTCTTCATGGATCATTTGCCTAAGCAAAATATTGTGCAAAATTACACCATCGAATCTGGAAAGCTTTGACAATCCAAGAAATACCCAAATATGTTGTTTTGAATAGACGAACTGTCGCTTTTGTTAAATTTCGCCGATGGCTTTTACGACTATTGAAAAATTATACATACTTGAAATTGGCCCGAAAGTGATCGATAAGCTAACTTCATCCTCCCCAATTGCTTTTTGATTTCGCCATATATCTATAATATTTTAACATTATTAGATTAAATTTATAACAAAACAATTCAGAAATTTCGCTTAAAAAAATTTTAAGTAACAATTGCACGACGAGTCGTCGCGACACAAAGGCCGCGCTGGCACAACAGTGTGCGTGCTTATCGCCGACGACGGGCGACAGCACGCATGACGTGAGACAAAGCGTGCACTCGAGCCCTCCACGCGCGCTTGCTGCCTAGTGAGACACGCGCGCAAATCACTCCCTTGAAGATTCGCCCACAAATCGCGCCCATCACAAAACCAAACAAGACACTCCCAAAACAACAAGCACCACTACAAGCACCACCACCACCACCACCACCACTATTATTCTCAAATTGCATTTTTAATTAATGAAATATAAATAAAATGGCTAACCTAGGTTTTGTTGTTGAATAATGTATTTCCTTCACCGTTGAAAGTAGTTCAACCACCAATGATGTGTGGAGACGCCGCCGATGATGGGGAAGCCGCCGCCGACGATGGGTGTTTTTGATTCAGGAGAGATTACGCGAGAGAGATGGAGTTGGGGGAGAGAAGTGAGAGGGGTATTTTCGTCTCAAAATTTTTCTTTTGGCTAATGTTGATAGAAATAAGATTGTAGGGTTAAAATGAAAAATGGCTAAATTTTTGTGGTTATTCATGTAAATTTCCCAGAGAAAAACTAGAAGTACTAATAAGGACCACTTCTGCATTGTTCATTTTCTTAATTACCTTCATTATTATTTTCGTATTCAATTGATCAAACTTCAATTGCCTAGCATTAATCTAATTATGCACTTCATCTAGACAATAAATTAAAAACTTCTAGCTAAGTTTATCATCACATATGATCACCACTAGATTATCAAATAATTATAAAAGCATATAAATTCAAGTCAGTGTATTATTTGTACACTACAAGAAATAGCTGTATTATTGATCAGGCATTTTCGAGGGTTCAATGTACCATTGAAAATAAACACTTTTTACAAAGGTATTGTCATTGACAAGTCGTCCGATAAATATGAAAAGTATCATATTAAATGTTTACGTTACAAATAATGTAACAAACAACCAATAAATATAGGTCATTGATTTTGATATTTCTTAAATCTAATGGATAAAAATAATTTTAGCATAAAACGAAGTACAAGTGTAATTGTAATTTACAAAAAATTTTATTTCTAATCATATATTTACTTATTTTTTCAAATAAGTCCTCATTAATTTTTTATAATTAAATAGTTTTCTCATCCATCTCTTCTATAATTATTTTTAAAAGTTTATAAAGTTTTTAATATATTTTTATAAAGATTTAAATTATTATTATTGTTATATTTATAAAAATCCACAAATTCTAAATAAAATTTTGTACCTACATTTATAATTTCTTTTCTCTCTTGAGACATAAACTAGAATTTTCTTCTAACACACACACACACACACACACACACACACACACACACACACACACACATATTCAATCTATTTTCCATCCTAAATACATACCATAAGTGCTGTCACATAGATTTTTTAATCTAAATTTAATATCCTGAATTATAAGAGATATTATATGTGATATATATTATAAATCTAATGAATTATTAAAAAGATGTTATAGTGAATAAATTACTAAAACCTCTAACGAAAGATTTCAACCATTTGATCTGATCAATGATTCAAACATGTGGAGAAATAATCAATTAAATTAAGTGTCGCTGTATTTATTAAATAAATTAGAAAACTCAAATTAATCTATAAATGATATAGAAAGGGTGAACAAAATATTAGAAATTAATAACTTTAATGAAGGAAATATAAAATAAATTTAAAAGTTAAGAGATCAACTAAGTAAAGAATTTAATAAAGTTAAATAATTCATAAAAGACTTCAACATTAATGATCATGATCTATTAAAATAAGAGATCATTAATATAATGAATAAATACTCAATGGATATAAGATTAAACAAGTTAGAGATTCAATTAAATAAAACAAAAGTTAGAGTAATTTGGTACTAAATTCGCTATAAATATAAATGGAGAACTTCAAAAAAATCTAAATCTCAATTCTCGATGGGGCGAAGAAGGATCTGTCTCCATTCTTCATTCGCATTTACTCAGTGGTAATTAATTCTTCACTCTCACTCACCTTATTTCCTGCAGATTTCTTCATTTTTTAAATTAATTTAGAGGTAGGTTGTGGTTTTCCTTCACTGTTCATTTTTAAGGTTCCATTGTATTCCATTGAGTTTGCAACCGTTCAATTGCTCGATCCTTATTAGTTTTGGGACTTCAATGACCATAGAAGAAGATTCTCACAGACAACTCTTCCTTCTTTTGTCTTTGTTTTTTTTTGTTTATGTATGTTTCCTTTGCTGATTTATTTACTTATTTCTTCCTCTGGTGTCCTAATTTATCCTATGATATTTCAATTGATGTATTACGTTCATGTTATGTTTATGGATGCTTGCTCTACTGTCCTAATTTAGAATTAAATTTTACTCGGTCCTTAGCTATCGATACACAATGGTGTGTCATTAATATGTACTTGTCTTATTTTATATTTCATTAACTATTATTTCAACAATTGCTAGAGGTGTCAAATAGTGAATTTGTATGAGCTTCAGGCCGAGGTAATTATCATTTTCATTTCATTTTATTTGATCTCCAGGTTTATTTTATCGTTTCATCTAAATTATTTGGAATGCATCAGCTGGTTTATTCTTAATTTTGGAACGAATTTGATGTAGCAGATGGTTGCGTAGGATGAGTAGAGTATCTCTAGGGTAACAACTTGAACTATAAGTATCTATTTGGGGTGTATAATATACCTTTCGAAGTTCGCGATGAGGGAATCTAATCTAATACCGTAGCGCCGCATTAGCCTCATGGTTCGATTGAAAATTATATTTATTTCATATTATTTTACAAGTTTAAGATCTATTTTCCGATTACTTTTAGGATTTTTATCTTTTTTCTTCAAGATATAGAATTTAAGCAGCATTTATCTTATTTTAGTTAAGAGAATGTTATTATGTAGTAATATTTTAGGCTTACTTATTTTGGTAAATTCGTGATATTTAGGTTTAGTTTAAAAGGAGTCCAAAACCCTAATTTTGTTATTTCATTAATAAAATATAAAACTTTCTAAAAGAAAAAATGCTTGTCTGGTACCTGTATTTTAACTTCCGTGCTCGTTTAGTCTTTATATTTTAAAAAATACTTAAATATACCTTGATATTAAATACATTACATTTATTCCTTAAATTTTATTTAGTTTTACAATAAAACCATGGCAATAATATTCTTAAATTAATTTATTTATTTATAAAAAAGTTAATTGGCAAATTAATCAATAAATATCAATATGGAATAACTAGTATTTTTTGTACTTTTACAACAATCTTGCTAATAATTATTTATAAATTAATTAATATCAACCAACTTAAAGTAATGTTTAATATTCTTAAAGCAATCTTACTAATAATTGCATAAAAAAATTTAATTTACGAAATTAAACCTAAAACTAAAATAATAACATAAAAGTTTTTATTAATTTTTATTTTGTTTAAGGCTGGCTGGATGAATTACCATGTTTTATTTTCATTAATATTCCCAAAAATATTATTCCAAGAGTATTATTGTAAAAAGAAAAAAAAAGAATAGGACGAAATATATTTTATAATGGGGGTGTCTTGAGGTTGAGGTACTTTTTAAAATATAAAAACTAAATGCGCTCTTAAGTCAAAATATAGTATCCCTTTTAAAAAGCTTGTGTTTCTCTATCTTTTCAATCTCACAGTTTTTGTTTTGGTTTCATCATAAGTTTTTGTTTTGGTTTCATCATAAGTTCTAATGTTTGGTTCTCAGCTTTATGTGCAAATTTTACATCCTTGAAGGTCTTTTAATCTGAGTTAAGATCATAAATTATACTTGCATTGGTCAGGTTATATGAAAATTGTACAAAATAATATTCGTATATAACTGTTGTCCTCTTTTATTACGGAATCCCCAAGTTCTGAAGAAGATCGAAATCAGTTCTCTCTACAAAGGAAGCCCTAAGATAAGAGCTCCACGTGTGTTACCGTGAAAGCATGGCGTAAAAACTTAGTACTTAATTAAGACTCTTTATGGCTTCAATATTTTACTTATCATGGAAAATTCTTTCTAGCTTGCATCAGAAGATAAATTGCCATAGTTCGACAATGAACAAGTATAAATGTCGACAGATAAGTATTAAGCACCAACAACCATTATCAAATTTAAGCCTTAAGAAAAGTAACACAAAAAATGCCAAGAGGCAACCACAACAAATAATCATAATGATGATACAAATTGGTGAAAACGAAAAAGATAAAACTTAAATTGATATATTATCGTTACTAGTCTTGTAATTATCTTTGTAATTATCTTGTTAGCTAATACTTATCACATGCACTCTTAGCTTGTATATAAGTGTAGCATACGTAATATGAAATATAGAAAGAGACTTACAAATCATCCTCTAGAGTTTTATTGTTTTATGGTATCAGATCATTAAAAGTCTAACGACCTTTGTGTTAAATTCTCAATCCTTTCAGGATGAGTTCTTCTTCCACTTCCCATGCTAGTTCTTCGTCCTCGCCCTTTAATATTACCAATTCACCAATATTCGCTTGACCCAAGTAATTATCCTTGTGGCTTGCTCAAATTGTGCCTCTTCTTCTTCGCAAATGTAATTTGCAAAATATGTTGATGGCACAAGCATTTGTCCCGCTCCTTTCTAAAAATGAAAATGGAGAAGTAATCGATACAATTAATCCAAAGATATGAAGAATGGATTCAAAATGATCAACTTGTTCTCTCTTGGATTAATGGCTCTTCTCAATCCTTGCTAAGTATTGTTACACGCTACACTTCGCCGTGATGTCCGGGTCTTCTTTAGAACAGCGTTTTGCTTCCCAAAATCAACAACGAATTGTTGAGTTACGTACTGAGCTAGTTACCACTAAACGTGGTGATCTTTCTATTTCTGATTTTTGGATAAAATTCATTCTATTGCTGACAATCTCTCTCTCTTTGGTAGTCCTATTTCTGATGAAGACTTGGTCTCCATCATTATGAGTAATGTTGGTCCTTTATATGAAAATACAGTTGCCTCTGTTCAAGCTCGTGAAACTCCTATCAGTTATTCTGGTCTTGAAGCTTTACTTTTGAGTGCTGAGCGCCGTCTAACTTCTATTAAACAATATCCCTGCCCGTCAGACTCAACAGTTGTCATGAAAGCCACTCGAGGTGGCCCAAATAAGAGGTGGTCGTGGATTCCCGTAATAATGGTGGTCGCGGTGGTATTAATAATTTTTCTAGGGTTTTAATGGTGGTAATGGTTTTACCGGACGGTCCAAAGGGTTCTAATCATGCTGGTTTTGGTTCTCCAACAGGGTTATCGCTAACCTGTGACGTGGGAATTTTTATCTTCGCCAAATTCCAACTCGGTAATGGTCATATCAACAAACCCCCATGGGTCCTTTTCCTTTGGTAATCGGATTCAATGCCAAATTTGTCGGAAAATGGGTCACCGCTATTGATTGCTACAATCGCATGAATCATGCATACGAGGGTCGATCCTCCCCAACGAATTTCGCCATGATTTCTACATCAAAGATCTTTTGGGTCCTCAAATTGGTTAATGACATCGGTGCTAATGCTCATATAACTCCGCATAATGGGAATTTAATGCATTCTCGTGATTACAATGGTCGATACCATCTGGTGTCGTAGGTGGTTCAGTTTGCCTATTAAATCTATTGGTCATTCTTCCTTGTCTGCTAATTCTTCCACATTTCTTTTAAATGATGTTCATCATTGTCCACAAGCTTCCCACAATATATTATCTGTTCATAAATTTGCTAATGACAATCATTGTAGTTTTACTTTCTTTCCTGATTATTTTGTTGTACAGGACCTAGCAACGAAGAAGACGCTTTTCCGCGGCCCGAGCAGTAATGGCCTTTATCCATTTCCTGGTCAAATTTTTCAGCATAGTCATCCATTTGCTTATGTTGGTGTTCGCAGTAATGCTCGAATTTAGCATTCACGGCTTGGACATCCTTCGACTGTAGTTTTAAAAAAATTATCTCTTTTAATCAACTCCCCATTTTGGGATCTCGATCTTTATTTTTTTGTTCGTCATGTCCTTTAGGAAAGAGTCAGAAATTACCTTTTACAGGTTCTTTTTCAGTTTCGCATTCTCCTTTGGAATTAATACATTCTGATGTTTGGACCTCTCCTCTTCGTTCTATTTCTGGTTATAAATATTATGTTGTCTTTATTGATAATTTTTCTAGATATGTATGGTTTTATCCTATGCGATTGAAATCTGATGTTTTTATAATTTTTAAAATCTTTAAATCGTTGGTTGAAAATATGTTTTCCACTACTATTAAGTCACTTCAAACTGATGGTGGTGGTGAATATGTTAATCATCAATTTAAGGATTATCTAAACACTCACGGCATTAATCATCGTCTCACATGTCCTCATCATCCTGAACAAAATGGTATTGCTGAACGTAAACATAGACAAATTGTTGACATGGGCTTAACTTTACTTGCACATGCCTTCATGCCTACTATTTATTAGACTGAAGCTTTTTATACGGCTATATATTTAATAAATCGTCTTCCCTCTCAATCTTTAAAATTTCGAGTACCTTACTCTTTGCTATTTTCTAAAAATCCTCAATATGATTTTCTAAAGACCTTTGGATGTGCATGCTACCCTTATCTTCGCCCTTACAATTCCAATAAATTACAATTTCGTTCTAAAGAGTGTGTTTTCTTAGGATACTCATTAAATCAACATGGATATCGTTGTTTGCATCTTCCTTCAGGCACTGTATTTGTATCTCGTCATGTTCTTTTTAATGAAAATAAATTTCCTTTTATTGACCATGTTACTGCTCGGACTCCGGGGGTGAGTACTTCAATGTCAGATTCTGCAGGACTCCATATTCTTTGGATTAATAATCCTTCACATTCAGTTCCACCAGAACCTCCATCACAATCTCCTTTCCAAGCCGCGTCACCATCTTCATTTAATTCACCTTTACCTCATTTTCAACCTTCTCTAATTAATTCTCCACCATCACATTTAAGTGCCTCTTCATCTTCCTCCACTCCACCCATCTCAAATACAAATTCTCCTAGCGTTCATTCAGCCCCCACCAATTCAAATAATAATCAACTTCCCGACTCATTATCTTCACCTACACTAACACCATCGATGCCCTGTGGTACTATTACTTCGGATGCATTATCTTCTCATCCAATGGTCACTCGAGCAAAATCCGTTATTGTGAAACCAAACCCAAAATATGCCAATGTAGTTACTAATGACACTGTTGAGCCCAATGGTTTTGTGCAGGCAAATAAGGATTCTCGATGGCGACAGGCAATGGGTGATGAATTTAATGCTCTTCAACGAGCAGGTACTTGGGTATTAGTTCCTCCACATGCATCTTACAATGTCCTTCCAAATAAATGGGTGTATCGAATTAAGCGAAAGGCTGATGGTAGTATTGAGCGTTATAAAGCTCGTTTAGTTGCTAATGGTTTTCATCAACAGCCTGGCCTTGATTTTGGTGAGACATTCAGTCCAGTGGTTAATCACAATACAATTCGTCTCATTTTAGCTATATCTGTTACCAACAGCTGGCCCATTCGACAATTAGATGTGCAAAATGCCTTTTTGCATGGTTTTCTACAAGAGGATGTCTATATGCGCCAACCTATTGGCTTTGTTGATCCACAATATCCTACTTTTGTGTGTAAGCTTCGTCGATCTCTCTATGGCCTTAAACAAGCTCCTAGGGCATGGTTTCAATGTTTCTCTAGTCATTTAGAACAATTGGGCTTTCATGAATCACTAGCAGACTATTCTCTATTTATTTATTCACATGATTCAGTGCTTTTATATTTGCTCATCTATGTTGATGATATTTTAATTACGGGAAATAGTTCATATCATATTTCTCAAATGATAGATCATATGAGCAAATTATTCTCTATGAAAGATCTTGGTCCTATACATTATTTTCTGGGTATCGAAACTACTCAAACACCAATAGGGCTCCACTTGTGTCAAACCAAGTATATTCTAGATCTTTTACATCGCACTGAGTTCCTACATTCAAAGCCTATGACAACACCAGCAGTGAGTGGTCGTCGTCTCAGTATGTTTGATGGTGATTTACTTTCAAATCCCACCGAATATCGTAGTGTTATTGGTGCTTTGCAGTATCTTACAATCACTCGTCCGGATATTTCATTTGCTGTAAATCAGGTCTGTCAATACATGCATCGTCTTACAACAGCTCATTGGTGTGCAGTTAAACGCATCTTGCGGTATTTGAAGGGAACAGCCACTCATGGTCTACTCTATTCATCTGGTTCAATGGAATTACAAGCCTTTTCTGATGCAGACTAGGCTGGTGATCCTAATGATCGTCGATCCACAGGAGGTTCCTGACATTTATCCAAGCACTAACCTCATCTCTTGGAGTTCTAAGAAGCAAAAAGGGGTTTCTGCTCACAGAGGTCGAGATGCATACTTGCCTATACAGCTGCTACTTTATCTTGGTTTCGATCTTTGTTCAAAGACCTACATATTCCTCTATCTTGTCCTCGCATATGGTGTGATAACATTAGTGCCATTTCCTTGGCCTCCAATCCGTGTTTCATGCACGAACCCGTCATGTAGAGGTTGACTATCACTATGTTCGAGAAAAGGTTGTTCGGAGAGCTTGATGTTCGTTATATCTCTACTCTCGATCAACTTGCTGATTGTCTTACTAAAGGCCTGTCTACTTCTCGGTTTTGCTATTTAATTTCCAAGCTTCCAGTTCGCTCGCCCGTCTGGCTATGGGGTGTGATAACGATAAAGATAAAACTTAAATTGTTATATTATCGTTACAGCTAGTCTTGTAATTATCTTTGTAATTATCTTGTTAGCTAATACTTATCACATGCACTCTTAGCTTGTATATAAGTGTAGCATACGTAATATGCAATATAGAAAACAGAGACTTACAAATCATCCTCTAGAGTTTTATTGTTTTAATTTGAATATTTCAGCAGATGCATCTTTTCTCTACTCACGGGGCTCGTTGAGTTAGAAACGGTTTGAATGTCAATATTACTCCCAAGTGCCTCAACCAAATTCAGAATGAAAAAAATCATCTGGTTAACTGCTCTTTAGTTTAAGCAGCTAGTTAAGCTAATTAGCACAGAGTAATTCACAAACTCGTGAGAAATTTCATTAGTAAATCATCATACCTGGAAGGAAACCAACATCTTGACGCTTTTGTGACCAAGAAAATTTGCCAGAACCCGATTAATCAAGTTCTTACCAAACAAATGATCAATTTAATTATGCCCTAATTTTTTTTTTTGGGAGGGGGGGGGGGGGGGACAATAAAAATCATAACATCATTTACATATAATTATACAAAATCAATAGGACACTCACAGAGCACCTCCTACAGCTGGACCGGCAGTTTTGGTAAGCGACACTACAGTCGCGGCAAGTCCATTAGCTGCTTCTCTTTGATGCTGTCCCTGTTGTGGCATAAACCAACAAATTAAATTTAAACTTTGACACGTACAAAATTTGAAAAAGCTGAAAACATGTAAATGTACTAAACAAACAAAAGAAAAAAATATTTACCACGGCTCTGTTTTGCGGAAGGAATAATCCAGTTATTATAGACACTTGATGTTACAATTCAGGAAAAGTAATGTAATTCTAATAAAAAAGACATAAAATAATTTTATACACACTTGCTGATGGATAATACAACCTAAGTATATGGATCAATGATTAGGATATCCACTTTCAGATAAAACATTCTTCATTGCAGAAGCACAGTTTGTCAATAAGGCACGGCTGAACCCAGATAACATTGCTATGTAAGTGTAACTTGTCAAAAGAGGTATCGATAAAACCTGTACATACATAGAAAATTACGTCACCAAATCCATGAAGAAAAGTATTTTATAAACAAATATGTTTGAAACAAACTATCAAATGGTCTAAATGCCACATGGTGTGTTCAAAATTTTACCCCTGCAATAAGCAGTTTTGTGGGGTTGATGCATGAGAAAACAAGTTAAGAGGAACGAGTAACATTTTCAGTTGCGTAATAAGTATAAATGGGGAGCAAGAGTATCAGTTTTGCACCTGAGATGGCAAGAACTTGGCCGACATTTTCAGTTGAATAACTCAGACCCCCGTACTTCCTCGGGCAGACGGCCCAAAGTGAAAATATCTAAAAAAATAGTTGCAGCATTTACCCATTTGATTATGATTCAAAAAAATGCACAAATGGAGAAATTATTGGGATTGTTAAGATAGTTAAAATGGTTAGTTATTGTTTCAGTTTGTTAAGCAAGATAGTTAGAGTTACTGACGGGTTAGCTGAGCTGGCATAAGTTAGTTATTTTGTTAGCAGTTTGTTAGTGCACACTGCTCAACTCTCAGGTGCTTAGCTCAAGCATATAGAATCTGAAATGTTCAGGAACCTTGTATAAATACTTTTGTAATCAGCTAAAGAAAGTATGATTCATATTTATTCATCAAATCCAGCTCTTAGATGATCTCTGTTCTTTCTTTCATTTTCTCTCATTTTCTTACTTACCAAACAGATTAGAAACTTTAACTGGGTATCAGAGCCTGAGCTATCAATTCTCATGGCTTCGTCAAGCTTGAAAGGTTTGGTAGTTGTTCGGTAGTTGTTCTGTTTTATCTCAAGTTTCATTTTGTGATCACAGAAACGTTAGGACTTGCGTGCATGAAAGCAAATTAAATCACGGAAATTTTGTCAGACATGCATGCAAATGAAATTTTATCAGCTCTCTCTCAAAGGTAATTGACAGAGGAGCAATCTTCTTACTCTTTAACTAAATATCAGAAATACAAGGTTGAGGCAGCTAGGGTTGCGAAGGAGAAGGATCGTTCCCGGGTTTTGCCTGCTTCAAGTTGTTGGGCTTGGTGAACCAAGTTGTGTACACGAATTGTTTATGAGGGCCCACATGGTTGCAGACGAGCCTGAGCTTTTGTCTCTCCCGCATGTGTCTCATTTTATGATGAATCAAATTGAACTCCCAACACGGTAGTTCATAAAATATGCTTTTCTTCTTCCAAGTAATCTTTTCATTTCTCTCATTTTATTCATTCTCCTCTTTTCATGTCTTCAATCTTAAACTCAGTAAGTATATTATTCAACTGCTTTTTCACTTCAGCTCCAGACATCCGATGATTCGTCGGTAAAAATCGATGTGACCGAGTGACAAAATTTTCTACTATGTATGAACCAATTAGATCTAGTGTTTTGTTGGCAAACAAGAAATGCTTATTTACCTTTAATACGCCACTCAGACAACTGCTAGAAAGTCACTGATAGTCCATAACAATGCTGCATGTGAATTGAACATTTGATTACGTGATGTATCATGTATCATTCCAACCATATCATCATCAGCGCCCGAGTCATGACTAACCTGTTTCTTGGTTAGATTCCAAAGATGAAGATGGCTCACCATGCAATATCCAGTTTTAATACTTTAACCAAAAACCATTTATAATGATATTGTCTCTTGCTACTTCCCTTAAAACGAAATATTCGACACTTCTTACAACGATAATAAATTCTTGCATCACCAACAACATTCTCAAATGCAAAATCTATAACTTGGATATCTATTTGCCAAACCAACCCAACTCTTCTCCATTTACATCTCCTTTTAATGCACTAAAAAATTAGTTAGATAAATCATTTTAGCTCTTCATTTCTACTACTGGCCAAGATATTTTTGTGTGTGCACAGTTTTGCAATATAATTAAAAAATCATTATACAATTTTATGGTTAATTTCATTAGAATTTATATATATGAAAGCAAGCAAAGCGACAAGAATCAGAGAAAAAGATGTGAAAATTAAAGCATATATACAACAATAATTAATGTAAAAAACAGTTTCAAATACCTTCTGTAAAAAAATATCCTCACCCACCGCGGAGAACTTCACTTGACAATCAATTACAGATATATAAAGCGTGTTACCTAGAAACAAAAAATTAGGTCAGCCAGCTGAAACATATTTACAAACCAACATTGGAGATAGTACTCCATTTATAAACAAAATTACAAGCTCAAAACCGAGTTAACTCAGTAAAACCATAACCGATTACGTCCATCCAACTCAGCTCCCCCACTCCCATCAATATGTCCAACACTCCCTTCACAGTTACAAAAGGTGAGTGGTCCCATATATCCCTCTCAAGAATGCATAAGTTTCTTCAATCTCAAGTACTTTAAAGTTTTCTTCTACGTTTATAGAAATTTCAGCAGCATCTCCCTTTATTTCTCCAAGCAACGACATAGATATATGAGTGTTTATGTGTTATCTAGTATGCACCCAAAGAAGATCAGAAGTAGCTAGTGAAAAACCCATTTTTACGTGGGAAAAAAACTTCAGCTACTACCTACCATAGAACACTATGCAATCCCAAACAGTTCAAGCGTAGACAATTCAAGAATTATTAATAGACATATGATCCTCACTATCATCCAAAAATGACACTAATAAAACACGTGTCTATTAATAATTTCTTAAACGATGTAAGCTTTCAATGCATGTATTGAAAGTTTAAAATTCAATCTGAAATTTGAATGACACATAAATATCATAAATCTCTTCAATTTATTCCTAATACAATGTAGCATTATTACGCGTATATTTCTTAAGCAAATCCATAAAAAATAAAAACAATAAATACATTTTCTAGCACTGATGCAGATTATGTTTACTGAGCAATAAGTTTTAAGGCATTCATGTTAAAATACGTTTTCCTATTCTTTCAAGATATAACTAGTACGTGCACACAATTAATAAATTAAATGTAACCTGGTTGTGAATCTTGCAAAATCTTCCCATTTATTTATTTATTTTTGGTGGGGGGGGGGGTGAGCTGCTTGTGAATCTTGCAAATCCTCAGGAAGGCATGTTAAGTCAAGGCCAACTTACTATTAGGGTATGAAAGATATAACCTTCTTTTTTTTCCCTTTTCAGAGTAAAAAGAACATTAACAGTGTTAAAAAAATCTAGAGGATTTCAGGCCTCCATATCCTAACAAATCAAGGATATTAGAAAAATTTACTTAGAGGATATAGGTTATGCTCATTTGTATCTTGTAGGAAGAAATTGATCCAAAGCCTCAGTTTCAATTAGCTTCATTATAGCCAATGATTAGGTGTTCAAAAACCAATGAATATTTTTATAAGAAATCAACAGTATATTTGGAAGAAAAACCAAATAAAAATAACAAAACCAATGAAAAGATTAACGCTCTTTATGGTCTAATAACTAAAAACTAATGAATATTTTTATAAGAAATCTACAGCATTGTTGGAAGAAAAACCAAATAAAAATAACAAAGCAAATGAACAGATTAACGCTCTTTATGGTCTAATAACTAATCAAACTAAGTTGTGGGTAAAGGCGAATATGTTTGTTTGGTCAATAATAAGCTCAACGAATCACTAATAATCGCCTAATCACTATTCCTTATGCTATGCAATGTAATGGCCTGGGTAACGGCAGCAAGGCAGGCAAGAACTAGCCAGCCAGTTATGATAGTTGATTAAGAAACTTGATTATATGTATATTTTTGTTTGCCACATTTAAAGAGAATTTTCCAAAGATGCTAAGATACACCAAATCCCACTATTTCATACTCATAAACACAAAAAACCATGGCAAAAATTAATAACTATATAAAATAAAATCGGTCATAGGGCATTGAGATTAGGACAACTTGACTTGTATACCGTAAATAACTATATCTGCATAGTGAACTATATTTCTGTTAGAACTCTGAAGTTTTCTATTAAATTTTTTTCTCTGTTAGGTAAACCACTTAACTGAAATGCTTAAGCCAATATTGACAATCATAACATAAAAGTATTAGTAGGCTCAGTCAAGTGAAATGAGCATTATTTCACATATCCTTTGGGATTTTAAGTCATTTAGAAGTCATTCATGTTAAAAAAAAAATTCATATACTTTCAATATAATTTGTGTTGGGAAAATATGCTCTTTAAAGCATATGTGTTTTATTTAATTGTAATAAACAATTTTTCTGATTAATAAAATAAATGAGGTATTTAATTCAAATATCTTAATTGCATAATTTTTTGAGTAAAGTCCATTTAATCATATTATATATATTTATGTGATCACCATGTGGATTCACAGAAGACATAAATACAAGTTATCTTATGATTAAATAAATTAAGTTTGCAGTTGATAAATAAAGTTGGGCACTTTATTTAGGTTTAGACTGTAGTAAATTCATTGAATGATTTGTCTTAATCATGTATGAATTTGCTGATGTATTTTGACTACATTGAGCTGGATCACATATGAGATTTAATTAACCTTGAAATGACTGTCAGACTTATTAAATCTCATAGGCATTGATTTTACTGTAATCTTAATCTTGAATTAATTATGATTTCATGATTGTAATTGTTATTCCATTTGAGTTACCATTGGGCATGACACACACTTGTGGTCAAGATTACCCGGTATCTTGGTGGGAGCAATTATGAGTATTGGAGTTATAGATTAATAATATAGAATTTGTACGACACATCTCTTGATGGGTTTTCGGTACTTGATCATAGAATTCTCTGGCCAGAGTGTGTCAACATATTTAATATGTTGAAAATGATCATTAGAGAAAACCAGTAAGTATCTAGGAATAAAATGTAATTAAATCGATTTGACAGTTGAGATATCGATTTAATTAACGATGTGGTACAAAGGATTGAGCAGTAAAGAAATCAATGTGGCTTGGGACGAATTATTATTCGAACATACAATTATGGAGGTCAGTTCCAATCTTATAGTGGAGTAGAGTTGGAATTAAATGATTACGCTTGTTTAATTACATGCTTAATTGTTGTAGCCACTATTGTATGTTCCCAAATGATCTCCGGGTTAGCTCATTTAATTGACTGCACCATTAGTAGATTAATAAGCAAAATAACTAGAATTTTGGTCAAAAACATAAATATATCTTTTAGTGAGAGGCTCCATGAATATACTTTTGTATAAGGGGGCCTTATGTTATTTTACAAGGTGGTCCCCTTATGGAAAAAGGAAAGTAACGTAAGTTTCATAATTCTAGGAGCCTTAGGATTCCCACTATGAAAGAGATATAAAACGGCTTTATTCTATCCTAAATAGGAAAGGAAAAAGTCACTATAAATATATGTGAGAAAAATGTTATTTCTACACAACAATTTTAGAGAAAAAGATTTTTCTCTCTAATTTTGAGAGAAAAATTTTCTCGTGCTAGTTTGCTTTTAAGTAGTGATAAAGGCACCCACACGTTAAGTGCAGATCAGTCTTAAGTCATAACCTAGAAGATCGTTTGGCAACAGATCGTGATCTAATGAACGTGGTGGTGACGGATCGTGATCTCAGAGCCTAAATCACATCAGCGGAAAAGTCAGTTCAGATTTTCAAGGTACGATTTCTAGATTACAAATTCATATATATTTTATGAGATCGGTCCTAAAAAGTTTTTTTAAAAAAACTGTATTTTCCCCAACAATTGGTATCAGAGCCATCTCATATTAATATATAAGAATTTGTATGAAAATTAATCTTGATAATTATATATTAGAGTGGCACAATTTATTCAGATATATATTATTGTTTTAATATATGAATAAAGCATGTTAATGGCTTGTCTTAATTCATGGTTAGATTTTCTATCAGATTTTCTTTCGAATCAGAACAAGAGGGGTGGTCTTTATTCACTATGTTTCCCTCTTGATTTATTTTACTGTAATAGAATTTTTGTAAGCCAAAATTGGCCTAGGAAATTTATAAAATACGGATCACAATTCGGAGGAACAAGAGTGGAAATTTCAGCGGCCACCAACCAGCAGCGCGCCACCAGCAGCCACGCGAAAACAGCAACTTGCGTGCGCGCGAGCCCAGCAGGGCATGCGCTGCACGCGCGCGAGCCCAGCAGGGCGCACGCTGGGCGTCGCGCGCAGCAGCAGCACTCCGGCAACCAGAGGCCAGTGTCCGGCGAGGTAGCAGCCTTCAGATCCGGAGTCGGGAATGGTCGGCAGTGGCTGGTCTTCTTTGTGGGTAACGGCGGTTGGGAGAAGAGAGAAGAAGAAGATGGATTTAGGGTTCCAATGGTGTTTATCATTGGGATCCCTATGGTTCTATAGTTTTCTTTTGGGCAGAAAAATTTTAAATTTTTTGCATTTAAGTCTAAAAATAGTTTTGGGCTTAATAAATCCTAGTTTTAGGCCCAATTAAAGTTTGAGCTTAATGGATTAAAAATGCGTAGATAAAATTTAACACATTAAATTTATTTTTGGTCCAAAATTTTTATTTATAATAAAATTAAAAAAAAGGAGGGACTTTATTTCAAAATTAAAATTGGACCATTAATAAATTTAAAAGCTCAATTTCCCCTAGTCCATTAAACAAAGACAAGCCTATGGAAGATGGACATTGACACGAAGCCCAATGAAGATTAGGCTTAGGGTTAATATATTTTTCATTTAGGAAAGCCATGAATTAAGATTATTTAATTGTTTTTCTATATGTTGTGTTGACAACATGCCATAATACGCCATATGTAATAGGTAGTACATTTCATGCATAATGATACATA